>VWZP01003839.1:3176891-3364892 GCA_013396995.1 Dicaeum eximium
GGCTCGGCGGGGGCGGCGGACGTGGCGAGCGGCGGCGGGGGCGCCGCCACCTCCCCGGGGCCAGAACGGCGCCCGGGCTCTGGCCCCGGGTGGGCGCGGGCGGCCCGGGCCGGTGCAGCCCCCGTAACCCGGCCCGGCGGCTGGTACCGGGGAGGGCCGGGGCCGGTGGCGGCGGGGCTGCTGCGGGTGCGGATGGGGAGCCGCTTACCGCGCCCTGCGGCACCCTCCGGGACCAGGCACCCACGCTAACTGGGATATTAAAAAATTCCCCAGTGTCGGCAGCGATTCTTGCAGCCCGAGCGGCTGTGATTCGGCGCAGTTTTCCCCAGGACTCTGTTTTGATCCTGTAGCGCGGCGTTATTATAGCGAAATTCTTCCGGGCGACCTGGCGCACCTTTTGGTTAAACACTAATTGGGTGTTGGTGCTTTGGTGGTGCAAGCTGCAGCTGTAATGACTAATAATAGCCTAAGCCTCGCGAGCTGGGGATTCTGTAGAATCAGTACAAGAAAGACAAGGAGCTGCTGGACAGGGTCCAGCGGAGGGCCACAAAGATAATTAAGGGTCTGGAGCATCTGTCTTATGAAGAGAGACTGCAGGAGGTGAGCCTGTTTAGTCTAGAGAAAAAAAGACTGAGAGGGAATCTCATTAATATATAAAAATATCTGAAAGCTGAGTCTCAAGAGGATGGTGCCAGACTCTTTCCACTGGTGCCCAGCACCAGCATGAAGAGCAATGGCCATAAACTGAAACACAAGGAGTTCCATCTCAACGTGAGGAAGAACTTTACACTGAGTGTAGCAGACGGCTGGAACAGGCTGCCCAGGGAGCTCGTGGAGTCTGCCTGTCTAGAGACGTTCAAAACCCACCTGGACATGTTTGTGTGTCACCTGTGTCAAAGCAGGTGACCCTGCTTTGGCTGGAGGGTTGGACTGGATATCTCCAGAGGTGTCTTCCAACTCTAATAACTCTGTGAAGCATATAAAATATGATATTGCTGAAAATCTGCCCAGGTCAGGACTGTTTTTCTCAGGCTAAAAATGTACTTGAGGACAAAAAGCTCTTTTGAAAGGTCCTTCTGTGGATTTAGAAGGACAGTGTAGTGTGCTAAAATCTTAGCTACCAGCGTTTCAACAGTTAGAAATAATTCTTAAAACTGTGTATTAGAATTGCCAGTTTGTGTTAGAGCTCAGGAAGAATGGGTGTCTGTCGACTGCTGGGGCTTTCTTCTGCAATGCTGTAAAAGGAAACAAGGACATATGGTCTTAGTTGTCTTAAGCCTATCCAAAAAAGCAAAGATAACTCATTAGGCAAGTCTAATTATTTTTTTTCTAATGGGAAATCCAATGAGATTCTTCTCAAAGTCATTTGATAACTAGACTTTCGCTTTAAACTTTCCTTTAATACTCTATTATCCTTGATGATAATTTGATAAAATACTTCTGAAGAAAAAGATACTTCTAAACACATCAAAGACTTTCAAGCAACAGGCTCCTTCGTTCCAGATGTACTTTTTTGTGGCCTGTACAAATTAGAGAGACTCTTGTGTACTAATAGGCTGCCTTTCATCAAGAAGATAAAAGCACTTTCTTACTGATATTGAACACTTTCTTGCAACAGTCAAAGATATTTTTATTGAGTTATGGGTTTACTTTAAATTTTCCATAGTGAGTGAGGAAGAAATGCACAGAGCATCTTACCCTGCATGATCAGGCAAGGTACTGTGTAAGTTTTTAAAGCTGAGTGATGAACTTGGGTGCTTTGGAGAGGGAGGGAGGAAAGGAGAGGTCATTTCAGAACTGTGATTGTGAGGAACAGAATTACACATGGAATTGTGTACTATAGGTTGTTTTATCAAGAGTCGAAGGCAGCTTGGCTGGCATTAAAAACTGTGCTAATGCTATCAGGGTTGGATATTTCTTCAGGCTTTTCTTACTGCAGGGATCGTACTAGAAAGTTTTGAAGAGGCTACATTTTTCTCAGTAGACTTCTTGTTTGATTGTTTGATATTAATGGCAGCAACAGAAAAATAAGATATTAAACATAACCATTTGGTTTAAAGACCTGTTATGTTAAATCTGCTGACCAGTTTTCCCCTGAAGTTTGTGCTTGGCAGTCAGTAGGATTGAACTTCACAGAAAGTGCTGAAGTCTTTTATGGAGCTGAAACAGGAGAGCTGCTGGTGAAAAGGCTCCCAGTTTCCTTGGGAGACAAAGGTCGCTGGTCTCCAGGTTGGCTTTTTTGGCTCAACTCAGCCCTGATTGCTTTTTGAACATTTCTGGACTGCAGTCCTGTCCCTCAAACATCTAGCTCTCATGCCGGTCTGCCAGGTGGATCTCATGCTTGTATGTCATAGTGTTAAGTCCAACTTCATAGCATCCTTTTTTACCTGAGGTGAGCAGTTTAGGTTGTAAAGGAAATGGGTGGGAAAAATAGCACAGATCTGAGGTGATGGAAAGACTTATCTGTAATATCCTGGCAGCTAGCACAGTGTTCCATGTCTTGTCCTAAAATCTTCACATTTAGCCTGAGCAGGACTTCATGTTTTGGCTTCAGGGTGTCACCAAGTAATTTGTGTTGTTTTTGAAAAATGCTGTATCCTGTTTTTCTCAGTGGCACTGTGGTGTATGGTATTTCTTTTCCTCCCCACTTTCAGAAAGAGCTGCTGGTAGGATAGTTCAGCAATGTCAAAGTAAGATCTTCATGCTAGCTTCTTGTGGTTTCCTTGTGTGCTGAGTGTATTGTCCTGAGAATTTAGAAGCATAGGGAGAGGTAAGAGTTCTCATTCTGAGTAAAATACAGCCTGGTGTTCAGGTGGCAGTAAAGGCTGCTAACAATATTTATTTATTTATTTTCTCTTGACGTGAGTTGTGGCAAAAACTTTGTATTTTATGAAACTGAGGCTCACTAGGAGCAGTCTGTTGGTTTAACATTTCCTTGAAAAATAACGCTGAAATGGCTGTTTTTCTAGAATATCTAATTGGGTAGTGGTTTAAATTTGCTGCAAGACAAAACCTAGTTTTAATTTGATCTAACTTGGATAGGTGACAATGTTAAGTCAACTCTCCATTTTGTTGCCAGAGAGGGAGACTGAATTGAGTTGAGTAGCTTTATTTCAGTTCGCAGTGCAACATACTAGTTTTGTACCTGACATAAAGATGCAGCCTTTTTTTTAATGGTGCTTCAAATCTTTAATTTGCTCTGGAACTAACATTTGATAAGCTTAAGGACCAAAGTACCAGGTGCATAATTAGAATCAAGCCTATGCTTGAGTGGCACATGAAAATACTCTGCAGATTTGCAAGATAAGACATTTGTCCTTGTGTCACTTCTGCTTTAGTTTTGCTGCCTGAAAGTAGTGTGCTGGATTGTGCTAGACATACCTGGCTTTGTCAGATGCCTATATATGTCAATATAGAAAAGAAAATTAGAGCAGAAATACTTAACTGGGAAGTGGGAAAACCAGTCAGAGTCCCATTTAAAACTTTCACTCCAGGCTGTTCAAACAAAAGCAGAGCACCTGTGATGGTGTGAGAGAAAGATGTGTGAAAGCCACACAGTGTTTCTGGAAAAACACCCCTCGTATAATGAGGAATATAGACTTCAGGAATTTATCTGCCATGGTTCTGACAGCAGTGAACTGCTTATTGGAAGTTAAGGACACCGTTGTAATACAACATCTTGAAGAACACTTTGCAATTGTTCTGTACTATTGCATCACATTGTTCCTTGTTCTTTTCTCCAGTTTATCCCGTGGGGCATCTGTCTCCTTAGAAAATTAATTTTACTTCCACATTTCATAACTGTTTAAGGTGGAAAGAAGCTTGAACCTCCTCTTTAGCAACAAAAGATAAATACCATAACACTGCCATAGAAAGAGAATTGTAATAATGATTGTTTGAATTGCTGCCCCTTCAGGTTGGCCTTCGGCAGCTGGATATGTCACTGCTGTGTCAGCTCTACTCCCTGTACGAATCCATTCAAGAATACAAAGGTGCCTGCCAAGCTGACTCGAATGCAGACTGCTCGTACGCCCTGGAAAACGGATTTTTTGATGAAGAGGAGGAATACTTCTAGAAGCAGGAAGATTCCCCTCAAGGCTGATTGAACTGAGGTTCTTTTCTCCTTCTCTCTCTGTAACACACCTCAACAGGAATGACTGGAATTCGTATGGATCCCTCTTCCTGAGGAGGAACACCCAGCTACCCCGAGTTGTGTTAAATTCTCTTATTTTAACAGGCTGTCAGTACAAGTTACTTATGCAAATACCACTTGAGCAAAGTGCTGTACTTTAACTTTTGAAGAGTCCTCAGACATGCTTGACAAGCGTTTTCAATTAATTTGGAAGGTGGGTGTTTCCATCTTACAAACATTGGTAGCTTATAACTGGAATTTTAATCGTAGAAGACAGCAGCGACTTCCTGAGTTGTAATAACTTCATAAGGCAAGAGGGAAGCCTCTGTGGTGTAAATAGCTCTAGGTGATTTTTTTGGGGGGGTCAGTGGCATTGATAAATGCATTTTGAACAGGCATCTGGATGCACGCACATTCTCAGCACTACTAAGCTAGTTCTGCTCTTACCGGCTGCATCCAGTTTTTTACTGGGTGAATTGTTTACACAGTTAATTTTGTTTTTCTCCTTAAGCTAATTTATTCCTAGCTTACAAGCTGTACGTCTGATAGTGAATGGTATCAGCAGGGTTCTTTTTTCTGTTGATCTAATTCACTTTCTTGGTACTGCCACTTGGCATTAACTTTTATACTCTTCTCTGGATTTCTTGCATCAACATAGCTCTTTGACCTGCTAAACGCTGCTCTGAAATGGTTTGCTTAGCTTTTACTGCACTGCATAGTAAAAGCACATTTTCAAACATAGTCTGTCTGCCACTATGTGGCTTGGAATAACATGAACTCTTGTGCAAGTGTTCTTGATCATATGAAGAATAAGGAAACCTCTCATATGACACAATGGGACAAATTGCAATATTTTATACTGGGTGAACTTTGTTGCTGTAAGGTAGATGACAGCTCTTTTTAAAAATGCGAAATAGGTATTTTGAGCACATACTTTGCATATGTTAAAACTTTTTATACTAACTTGTTCTTTGAAATATAACTTATTTTTGTTTTCAGAACTTACTAAAGCACTTGGTTAAGTTTTTATTAATTCATAGTGTGAAATGCTTAATCATCTGAGAGTTGCCAACTATCTGACTTTTCACCCTTCTCTATTTTAAGTAAAATCAACTCCAAATGCGATTTTCGTTTCTTAAATTTAATTCTGAAGATTGCTGTAAAGCACAGTGCCTGAATCTTGACACAAGGTAATAATTAAGGGCTTAAACCTCAAAGGGTTTTTGCATGGTTCATGTCTGGCATGCATGCAGTTTGCAGGAAGAATTGGAGATCACATTCTGGGGTAGCTCCTCTGTTGGTTTTTAATAAAGGCTAGGATGTTTCAGTGATAAAAGCCGAGAGACTTCCAGGGTGCATTCCCTCTAAAACTGGCTTATTTTAGTGGAATTCAAAGGCCACAGGAGTGAAGGCTGTGCTGTAATTGTGTATGTGTACAAGTTTTTAATCTAGTCTCTGCCAGTGGTTGGATATTTTTTTTAATGTTAATTCTGGTCTAATTGCTTCACTCACCCAAAACTAAGCTGAATGATAAGGAAAACACAGATAATTCAGATAGTTATATCTGTACTTAAAAGTTGTGTGCCTATGTGTGTATACATGTATAAGTATATATACACACACATATTTACATGCAACTTGATGCTTTGACTGAAGAATGTATAAGCTTTTAGTATAACTTGCTGTGCTTTTAGTATTTACTTGAGGCTTTTTCTAGTCTGTTGAAGTACTGCTATTTTCTTGCTCTTTCCCCAGAAATAAAAAGCATGATGTTTAGCATAACTTTTTAATGTTGTGTGTATTTTAATTTACCTTTTTGGCGAATACAAACCCTATCCCCCTTCCTAACCCTCCTATAAGAAAACTAGGGCTAGTCATCACCCTGGACTGAAGAAAGCAATTTTTGAATTACACTGGAAAAGGTTCCACCTACCTCTATTTGCAATGGAATTTCCTGCTTCTCTGTCTTAATTGGATTTTACTTGGTTTTGAATTCAGGAGAAAATCCTATTTCTACTACTAAAACTAATGATTCTGTTTTACAGATCTTTTGACAGTGCTATTCCTTAACAGTCTTGGTGGTTAGAATGGACTTGAGCAAAATTCACAGTACTTTCTCTTACATAAACTAAAAAGCGAAATGATTTACGTTTCTAATCATGCTCATGATTGGGCAACATGGAACGTTTGGCTGGTATTCCCTGTACCAAGGGAAGAATAAGAGTCCTATAGCATTACTCCACAAAATTTGGACTGAAAAACAGGATGGATTATAAGGACTTCATAGGTTTTCAGCACCTGTCCCTTTAGTAACACCATCTGGCATGGGAGAGAAGTTATAGTCTGTATTCCTAAGAAAAACTCAAATGCCATAAGGGCTGGCTAGCCAGATAAATGTTTTAAAGAGAAGAAATTTGTTATTCAAAGTCAATAAGCAGTTGTTTCAGAGGCTGATTTCTATGCCTGGTGTTTTCAGGTATGAGCTGTATCTCTTCACCACATTATAAAAGCACGAAGCAGGGAAACTGCTCTGAAAGAGAGCAGTTGCTTGGTACTACTTGCTGGTAGCAAGTACCAAGCAAGCAGGTACTAGTTGCTTACTACCTACTTGCTTGGTAGGCAAGTGTAGCTTAAATACTGAGAAGTTGCTACAGGCAGCTTCAAGTCCGAGTTTGGTGTGTGCACCACAGAATGGAGTCATGTTACTACAAAAGTTTCCTACCTGTGGTCCAAACCACATCCAACACAGCTTTCCCATTTTGACTCCATAACCCCAGTTCATCTTAATTCCTAAGTTTTTAAGGGTACCATTTAAGGACATAATGAAAGAAACTCTTGGAAACTTCCTTACCCATTGAACACTGTGGAACTTTTCCAGTCCCACATGGCACATGCAATAATGAGCAGGCCCAGGAAAAGACAGTTTTACAAGGAAACAAGAACAGTCAGGCTCCTGCTGCCCAGAGGTGGAAAACCCTGAGTACAGCAGTTCAGAAGGCAAGCTACCTTGGGTAACTTCACTGGGCTTTCTCCAAAGGGCCTATAAATGTGGTAAAGCAGTTAGAAATAATTGTTAGTTCTCCACTAGCTGTACTTGAAGTTTTATTTTTACTTCAACAGTATCACCCTCATTCCATTGCTATGACAACTGCAGAGTCATACTGTCATAATTACATTACAGTTTAGTTCCCTGGAAATTTCCTTAGTCTACAAAAAGAGAAGAGTCTGGAAGGAGTACTCCACTTTAGGGAAAAGTGGGTGCCAAAAAGTAATGGGTGATTGATACCATGGCTAATATAACAGATGAGCATTTAGGTTTAGCCCCTGATGAAGACACTGTCAGTGATAATTGACTTTAGTGTGGATTGACTTCAAAGCAGGGATCTTTTCCTAAAATCAGAATTGCTTTTTGTTGTTTCCAAGACTCTGGAAGAGCTGCACACTAATATACAGGAGGTATTCAAACAGACACTACAAATGTATTACTAAAAGGTGCTGATTTAATCCACTGAAATGCAGTAGGCAATCATTAGAATAATTTGTAAAAAGCATGAATGTTGCGTCAAAGAAAGACTTTTCCAATAAAGGTGGGGCAGAATTGCACTCAGTTTATGCATAGTTTAGATGCTTGCTAAAGTTGAGACTTTAGTACAATATTTGGTGTAGTCGTGAAGACTAGGAGAAGAATTAGGCAAAAATTATTATAGTATTTGTAATTAATTTAGTTTCTAATCATAGGTAACAAAATCATTTTATGTGATTTTGAAAATAAGTTTATTTTTAAAAATTATGTTTACAATTTCTTGTAAATAAGACAGTCTGCAAATTTTAAATGCAATGAAGAGAGTTGCAAAGGCCCTGCAGTGTTTATAGTTGATCCACTTAGTACTTACTTACAAGCCTAAGGTTTTGTGTCACATTTAGCCTTCATCCTAAGGAAACAAAGCGTGTGCAGGAAATCTGTCCAGGCTTTTCTGTCAGTCTGATTGCTATAAGCTAGATCTGATAGGACAGAAGTTGGAAAGTTGCTCTGTTCTTAGAAACCTTGTAAGAATTTGGTGCTGGAGGAGGAGAGAGACTTAACTGCTCCTTCCTTGGACAGGATCACAGGTATAACTCCCCTTTTGGCTTCTCTTTGGCCACCCGGCTGCCAGAAGGCAAAAGCTGGGTGGTCACGCAGCTGCTGGCAGTTCTGCAGTAGCCAGGGCACTGCAGTGCTGGGTGCCGGTGGGCCATGTGGGAAGGGGTGAGTATCAGCACATCCTTTAGAGAGTGAGGATGAAAACTGCAGGTACATCAAGGGGCCCTGGGAAAGCCCCAGGTGCTGCCTTCAGGACTCAGTGGGATGCTGGAAGGGAAGAGCAGTGGAGAGGAACGCTACAGTTTCTGGAGGTGGGAGCTTGGCACAGTTTGGAAGAGATGCTGAGGTCCTGGGACATGACTTCTTTAAAATCCCATGTTTGATTAGTTCTGCTGCTGACACCTTGGGGGATTTTTCATGTCCTTTTTTGACCTGTTTTAGAGACTGGGGTTACACTACTTGTCATGTATTTTTAACATGACAGTTGCAGGTACATGCTTTTGCTTAACTGAAAAGGTTTTCTTTGACTTTATTTAGCTGCCTAGCTAAAGCCATCCATTTTCCTTGAGGAATTAGATTGCTCTGAGGCGAAAGGAAACTAATTCCCCCACTCTGCTGTTCAGCTGGCTGCTGGGGAGGAATGTGAAATAGAAGGATTAATCAGGTACGTGCCAAAGGGAACCCTAACAACAGGTCTTTTCTCCAATGTACAGCTCTGTGACCTTCAGCCACTGTGAAAGAATTTACTCTGTTTTTGTGATGCCTGCCTGTACAGGATACATTACCACAGCAGTCTGAGGTTCACACTCCTTTTCATATACTACATAGATTTTCTCAGAACAAATGCTCAGAAGTGCACTTTTCCATCCATTATCTTTGGTTTATTTGAAGTTACTACATTTAACTCTGGACAATGCTGCATGATGTAAGGAAATAACTTGTTTTCTTAGCAAAGTAGTTAAAAGATTTCTTGTATTTGCAAAGTCATCTTCTATTGATTTTAACATTTTCTGTGAGTTTCCAAGCTCCCTATGTGGTAAAGCCTCTTAACTGCTTATTCTATGCTCCTGGCCACTCCAGCTCTGCAGGCAGCTTTACAAACACCCAGGATCTGCTGTGAGGACTAGGTTCTGCCATGGCTGAAAGAGCCTGGGGTATCTGTGCACAAGGACACACTCTGCTGAGCTGAGGTGGCCCCACAGAACCCAGATGTGCTCTAGGGATTAAAGCCTAGGTGAGGCTGGATGTGTGTTGGACTGGCACCTGCAGTTTGTGGGGCAATTGCATCTTGTAAGGAATTAAGAGGATTAGCAAGGGGTTCTCACTGAGATGACTCACTCAGAAGTGAGTTCAGCTATTTGGTTTTAAATGACAGAGGAACTTTGGAGGGGATAAATATTCACTGCAAAAGTCTCTTTCCCTTAGGTTTTTGGCCCCCTCTCTTTCATCTGTTCTATTCACAAAACTTAATTAAATGAATGTGGAAACAACCTAAGTAATGAAGCCCACATCTCATTTCAGAGGAATGTGCTTTTAGCAGTAGAATTTACATTTTTCAGATAAGGTTGGTATGCAAGTTAAAAAGACAAAGCCATTTGCTACTGAAATACAGACTTGTGACTATTTTGGCTCTTCTCTGAACTTTTGCCACAGATTTTAAATGCACTCGTGCTAAGACTTTATTAAGATAATGTCTTCAAGAGAATGTAATCTTTCAGAATTCCTCAGTTTAATATGAGAGGAGAAATCCCATGCAAATAATGGATTTTTAGAATTTAGTGGCCGAAGCAGATTGTTTGGAATTGTTAGTGCACAGAGAGTTCAGTTCTATGTCAAACCACTGCCTTAAATTCATGTTAGCAGTTCAATCCTCCTTGCAGTGCTAACTACTCACTTTCAGAAATCACAAGCATTTCTTCCACAGGTCAGAAACGTCCCTGTGATTATGTGGCTAGACACATGAGTAAGAGTTTGTGAGCTCCTTTTGGCTCAGGATACCAGGCACTGTCACAAGCAATAAAGTTGCCTGTCTGAGCCCTACCAGCTCTTGCTTAAACTCTTCTGACTTGTCAAACAGCAGAACCTTTTAAATCATTTACAAGCAGGCAGTGTAATAAGGTCGTTCCTTCAGTTATGAAAGCACCTGGATGATAGGGACAGTACATTTTGTTGGTTTTTTTTTTGTTTTTTTTTCTCAGTATTTATTTCTCAGTTGTTTTTTTTACAGTATCTTTGGTTACCTCAATCTTGATTTTTACAAAGCACTAATTATTTGTGCTGAAAGGCCTCATGGATATTGGAAAATTCAAACATTGCATGCAGGGGTGAGCTAACAAGCAAAGTTTTGAACAGGTAAGTACAAGCTTAAACGGGACCACATTTTAACCTGTTCCATCACTCCTAAACAACATCAAAGGCTGTTTGTATTGTGGAATAAAATTCTTATATGCTATGTTGCACTTAAGGTAAACAACTGAAATATTAAAGTAGTTTGGTATAGGCAAAGGACATTTTATCAGAATCAGCTGAAAAAAATAGTATATCAAATCAGAAAGAAAATTAATTTCTCATAGCATTAGAATATTAAAGCTCTGTTATAATTTGGTTTTTGTCCTGTATGAACACAGCATGTCTGTATTCTTTCCAAGGATCTTGTTACTCCTTTATCTTCTGTTAGTATTGTACAAATCATACACAATCTTGACTTGTATCTTTAAAATAACCTTGCTCTTTCTGACTGATTCTTAGTCATGATGCTCAAATTGGAGAACCATTTCCTTAAATACCTTGTATCATACATATAACCTACAGAGAGAATGGAATATATAGCCCTTCTTCAATGTGTAATTTGTGTGCATTTTTAGAAGAGAAAAGACATTTATAAACAGAGTTCTAGTGTATTTTTGGAGACCATCATTGCACAGTTGCTTGCATACAGGATTAATCCTTAAGGATAAATGAGAGAAGTAGAAATTTGCAGTAATCTCTGTGAGGAAGAAGGAATTCTTTTTTTTTCATATCTTTTATCCTCTCTCGTGTCCTTTCTTATAGGGTTTGCTTGAGGTCTGAGTTCTCATATGTAAATAGATTTGTCTTTTCTCCAGTGCTTTGTGTAGTTACACAACAGGACTTTTCACTTATCACTAGCCAGTCATTCAAAAAGTCCTTTCTGTTTCTGTTGCAAACGCAGGACTGTTTGCGGCTTTCAGTGTTCCTTCTTCTCATAGAGAATAACTCTTTTCTGTGCTTTTGAATGCAGGTGTGTACAGGCAGAATACATCAATCAGTGTTAGAGAAGCCAAGTATATCTCGTTATTACTGCAGACATTTATTTGTATAAGCGTCTGCTAAAATGTGTGCCCACTAATGAAAATGTACACTACAATTTCTTTTGCAAATTAGGAGGGAGTTTGTACGGATGCATTTATTCTCCAGGAACAGAGATCTCGATGCACCATGCCCATTCTCTCAATCTCTGAATCACTTTCATTTGTAGGCACTGATTGTATTTTTGTTTCAGCTTAATGGTGTGTTACTCAGTGCCCATGTCCTTACAAAAAGTCTGTAGTAGCTTCGAAGAGGTGCAGGCTGCCGTGTTCATTTCAAATTAAATCTTTAATGCTTTGTGGTCCTGCAGCCAAGGAATTTCATGGGTTTTCATGTCACTGGTTTAGCAAGGCTAAGCCAGGGGTAGTGGAATAGGAAGCATGCAACCCAGAGAATAAAATTTAATGACAGAAACTTTCTAAAAGACCAAGCCACCATCTTCACAATGGATTACTCAAATAAAGTCTTGTATTTTCACATAATCGTATTGCTTGAATAAATGGTCGTAGCTGAAAAACAACTGGGCATCCAACTGCCTACACACAGTAGGAGCTGATTGGTCTCCAAATTTAGGAGAGGCAGCTTAGGTTTGGTCTCTAAGAGCCAGAATCTCTGCCTGCCAGGGAGAACATCTGTCAGGAGTGCCTATCTATCCCAGCGGCTGGCGGAAGGACCAGATGACCTCTGAGATCACTTCTAGCCCTGTCTGATTCTGTGAAAACAAAACTGTTCCCAAGGGGGTGGCAGAGGCAGCTGCCTGCTCAGGACAAAGAGCTGAGCCTTCAGGAGCAGCTGCTGCAAGGAGTTTACAGGAGACAGCACTTTCCAATATAATGGCATGAAGTGACAGATGGCACCTTCCACCCTGCCATTATAGTGAGGAAGGATCTGTGCACGAGGGCTTCCTGTTTTGCCATCATCTATTGGGTCGTGTTGGAGAGGATTAAAAACACCTCTCTGAACTTTCTATCAAAGTGCTTGTGCAGCTGAATTAGATTAGAATCACCATGCTGGCATTTTGTTACATAAAAGTAGCTGAGTAACAATGAGAGAAGGGAGATGTGATCTCTACATGCTTCTGATACTGTTTTGTCAGGGACATGACTTTTTTTTTTAAACTGATACAATCTGTTCTGTTGCACAATACTCAAACTATTGTGGGAGGAAGGTGCCTTTCTTGCTGGTGGCCTTTTCTTTCAAGGTAAGACCTTTAAACAGACAGAAGCTGCACCATTTCACACATAGATAAGGCAGAAAATGCACAGGCTGTAAGAACAGGCCTGACCTTCCCTTTCCTTCCATCTACACACACACATCATTTACATAAATTACACAATTCAGTTGAGCAGAAAACTATTTTAGGGAAAAATCCACTTAAAGAAGTGCAAAAAACATTTTTAGTCAGAGAGTTTTAGTACAAAGTCTTGTCATGTGGTTGCGTAAAGAAATGAATACCTGCCATTGTGTTTGTCCACAGCAAAGTTGATTTGCTTTCCTAAAGAAAAGGGTTTAAACAATGTCCACCATTCCTGAAAAAATTCTTCATGCATCATCAGTGTTTTATTTTCATTTTGTTCTCTCCCAGGACAAAATGAGTAAGAGATGGATTGTGCTTTCCGTGCTGTGCAACCCATCTGCCATTTTCACACTACTAGGGAGGATAAATGTTCTTAGAGGGGAACAGATTCCTGCTTTGGACAAATTTACAAGGTGTATGCTCAATACGATACATTTACTTTTGGTCCCTATTCTGCAAAATCCAAGACTTTTTTTCTGGTGCTGGTATGTGGCATGTTATTATCCAGTGGATGTTCTCGATGGGAAATGTTTTCTTCTTATTTATTACTACACTTCTGTTGGCTTTTGATTTTCAGTGATCAAAAGAACGCTGTAGCCCTACTGAGACTATCTCTACTGCAGCCAAGACAAGGTACGTATGTGGCTTTGATGGTTAGAACCAAAGCTTTATTCGGGAAGTGAAGTGAGAGACCAAAGAAAGGATCAAAGTTAAGGAGTGATGCATGTATGACAGCATCAGATGGGCTGCAGCCTGCCTGGCAGGGAAGCACTATAAAGGTAACACCCACAGACGCTTACAGAGTCAATAAGCAGTTCTGAGGAAGGAATGCAAGGTGAGTAGAAGTGCTTCTGTGTTGTTGAGGTCTTGTTTTCTTGTTTAAATCTGTGCAATGGTATTGAATTTGTGTACTGAAAAGATATCCATGGTCTGTAGTATTATTTGTATTTTCTAAGAAATATTTTTCTGCAAAATGTACCAGTGCTCTCTACCTTAAAGTCTCAAACTGTCAAATAAAGTACCTTATATTTTCTTTTAGATAGCTGAAAGTAAGATCAGCTAATGTGCCAGTTCCCTTTGATCCAAGTTTTTAAACTAATTTCAGATTTATTTTGGCACACAACAGCTGCAGTAACTTCAAAATCATAATAAGGGATCAGTGATTTGCTGCATATACCCCTAAAAGTCTTCAGATGTGTATGTTCCTGAACTGCATGTCAGCAAGGGTCAGAATTAAAGCTCCCCTTAGCATAACAAAGACTTTAAACATGTCACCTTTAATATTCACATTTTCTGGCTCCTGGCATGTCTGTTTCGTATCTGACATTCACAGTGTTGACTGACTCCTAACAACCTGCAGCTGAAAGGACTTAATGCTTTTCATCTTTCTAAGCAGACATGAACAAATTAATCCTCCCTCAAATCCTGTGATGGTGGAGATACAATCATTTTATGGAGCCACATATATGACTTGCTCAAGGTCACAGCACTGGTTGGTCTTAGAGCCAGGATTAGGATTCAGGTCTTAATTCAGGTCCCCAGTTCTGTGCTCAGAGAGCCATGGCACGCACTTCTGTGCAGCAAAACAGTTCTTTTGCCTAAAAAATGTCCTCAGAATTACAGTCAGAGACTGTAAGAAATGAAGGGGATCATCTGGATTTATTTCAGCAGCAGCCAGCACATGTAAAGTCTCCTAGGTTCACACTCTTACACTTCTATGTAAAGGAATTTAAACCACATTTTTACCCAGGGGAAAAAACCCAAACAAACCCAAACAACAGCTATTATTCTAATGAATAACAATTAAAACATCATTAGCAGTATTGCCTAGTTGCTTTGCAGACCTGTCATTTGTCTACACAGAGCTCAAAAAAAGCTTTACAAATTTAGGACAGCAGATCATGTTTAGGAAAAAGATTTTATGAAGCTCCTTATGTTCATATCTTCTTTCTTGCCACCTCAGTAATACAGTAAGCATTACTGGAAAGACTAAGAAGGTCAGAACAGCTAAGAGGCAGGAGAGAAAATAGGAATCTTGTTATATACAGCTTCCTGCAAATTGTAACTGCAGAAACCCGAGTTTCAAATTAATTCATAAACAAAAATCCCATTACTTTTTAGCAGTGGAGGAATGCATTCATTCTCTCTCTTGCCACACAAATTTTTGCAGAGCTCAACAACACTCAGAACAATTCCAGCTTACGGGACTATTTAGGTTTTTAAGAGATGTCATCCTGAAATAATTTATATTTTATAGCTTTCATGGTTGTATCTTGAATTCACCTTGACACCAAGTCACCAAAATAAGTATTTTCTGACCTGTTTTTCATCACCTAATTTCATTCTTAGATTTCTCCAAACTGAAGATGGATGTTCATTTTTAAAAGCTTGGATTTGTGATTTTAAAAAAACAAAAATTAATCAAAGAACACATATGTAAGAGTGTCTGTGTGCTCCTTCCAGTTTTGAAATGAACAGTGGTTTCCTTCTCAACTCCAGATTGGTGTTAAGCACTGCATTGCCACTCAGCTGGGGAGGGCTCAAGGAATGCAAAAGCAGGCAAGCTCCTGAGAAACAAGGGCCTGCTTGTTTTATGAGGAATCAGCTAATAGTTTTCCAGTACAGATGTCCTGCTTTACTTTTGGTTTGGTGAAGACTGGGGTAACAAATGGCAGCTTATATGCCTCTGAGACAGGACTTGTGTGGAAGAAAGGGCTCCCTTGTCTGTATGTGCAGGAGGTCACAGGGTGGTAGCCCTTGCACCAGCAAAGCCTAATGCAGCACACACTAATGCAGAATGAAGGGAAGAGCTCTGCTGTTGCACTGCTCTTCCTATTCAGTGACTAATTCTATTGCTGTACATTGCTAATTCTGCCACATAAAGGTGTCTTTTCAAGGCTGTAGTGCAAACCATTGAAGAAATGAGGTTACTGGTATCTTTCCTAGGGAAACCCATAGCTTTTATTGCTTGGAAGACATCTTTTGCTATGTCTTCTTGTCCCATAGACTGTTGCAAAGGTGTCTGCAATAA
This sequence comes from Dicaeum eximium, assembly GCA_013396995.1. NCBI lineage: Eukaryota > Metazoa > Chordata > Aves > Passeriformes > Dicaeidae > Dicaeum > Dicaeum eximium. Next base: position 3,192,760 of record VWZP01003839.1, read on the forward strand.
ATACTACTCTCCTTTCATGTTCATCATTTGTAAACTTGGTAGTAGGGTGTTTTTATATTTGCTTAATGATACTCATAAATATCTACACTGCATATTTTCTTACATATTTTTCTTGAGATGCTATCTCCTTAGTTTTTATTGCCATCTTAATTTTGTAGAAGTCTGCCAGACTCTGACCTTCTCTTTTAACAACCCTCCTTAGCTTTTACTGTAATTCTCCAATTTTGCATAGACTTATTTCTAAATAGTTGCTACATGGCCTGTGGACCCACAGAAGTTCCCAGCTCCCACTGTGCAATCACTGAGCCATTGCTCAATCCGAGTCTCAGTAACACCCCTGCTTCTTCTGTGCATTTCATGCAACACAGTTCTGAATTTGCTCCACAGGCCACACTACCCCTTCTGATTCCAAGCAAAACTCAAAGTGTTTCTAGAGGTTCACTTCCAGGCTGCTGTAATTTTAACTCAAATAAATCCTCTCCTGTAAGTTAATGAAACAAATTATGATACATAGAAAGGGCTATTTGCCATCCATCTTCCAGCACAGGTAACTGTTTCATTACAAAAAGTTTATGGAAAAAAAGATGAGTTCGAAAGATGAAAAAGAGTAAAAGCAAGAGAGAAGTGATGGTTTTAAACAAGCAGAACCTTAAAATAGTCTTGGTTCTCTCTGAAGCACCATATGCTTTCAAAAGCATAAAAAATGCACTCATCTGATGCCCCTGTCCCCACTGGGTGTCCTTAAGCTCCCCCTAGATTTGTGAAATATTAATGTATTTGTCATGTTAGTTTCAGTATGTGAGTAACTTTAACACCAAACAATGCTGAATGCCCTACATTACTAATGATGCCTCTGAAGGCTGAGAACCTGTACCACTCCTGTTTTTGTTCCACACCTCTGAAGCTTTTAATTGTCTTCTCTTGCTTCAAAGTTGTGTAAGGACAGTGGCTCCTGGCACCATTACAGAGTGCATAACTGATACATTATCGGTGTATGTGACACAACAGGTAAACACTGCTTCTTTCAGAATGTGTTCCTGTCCATTCTAGGTGTTCTGAAAAAAAAAACCTCAGAAAATACCTGAAATAAGTTTTTAAAAATTCAAAATAAAGTTTAATTTAAGAAGACTGTCCTCAAATAAAATTTATATACATATCAATTATACAAGACAGTCACCAGTTACTGTCTTGGACAAAACAGACTCAACTTGGGGAAATTAATTAATTACCAATCAAATCAAGAGTCTCACATACTTTAAAATGGTGCAAATTGGGGTTTTTTGCTTTCTCTGACATGCTCAGGAAGTTGCAAAGTGTAACGCAAATAACAAAAGTGCTGTCAGCCTTTGATTTAATAAAAGAGAATCGACAACCATTTGCTCTTCTGATCAAGTAACTTGCATATCATGGGCAGTTCCACCAGACAAACACATATGATGTCTTCTGTGGTCATAATCTAGGCTTACTCTAAACCTGTTGGGAATTAACTTCAAGATGTTGCAAAATGTTTTTTGATTCATTCTGGAAAATACAGGCATGAGACAGCATCTGAGGAAAACAAAGAATGAAGTAATCCCTATGGATATTACAGCCTTCCAGAACTCAAGTAGGAGGGTTAAATATTGGATGGAATGAATGGAAACTGGTCTGTACAAAAGCAGGTTTGTGTCCTTTCTACTGTCTTGTGGAAACTGATTTTGTCAGTTCCTTTGTGGGCCACTTACCTCTCCTTTTGCTTGCTGAGGAAGGTGCAGAACTTGTATAAATGTGTCTTCATTAATTTAGACCTAAACATTTTTGTTTGTTTGTTTTTACAGTACAACTGTATTGCTGAATGGCCTCATGTTTCAACTTTTGCTTCCAGTAAATGTACAGCCTTTATGAGATCACACAAAATTTCAAGCCAGTTTTAACCTATCATTCCTAGAGATTACTCTAGAACTAGATATTTTATTATTTTGGATTGTAACACAAACATTCCAGAGAATGCAGCTTGGCTTTCCCACTGTAGTTTCACTCTGGAATATTGCCTTTTCTCTAATAAACTATTTGCAAATGTTCACTTTTCTCTCTGAAAATCTGTTTTTGCGGAAATATAAATTTTGGCTTTTACATTTTTCCACTGACTCCCTTCCTCTTAAGGGAACAATTCATCCTTCTCTCTCTGCCAAAATGCACTGATTGGTAGCAGGGCTGGGTTTTTTTAGTGTACCTTTCTTCTTACAGCCATAGCTATGCAGCCAGATTAGTGAGGATCACTCAGGATAGTGAGACATTCATATTTTTAATGGGAAAGTAAACAACCTAAGGCTGAAGTTTTATGGCTCAGCACAGTAAATAGCCAAACTTCTAATGGCATTTTGTTATCTATCACCTTTATCCCTATGAAAACAGTGCTTTTGGAGCCTGCTGGCAGAGATCATTCTTAGAGAATTATCATCGTTGTTGGTATTTCTTCACTGAGCTGACATTTCAAACATCCCATCCCATTTTCTGGAACAGGCAGACCACACCATTTTCCAAAATTAATCCAAAGAAGATGGCAAACCAAGGGAGTATTCGGTTCAAGTTCAATGTAACTGCAAAAAAACCAGAACAAATGTATCATGTACCATTTAAGAAGATCACAAATAATGTGAGAATTCATAAGGATTTGTGTGTATTAGAAATCACACAAATTTGTTAAAAGTCTGCATTCCAAAGACATGAATAAAATTAATATAAAATTTTCATTTTTCAGAAACTCAAAAAATTCTATTTTATGTTTCAATGATCCCTGAGTTGCCTCAAATAGTAACAGATGGATCTGGTGGATATAATACCGTATATACAAAGAGATGGCGGTGAGACAAGAGGTACTTTTTTTCTTCCTTTTTAGAAGTTTTTTTTGTTTCAGTCACTTTCTATTAAAGTTTAAAGAATACAGTTTTAAACTAGAGCTATTTCAGTCAGGTATATGATATAAATTAAAAAGATAATAATGACTTCTGTAACATCAGCAGTCTCTCACACATATTCTATACACATAATGCAGTAATAAAAAATGCAAAAATGTACCTCGAATTGCCTGAGAGTTTGATATCAAGACAAACACTTTTATAAATGCAAGGCACAAAGGTGTGTAGTCGTGCTCCCAAATAACAGCTGGAATTAGCAGGAGCTTTCCATAGGTGGACAACAGCAGTGCTTTGAGAAGTAAAATGAAGTCAGACTTTCTTTTCAGCATCTCAGGTGTCATCCACCACAAGGACATAAAAATGCCAATGAAAAATGAAGTTTGTTCTAAAAGGAAATAAGAGGCGTTGGAAAGAGAGAACAAAATGCCAAAAATCAAGTCCAGTTCTGAATGAATTTCAGTAAAATGACATGTCCCAAATGCAATGGAGTCACTTTTTAAAAGCTACAGGCAAATACAAATGTTCTCTATCTCCTGTGTTCATTTTAATAGCCAAATATTCCTTAACCCAATTCAGTACCATGACATTCAGAATAATTCTGTCACAGGATTCTATCTGTAGGATTATCACATTTGTGATTTCTGACTCCATATAGCACAGGAATTAAGCATAAGAACCTCTTCACTTTCACTTTTTAGCAACAAGAGAGTTTTTTTTTCAAATATTTGTTGGGCTGTAAAACAAAATCAATCATTGTCTTCTTTGCAAAAGGTCACCAGCAATGAGCCCTTTTCATCCAGCATGAGAAAGAACACCAAGGTGAAAATACCATCGAGCTACCAGACTTCTTATGACACCACTCCTGTGATATGCTGGCATTAATGCAGATGTCAAAGAAACTCCCACAATAATTGTAATAGATGAGTCACTACTGAAAAATCAGTTCAATATTTTTACTGACATATTATAAAAACCTACTTAAAACAGCATTAGACAATAAAGGATTTAAATTAAGCTCTGAATGTGTAAGAAAAATACTCGTTTTAGTGTGCAAGTTTGATTTAAACATATCATCTGAAAAAGTATGAGAAAAAATATTTTAACCAGCATAGAATAAAACCACTCCCCTGCCTTCAACTGCAGTCTTGGAGCACAGAAGTATTTACTCTTTATTGTTGATGACACAGGTCTGTATTTTAGTGCAGTTGTTTAAAAAAACAACCCCAAACAGATACAGCTTTTCCAAATTGTTTACTTTAGTAAGGTTGTATCACCTTAATGAATAACAAACCTTGAAGTCAACATGAAACATGGAATAAGGCTGAGCTCTACACTGATCTCCAAATTTCGTCAAGAGATATCAGGCAAAGATTTCTGAATACTGCCACTTTTCAGTCTTTTCATACCTAATGCTGATCATATCAGTCTGAACAGTAATCAGGATCAAAATTGTCATTTGCATTAAATGCAGGTAAGTTAGAGAGTATGTGTGTAATTGTGTAACCATACTAGATTGGACATCACATCCATTCTGTATCGATTTTTGCAGTATGGGCTTGAAGTTCTTCAATGCTTAGAGTATATAATACTTATCACCAATCTTACCTAAAGAAGCTATGCCAAACATTCTATAAAAATCCCATTCTTTGGCATATCTGATTAAGTCATCAGGATCTGTATTTTGGCTTGAATCCTGTAGTTGCAACCACCTGAGATAAGCTTCACAGAGCAAACAAAATACACAGAGCTTCCCATGAATCTGGTAAATGAAAGAATGATAAAAGGAGTAGTATTAAATCAGCATAAATTAAAGTATTAGTAAGTAATCAGTATTTAAAATACATTTCAACACCTCTACACGAACTCTGTAGGTGTATTCTTTTTCTTTAGAATATAAGCAAAATTACTTCTGTTGAGGCACTAGTTTAGCACCTCATCCTTCTAACATCTGTTAATGCAATAGTCAAATTACAACATGCACAAAACTGCATTCACAGTTCTGTACAGAAGAAGGTATATAACTGTGGTTAAGGCCTGGCCCATACTATTTAAAATTGAGAAGGCTATTCAGCTAGGAATGAAAACTAAAATTGTGCCATTGCTAGCATAGAATTATACTATCTAAAATTTCAGTTTAAGGGCAACTACTCCATTCAGCAAACTAGTTTAAGTACCCTTGTTTCTCTTTTTCCCTGGGACAATCTCCATTAGAAGAAACTGGTAGTTACACCAAAATATTTCTTAGCTCATATAAAGGTGAGGCACCAGAAGTAAAGGGAGCAATATAACCAAACAAAACTATTTAAAATATCTTCTGAAGTGACATCAAAAATTATGTTGTGACGGCAAATAGTTAGCATGTTTCCACATTATATAGTCTATAAGCCAGAGCATATATGAGGTGATTTCTGGTTTTCTACAGATTTAAACAAGCCATAACAATTTCTGTGCATGGATTCTACTTTTCCCATTGGAAGAAAGTTATGCTAACTGCACATACATGCACAGGCTTTGCCAGTTTAAAATTCAACTCAATTTATTTGAGTAGATGAACTTTTCACAGACAGTCCTTCCAGAAGCCTCACAGGAAACATCATTACCAGTCTCCAGAAGCACCAAATTAATTTAAAATATTTAGATAGATTTATGCTTGAAAGATGAGGCAAGTGTATTTATCTACACTGCTTAAACTGGACTGGCTAAGAGGTACCAACATGAACACAGCACATACTTATGCTTAGAGATTTTGCTCTATATTAGCTTCCCTCTCCTGGGAAATCAGTCCTTACAGTAAAAATATGGAATACTAAAAAGCTACATACACACCAGCCTGGCCAGCCCAACTATGTAATTCTGTATCAACCACACTTCAAGTGAAAGCCACCATCTTTTGCTCTGGCTTTGAGGGCATGGTTAATTACACAGGGAGAAACTTGTGAGAAATTAGTACAGTAGGTTTAACTGGCACAGTATTGTTATTTGGCATGTTACACTCCTGTTGCTCATTTCAAAAATAATTGTTTCCAACAGAAATTTAATTTGGAAAATAATTTGCAATTAGGTCTTTCTCTTACAGTGGAATTTAGCACATCATCCTTTTAGCATCAATTAATGTGATAGGCAGGTTAGAGGGTGTAGAAAACTGCATGAACAGTTCTTTGCATTTCTTTCTCTTTAACATGTAAGATGACTTTATATTTGTTGGTACTGCAGCATCACTTCTGTGAAGACAGAAACTGTCTTAGAAACACTGGGAGTTTGAGATTCCATGTGTTCTGTTCATGATATAACTGGTTCAGCTTGCTGGAATCTGTGGAAGGGCAGGAGACGAAAAGTCTTTAAAGTTTTACAAATGTTACAACAGACTTACCAAGCCCAAACATATTTTTAACAAAAAAAGTTACAAGGTAGGGACATAGCAACTTACATTTATCTTTGTATTGAAAAGAATGTGCCTGTATGCTTGTGCTTTGCATAAAACAGCATTAATCAAGATGATAACAGGATCGTACTCAATGTATTTATCCACAGGTTTCTGGCAGGATTTCTGAAAATCAGAAAATAAGAAGAATTAGGGGGAAAAAAAGGAAAGGAAGAGTTTATAAAATTTTCCTCTGATCTTAGTACAACTGGATAAATACAAATTAGCAATTCAATTATTGTTAGTCTTTCCCTAATGTCATTTTCATTTTCAATACAGTTTTAATCCGTCCAGAAAAATTGCTTCTTCTCCCTTGACACTACAGTTGACACACAGACTTCCCTTATAAAATAGGAAGATTTATTATAGATTTCTACAGGCTTCGGGTTAACATCAATAATGAACGATACAGGAATGGACTTAGTTATCATTTTGTGCTCCACACATGCAAAAAATCAAACTACTTTCCCAAGACTCAAGAAAAGCACCAGCATCATGCTAAAGGTTAACTGATCATGGCTCACCTACTGGGTATTTTATTTGTGTTATTTTTGGTATTTTTTAGAAAGAAAATTAATTTCTTCTATCACTTCCTTATTTTCAGAGATGCTTTATCCTCCTATCCTACCCTTTTTTTCCTTTCAAGGAGACAGTAAATATTTTTGCTGTTGCATTGTTCTTCCACACTGTTAAATTGTCTGGATGTTTCAACCAGTTTTCCATCATTGAGCAAACACAAATACATTCACAATACTGATAATATAGTTTTCACACAGATCTGCAGCCAAAGAGGCAGTTGCCACTAAACTAGTGGTAGGACCCTAGACCATCACTTGTCCAACACATCTGCTGGTTCCTGCTGTGTCTGCTAGAGAGCTTATTTCACCCAGACTACTGGGAACTGCTTGTCATCAATCCCCTCCAGCTTTATTGACTTACCTGCCTGGCTGATCACTCCTTGATTTGAGTTAGGGCTAATAAAAGGCTGTTATACTGTGAGCAGGAGGGTTAAATAATCTTACAAAAGGCTCATCTAGCAGACCTGAGGGGGAAGTGACTTCTAGCAGAGAGCTGAGGAGCAGCAGCCACCGCTCCAGCTCAAACAAGTGCACTTGCAGAAGGGTGCTCTCCTGCAGGCCAGCTTTCTCCTGCTGCTAATCCTCAAGTCTGGCTACTTGTTTTCTCCAAGCCGTCCTCAGCTAATCTTGGTCCCCCAGGCCTTCATGTTAGCTGCCATGCTGAGAACACAACATTCACAAAAATTATCTCTATTTCCATTTTAATGAGTGCATGGTGGTGCACTGCCAGAAGAGAAATGTTGGCACACCACTTTCTGAAATGCTGGAACAATTAAAAATGCAGCATCAGACAACACACACCTACAGACAAACTCCCAGGACAGAACATATAGGTTTTTCAATTTTCATTTTTCTGTCGTACAAAGACTAAGTACCACACTGCTGCTCACTCACCCTGCAACAGGATGAGCAGGAGACTCAGAAGAAGGTAAAAGCCATGGGTGGTAAAAAGAATAGTTTCATAATTGAAATAAAGGAAAATATAATAATAATAGTAATGAAATGGAAGATAGTAAGAGAGAGAGAGATAATGCCCAACAGAAACAAGAGCTGCACAACACAATTTCTCACCACCCACTGACCAGTGCCCATTCCATCCCTGAGCAGTGATCGGCCCCTCGTGGCCAACTCCTCCCGGTTCATTTACTGGGCACTCCATGGGCTATGGAATATCCCTTTGGCCAGCCTGGGTCAGCTGTCCTGGCTGTGCTTTCTCCCAGCTCCTTGTGCACTGCTGGCTGGCAGAGCATGGGCAACTGAAAAGTCCTTGACTTGGGGTGGGCACTAATAGCAACAACTAAAACATCAGTGTGTTACTACATTATTCTCACTCTGAATCCAAAACACAGCACTCCACCAGCTACTAGGCATAAAATTAAACCAGCCAAAACTAGGACAGTGTCCAAAATTTATACTGCCTTGCTATTTAATGGAATTATTTTTGTAGAATCTGAGAATGCAAAATTTCACCAGGAAATTGACTCAGGAGTCCAACATCAATGTCAAGAAAAGCATCCAAACAAATGCATAAATTGAATAGAGCATCTAGGGAATGCTGCAACCAATAATCAGTGTTTCTTGGTCCAGCTAAAGGAAAAACTCAACTAATTTCAATAAGACAACATTGTATATGATAGTACACAGGTTAGAGGTAATTAGTTAAAAAAACTCCCTCAACTAACCAAGAGTTTGATAAGACTAAAAATAAAGTGAATTAAATGGAAAAAGGACATAACACAAGACCACAGTCGTAAGATTTATTAGAGTGAAAAAGAAATTGCTACTTTAATTAGAGGCAGTGTCTTGCTTAATTTCTTTCTACTGGGAAATCATAAACAGATATTCTTATAGGGGTAATTTGCATATATCAAATCATTGGGTTGATGTAGCATTGGACAAATGAAATTTTTAAAAATAGGTTTATTCACACAAGTACTGGACAAGTCCATACAAAATAAGATTATTCAACACAGTGGGTGTCATAAAGGTAGGATGAAGTGTATCCTACATACACCCAGTTTTATTATGCTCTCAAATTCTCCTATAACAGAACATGTTTTGACCAGGACCAAAACTCTTTCTGACTAAAGAATGGTATTTTCAATTGGAGGATCCCCATCAAACACTGATCAAAAAATTTGCAGTTAAGAGGTATTGAAAAATTTTTACTGATAGCTGACATGAATTTTAGACAATGAAAATTTATCAGACCAACCATCGAAGCAAAACCAACAGTACAGAAATTTACTGCAGATATATACAGAGACTGCTACAAATGAATACACAAATAATGGTGTCTTCTGCCCCACAGCTTCTGGCAGCTTTGCTTCTACCAAACCTTCTCTGCAGCCGTGAAAATTATGTTCAATTTAGTATTCTGTCTTCTAGAGCTAGATGAGAGCCGTATTCTTAATATATTTTATATTCCTAAGATACTTTATTCCTATCTGAGTCTCTGTTGCAAGAAGGAAAAGTCCTGTGTGCTTACCCAAGCAGTGACCTAGCCAGCGTGAGTTCACCCAGGGATTTGTGAGACCTACAAACCTTTGCTGTAAAAGACTTGTGTGTGCACTGCTACAGACTCATTGGATGGCTGCTGTACCATTAGTATACTACAGTACTAATATGCCCTCTAGGAAGAATTTTTTCCATACCTGGCCTTTTCATTATTTTTTCCAGCTATACAACTAAAACACCTGACACTAACCTCAAATGCCTAGGAAGGAAACCTGTGAGTAAAGACTGAGCTCAGCAAAATCAGTGCAAGCAAGGACTGTTGCAGTTTAAATACACATATGTTCCACTAGATAGTATCAGCTGGTTAAAGGGATGTAACTTTGTGGACACTTATAATCACTGACACTTTGAGAGAAGATTGGTATGAGCAGCTCAGCTATGGAGAACTGCTTACACACTTACTTTTAAGATTTTAGTCAGGCAGTTCAGTGTGAACTACAATCCTGGTGCTCATGTCCCATTCCCCATTGCCGTTCTGCACAGCTGTAGTCAGTGGCCTGAGCAGCATGAGTGAAGAAGGCACATCTTTAACATACCTGAGCTTTGTCATCTTCTTTGGACTTTCTCAAAGACGTGCCTCAGTTACCACAAAAGCAGTAAAAAGAGGTAACTGGATTTCTCTATGCTTTTAGGCATTTTTCAGCTTCTGCCTTAAATATTGGCATCAGAAACAAGTAACTGGTATTTTTTCTTGAAAAAATAGACACCACTTTGATTAAAAGGTACTTTCAGATTATGTTGCAGAAGAAAAAAAGTCAAGCTTCACACCATAAATTCTAAATTGGTAAATTTAAGGAACATTACGAATGTCTGATACTAACATACAAAAGTCCAACAGATACTGTGCTCCCCTAAAAAAGGATGTTAAAAGTATATCAATATTCTAGCAAATTTAAATGGGTATTACTTTAGGAACTGTTTGACTAATCAAATATTTGTCTGTTGTTTAAAAAAATCTTCCATTTTCACATCTTAGAAGTTTGCTTAGTTATCTTAAAAAATTTAAAGCAAATTAGCAAAGGCAAATTAAAGAAAAAAAGAAATCTTCAAAAGCGACTACAACCATCTTCTTCATAGCGTAGTAGATGAGATTCTTTTTGATCAAAGCAATCCAAAGCATTTAAGGAAAGTAACATACATTTTATAAATATGACTAAAAAAAAGTACTGATATGTTAATTCAAACTGCATGTTTATCAGCCTTTTATAAAATACTACTCAAAAGACATAACTCTTACTTTGTTCATCAAAGATACTCAACTTGCAAACAGTGTTCACAAATGTGTGCCAAATACAATACAGTATACATATATTTGAGAAAACACCTTCTGTCTCTGAAAGATAAAGTTTCTAAAGTATATTAACATGACTTTTTTAGCATCATCTCTCTAATATTAAAACTTATTGCTTATTTTTAATTGGGATGGGGTTTGTGGAAAGTAAAAGAACTCTTGAGGAGGAAGCCATAGGACATGACAGAAAGTAAAAATACACAGTGAAGAAAGCTGGGTACAAAGCTTCATCCTGATCTAAAACTACCATGAAAACCACATCAGGAATACATTTGCGAATCTCTGGGCATTAGAAATATCAATGAAACAATCTTATTATAGTATTCCTTTCTTCAGGGTTTAGAGTTTGGCAAAATTAAGCTACAATTTTTTGCTGGACTACACAGACAGCAAATTGTAACAACATTTACATAGCTTCCACATGAACAGGGGTCCATTGGCATACGTACACAGGCAAATTAAAGACTCTTCTGAGAGTGCCCTTAATCCCAACTGCACTCTTAAATAATAAAACACATTAGCTGTGCTGCCTTCAGGAATAGATTCTTTATTAGGGATGCAGCCAAGTGTCACAGTAGACTGAAAAACAAAACAGCCCAGTTTCAGATGCATTCAGTTTCAGAAAACAAATTAAAAATATTGTTTTTCTGGTAGTGAGTTGGGCTGTAAATAGAGTTATGTAAAATTAGCATATGTTACTTTCCAGGATGATCTTTGTACTCTTGACAGATTCTTTACCATACCACATAAATGCTTTGCATTCAAAGCAAGGTCTCTCTGCCTTGCTGCAAAAAAAAAAAGCTTTTCAATTATTTTTTAATTGCAGAAAAGCTAAATGAAGTGTGCACTGCTCAGGCAATTTGGCTTTCTTATTACAAAACACAAGGGGGATCCTGACGGCGGCCTATATATTGCAGTAAGTAATTTATTTTCTTTTGTTATGGCCTGGAACATTTTTAACATTTTCTTTTTAAACATAACAATATATATGAAATTGAAAACCTAATTTTAAAAATGTTTGCATGCTTTTCCTTCTATTTCTGAATAGGTGAAGACTGCTAATTTCTTTCTGTATTCATTGCACTTTGCAGAGTTTATTTCAGGTTAGACAAACGTGTTCCCACCCCACGCCCCAGCATTATTCCTGTAGTAGCAGTGTCATTTGAACAGTATTTGAACAGTATTTTTTTCCTTACTGTTCTTAATGGTTGGTTTGTAATATATCCAGTGAAGATTTGCTGCATTATTTACAGATCAATTAAATTTTAAGGGTCTCAAAGTAATTACCAAAAACCTCTAGAAGGAGCCACCTAGGCTTACTTTCACCATCGCTTCTGGCTCGGAATAGGGAAGAGATCAGTGCAGTCACAGATTAGGACTAAACCCAGACCCAGGAGACTCAAGGTGAGTGCCAAATGTCACCTCCACTTGAGGCAATCCTAACACGCCCACACATTCCACACCCTCCCATCACTCCTCAGTTACCAACTGAACAAAAAGCATATTGAAGAGGTCCATCTGTCTCATAATGCTACTTCCACAGCAAAGTACATGCAGGATGAGAAAATGGTTCAGCCACTAAATGTGAATCTCCAGCAAGAAGGAATGTGCAATGCCAGACGTCTGGGCTAGGCTTCAGCTGAAAACGGTCTTAATTAAACAAAACAGATTTAAAAAGAAGCTACAGAACTTGAGGAATTTGGGGCAGCCACCTTGCAGAGTTATTAAGAAAAGACACGACCTTTCCAATCCAAGTGTACTGTGTGGACTTCTATGTTATAGAAGATTTATGTTAAGAAAATTTCTTTAGTTCCTTCAGCATCCATTGCAAATTTATTCCCAGAGTGGATAACACTTGTGAGGTCTTTAATGCTTGCCCACATTAAAATTACAATATGGAGTTCAAAGCAACTTTTAATTATATTAAGAGCAGTAACTAAACTAAAGCAACATTAGGCTGAATTTCCAAAATTGTACTCTACTATTGTGGGCTGGAAACACATGTTCCTTCATGGAAGCTTTTAGTATTTGCCCCTGGAAAAAAAATTCATTCTATTCTTCAACAAATTAATAACAGAATACAAAATAATGGTATTTTGCTTAGGCATTCAAATTTAAATCTTCCACCTCAAAATCACATCCAGATCAGGTTAAACACATCCTAAAATAAATGTAGGGCTAGACAGAAGTTGCTGTTGGGAGAACTTAGCTTCTTCCAACTTAGCTTCTCTTCTTGAGATAATGTTCCAAAAAGTGTTGAATGACAGGGTTGCCCTGAGAATGGCAAAGACCTTTCAGATGCAGATTTATTAATGTATTAAGGATAATTCTAAAATAGTATTGGGGAAAGTCTGTAAGTCAGTATGAAACAGTGATGATCTTGACAATGTTCTGCTTGTTCCCAATTTTCCGGGGCCCTCTATTTTACTTACCATATAGAACAAATGTTGTGCTGTTTTCTGGTTTTTTTTCCCTTAAGGTGTCAGTATTTCCAGGTACTACTTGAAAATGAGAATGAAACACAAGTGCTTTTTAACAAAAAAAAAAAATTATCTAGATGATGCCCATTGGCCTCACTTTGAGTATCAATATACAATTTTTCTATGAATTTTTCACTTCTCTCTTAATGCTACAGTGGAGTAGCAGTACTCAATGCTCTCACTCCACAAAGACATGAAAATGTCCATGAAAAATGTTCTCAGGCTGAGTGATCACACCTTCTAATCTCACCTCAGACCTTCATTTTTTCTTAAATACCTTCAGCTTTTAAGTTTTTAGAGGCCTACACCCTTAGGTTTTATATATAACTGATGTAGATGATGTTCCACACTGATAATTGGGGTCTTCATGTATTTTTAAGTGAAAACTTCTAAGCTATCATTATTTCAGGTTTGATCATCAAGAAGATTCATAACATTGACACACTCATATCACTACTCATCAAAGTCTGTGAAAGGTATCAAATTACATTCAGTACTTGACTATTTTTTGTTATCAGCAGCATGATGATGAACAACTTTCCAGGTCTCTGGCCAGAGCACAGCCTTGACTGCATGGAATAGAATGCCTGCAGAGAGTTGGTACAGCGACATCCTAGCAGATCAAAAAGAAAAAGTAAACCAAGCATTGCTCTATTGGAAACCATGAGCCCTTGGTAGCTGGAGACAACAGCAGGGCTTTCCTGCCATACACAGATAAATCCCAAGTTAAATCAGTGCAACTGAAAGAATCTTTTGATCTTGGCAATCGACATTCTCATCTCCACTTTATATACCATGAGCTAACGTGTCTCCTGCTCTCAGCACTGCCTGAGTGGCCAGAAATTGAGGGGAAGTTTTAAGACGATATAACATGCGCCACATAAGAGCAACTAGAACTGACACTGAACCATGATGACCCACAACACAGCCAGAGCAAACAGACAGGTACGAGCCAGTGAAAAATGGTACAGATCTGGGGCTGCATGGAAAAAGGTGGGCAGAATTCCAAATTGCTAGGAATGTGTGATTCTTTGCTCTTTCTTTTACTCAGTTCTTTACTCCTTTTATGTGAGTTTAGCATTTGTGATGAATACAGCAATTGGAACTTAAGTCTTTGATTCTACATGGCATGCCACAGCTCCAATAGACCAGGATCTTTGGTCCTCAAATGGTTAAATGCCAAGGGGAATGAGTGCCATCTACTGCTCCCAGGTTAGATCTGCTTATCATCACCAGATTAACAAGCAAGAGAAGTTGTAGACTACAATGAGGTCTCCCCTCAGACTCCTCCAGGCTGGATACGCCAAGTGACCTCAGCTGCTCCTCCTATGGCTTCCCCTCTACATCCTTTATCAGCTTTACAGTCCTCCTTTACATCTTCCTTACAGCATTTTGCCCAAAACTGCCCCTAGCACTAGAGGTGAGGCTGCCCCAGCTCAGAGCAGAGCAGGACAATCCCCTCCCTTGCCCGGCTGCCCATGCTGTGCCCGATGCTCTCAGGACAGGCTTGGACCTCCTGGCTGCCAGGGCACTGCTGGCTCATGTCCAACTTGCCATTGACCAGGACCCCCACATCCCTTTAAATAATCATCACTCAGACGCTGACATTTAGGTCCAGTGGCACGGGAGCTGTGTCCAAGCCCGGAGCCACTCTGAGATGTGCCCTTCAGCACGAGCCAGGCGGAGCACACAGAGCAGCCGATCTCTGCAGGCCCTGCACAGAAGCACGCAGGCCAGTCAGGACAGCGCTACCACACAGCTGCCCTCCAGGAATGGCAGGAAATTACATTGGGAAGCAGAGCACACGGAAAACCTACAGAATGACAAAACAGGTCAGGCTGGAAGGGACCACACGGGGTCATCTGGTCCAAGCTCCCTGCTCCAGCAGGGTCATCCCAGAGCACCTGGCACAGGGTTGTGTCCAGATGGTTCTTGGACATCTCAAGTGAGGGAGACTCCACAACCTCTCAGGACAATCTGCTCCAGTGCTCGGTCACCTGCACAGTGAAGTTCTTCCTCATACCCAAAACGAACTTCCTGTGCATGAGTATCTGCCCACTACCTCTTATCCTACTGCTTGGCAGCACCGAGCCTGGCTCCATTTTCATGACAGGCACCCTTTAGATATTTATTCACA
The DNA here is from genome assembly GCA_013396995.1 of Dicaeum eximium. NCBI lineage: Eukaryota > Metazoa > Chordata > Aves > Passeriformes > Dicaeidae > Dicaeum > Dicaeum eximium. Next base: position 3,208,081 of record VWZP01003839.1, read on the forward strand.
CGTTGAGTCCCCCTCTCAGTAATCTCTCGTCGCGGCTGAACAGGCCCAACTCTCTCCGCCTTTCCTCCACACGACACCCGCATTCAGGGAAAGCGGCCACAGCGCGCGGGCACGGCCCGAGCCGGCAGCAGGGGGCGCTCCAGGGGGCTCAGGGGCCCGCGTGCCACGGGCCCACCACCACGTGCCGCGCGCCGCCGCTGCCGCCTGCTGACGTCAGAGCTTCCCACGTGCATTCCTCGCCTCCCCCATACACTGCCCGCCGCCCCGACTCACGCAGATGGAGATACGGAGCACCCCGCGCTGGTAGTCCCGGTACAGCTCCGTCGCCTCCCTGTTGCACTCGATGCAGCGGTAGGCGCCGAGCCCCGCCATGGCGCGCGGGAGCACGCCCAGCCCTGTCAGCGCTTCCACACCGCCTCCTCGTTTCCGCGTTCGGGAGCGCCTCCGAGCCGGACCGCGCCGCGCTGCATCCCGGGAGTTGTGGTTTTCGTACTGGTGGCGTACGCTCGACTGCGCCGGTGGAGAACTCCACGTCCCAGGGGGCAGTGCGGCGGCGGCCCCGTGGGAGGGGCGGCGGGGGCGCCCCGTGTTCCCGGCCGAGGCGGCGCACATGCGCGCTGTGAAGATGGCACCTGCCGGCGGGCTGGCGCGGGGTCCGTGGGTGCCGCTGGCCCTGCTGGCCCTGCTGGCCCGGGCCGCGCTCGCCCTCACCGAGCGCTACCCCGCGCTGTCCCTGCTCCAGCAGGAGCGGCACCGGCAGCGCCACAGTCCAGCGGGGGAGTGGGCGGAGCAGTACTCGGCCGAGTGTGGTGAGTCAGGGGCGTCGCCGCGGTGACCGCCCGCAGCCCGGCGCGGCGGTGCCGAGGCCGCTGGAGCGGCGGCCGGCGGTGGCGGGGAGGGCCCGGGGCGGTGCGGGGTGGGCTGCCGGCGGCCCCTGGGCTGTGTGCTCCGCTGCCGCGCGGCCGGCTCCGAGCGGGGCTTCCCGCCGGTGAGCTGCAGTGCCCGGCCCGCCGCGCCCGTGTGTGGCGCCGAGCCGCGGGGGCTGTGGCAGCCGGCCGAGGAAAACTGAGAAAACTGGGACGGGCAAGCCTTGGGTACCACACAGGAGGATTCCTGCTGCCCCACTCACCTCCCGAGGCCAGCAGCTGGGCTCTGCCTGCTTTTTAATTCCTGCGCTCGGTAATATGGGAGTATGCCAGCACCCCGTGCTCGTATGACTGAGTTTCTCAGTCCAAGGAGCTGCGGAGAGGGTCCAGGGGTCTGGAACGTCTCTCACGAAGAGAGACTGTGGGAACTTGGCCTGTTTAGTCTAAGGAAAAGAAGACTGAGAGGGAATCTCATTCAGATATATATAAATATCCTAAAGGCAGGTGTCAAGAGGATGGTGTTAGACTTTTTAGTGATGCTCAGAGACAGGATGAGGAACAATGGCCACAAACTAAAACACGACAAGTCCCACTTTAGCTCGAGGAAGAACCACTTTGTATGAGGTTGTCAGAGCACTTGGAACAGACTGCCCAGGGAGCTTGTGGATTTTCCGTATCTGGAGGCATTCAAAACCCACCTGGATGTGTTCCTGTGTCACCTGCTCGAGGTGACCCTGCAGGAAGTTGGACTGGATGATCTCCATAGATCTCTTCCAACCATATNGCCGAGGCGGCGCACATGCGCGCTGTGAAGATGGCACCTGCCGGCGGGCTGGCGCGGGGTCCGTGGGTGCCGCTGGCCCTGCTGGCCCTGCTGGCCCGGGCCGCGCTCGCCCTCACCGAGCGCTACCCCGCGCTGTCCCTGCTCCAGCAGGAGCGGCACCGGCAGCGCCACAGTCCAGCGGGGGAGTGGGCGGAGCAGTACTCGGCCGAGTGTGGTGAGTCAGGGGCGTCGCCGCGGTGACCGCCCGCAGCCCGGCGCGGCGGTGCCGAGGCCGCTGGAGCGGCGGCCGGCGGTGGCGGGGAGGGCCCGGGGCGGTGCGGGGTGGGCTGCCGGCGGCCCCTGGGCTGTGTGCTCCGCTGCCGCGCGNAAAAGAAGACTGAGAGGGAATCTCATTCAGATATATATAAATATCCCAAAGGCAGGTGTCAAGAGGATGGTGTTAGACTTTTTAGTGATGCTCAGAGACAGGATGAGGAACAATGGCCACAAACTAAAACACGACAAGTTCCACTTTAGCTCGAGGAAGAACCACTTTGTATGAGGTTGTCAGAGCACTTGGAACAGACTGCCCAGGGAGCTTGTGGATTTTCCCTATCTGGAGGCATTCAAAACCCACCTGGATGTGTTCCTGTGTCACCTGCTCGAGGTGACCCTGCAGGAAGTTGGACTGGATGATCTCCATAGATCTCTTCCAACCATATCAGTTCGGTGTTTCAGTGAGTGAGCTGTGGCTTGATTTAATTTCAGCTACAATTACATATGTTTTACTGGTGAACTGGATGCTTCTCTTTATGAGTGCCAAGTTAGCATAGCAGATCTTCTGCTATTTTTTAGGTTAATTGATGTCTTGTAATACAGGCATAGTTAAAACTATTTTTCAATGCTTAAGTATCTTTTGTATCTGGCTTAATGTTTTATGATTGTTGATCTTGCGCATGGTGTGGGCCATACAAAAATGCCAGTCTGAAGCACAATGTGCACATAATACAGATGAAGGAAAAGGTTTATCTATTGCTTGGAATTGATACAAAATTATATATAAAAGAATAAGCAGTGATGTATCATGACTTCCTAGCTGTCAGCATGGTTTTGTGATTTTTTCTGCCCTTTATTTCATAAAGCCTCTGCTTATATCAACAATTCCCGTGATCCCTAACAACTAGTATAAAACTGGTATAATCCACTTGAATAATAAATAGACTTTGTGGAAATAACTTCTTATGAGTTTCCTGCACCTGTGTTTTTTCTTTCTTCCCTTCCTCCTGTATGTGCTTTTGTCTTCACATTATAAAGTTCTTTGGTTAGTTTTTATCACCTTTTGGTGTGTGTGGGTGTGTGTGTGTGTGTGGCTACAGTGGCTGAGAGCCATAGTACATAGAGATGAAATCAGATTGTGAAAGTTATCTCAGGTAACCGTTGCTACAAATGATTCAAGCTTAAGCATAAAACAAGAAGACTTTCACCCAGTGTTGAGATAAAAATCTCTGCACCCTACAAGTTAATAAATGGCAAAACACTTGATTACATCTGTTACGAGACCTGACATGAATGATTGACTCAAGATGGATTTGGAAGATTAGATTTTGATTTAACGGTGGATGCAGTTTTAAAGAAACCAGTGTAACTAGGATTGAGACAAAGAATTCTGCTTGAATCATCAGGTGTCTCAGGTACCTTGCATGCACTGATAGCCCTTAGTTACAGAACAACATAGTTACCTTCAAATAGCTGTGTACCAATTCACTCCTTGCTGTTTAAGTGTTAGGACTAAATGAATTGCCAGTTGAAAATTCCTTTAAGCTCTCGGTCTTTGTTTTAGTACAACTTGCACAGAAGCTGAGATTTTCTTTGGTCTCAAATAGTTTTCCCTGTAGCCTACTACAAGGTCCAAAGTACTTTCTCTGGTTGGTGTTTCTAGTTTTTCATGAAGTTGTTAATGGGTTCAGTTTTGATTGTGTCTGCCTTGCAGACAAAGGCAGATCCATTTCTCCTCATTACATTACTCATGTGAGTAAAGCAGATTGTTGCTCCAAGAACCACAGGATTTGAGGGAGCCTTTCCCTGCTGTAGCTCGTATCAAGCTTGTGGCTTGGCTGTCTTATTCCCTGCCATCTTACAAAAAATTATTTTACTCAATCCTTGCTGTTGTGAAGAAAATTATTCCTGAAGTAGGCCATGCCTGCATCTCTTTGTTTTGATGTCTAAAGTGAAAGTGTCTTGGTGAGTCTGCAGCCAAAACTCTTAAGTTACTGAATCACAAGCACCAAGAGAAGCAAGTAACCTGTTAATAATGGTGGCATAGCTCAGGAGTGTTTGACCAATGTGAAGAACAAAGGGCAGCGATGGAACCTCATGCTAGCAGTGCTCTTTTGGGAAACTGTGAATGGTTTGCCACTGTTCTCACAGGACTGCCTTCAGACTTTGACCTTCTGCTTTTCACCACCCTTGCTTTTGTTGTAAAACTTCTCCCGCTGGTTATCATTTATGGCTTAACATAGATCCAAGTTCCTGTTTACAGGGAATGATCTTAGATGCTGCTTTGACTTCTCCTTACAAGGAGACTGTTTATTTTTCTTTTGTAGCTCTGTGCTTGTGACAGGTAGGGAGTTAACTAACTGCAGTCCTTAAGAAGTCAAAATATAAGAGCACACCCTGCCCCCCAGCCTTTCAAACTTAGCATCAAGCTTAGATTTACAGACATTAAAGGTGATGATAAAATTTGGTATTTGTGACATAGTTTCAAGGAGATAATACTGTGTATTTGCCTTTTCTTGTTTACTCTTGAAATATTTAAAGATGATAGAAGCTTTAGGATCCAAAGATTCAAAAGTTAACAACTCTATTGGAATAGCAATTAAAAGCATGATGTAGGGGAAGTAGTGGCTTCTGAAGTCTGTCAATCTGAGGGGGTGTTGTTGATTATTATTGTTAATTCTTTATTTATTTGATATCTTAAACTTTTTTTTTTCTGCTATGCCCACAAGTTGTGTTGGACTTTTTAAAGAAATGAATCAGTCTTACACTTTTTGTAACGACATTCTCAGTAGCTTGCCTTTGTATATGTACGGTCAGTTACAGTTCATTGTTCTGGCTGCTTTTTACAGAATTAATACCTCTGTTTTCTGCAGCTTTTTCCTACTTCTTTATGGTCCATTACATTTATTTCCCTCTCTGGGATTGGAATGATAATTTTATCTGTTATTTTTTTGGGTGAGAGAATGGAATCATAATGCTGAAAGGGGATATGCCTACCCCAAGCTTTTGTTATTTGCTTCCAGCTTCCTCCTTTTTCACCTCTGTCCCATTTTTTTAGCACCTCTTTTTATTAATCTATTTTTATCAAAAGCATAAGTAGGGATAAAACTAATTATATAAAAGCTGTTGTGTCACCTATTGCTTCCCTAGCTGTGGCAGAAAGTGCTTCATGAAAGTTCTGCCCTGTGGGATGCCCAGTGGGGAAGCATGTAAACATGAGGAAATGTGAGACGTGATAATAGAACATATATGTAATTCTATGAGTTCCTAAAAGTATTTTTCTCTCTTCTCCCAGATTCATCATTTTTGCATTTCCATGAATCAGATTGTGACATAGGAGGACCATCGTCTTGTGAATCTATGCTTTCCCTGAATACAGAAAAAATTCTGGTATGTTATCAAAAATATAATGTACAAAATAATTTTAATAGGTTGTTGAAGTTGCAGATAACTTCAGCTGCATAACCAGTCAGAATGAAGTTCAGGGGAATAAATGCAAATAGAATCTATTAATCAATAGGCATAGCTGCCCAAAAGGCTTAAGTATGAATAAACTCAAGTTGCTCATAAAAGTATTACTTTGTAGTAATCTGTCAAGAGTCTTTAGGGCTGTCAACTAACTGAAGCAGATATTGTCACTGAGAACAAACCTTCACCTCAGTTAATCAACCAATTAATTTTTTAGTTTTGGGGTGCAGGGGCTATGCCTGAAAAAGGGGGAGGTGCATTAGTTTCTGCCCAGATTAACTTCCTGAGGTTTACTACAAATCATGTAAAAGCAAGAGTAGTGACTTCTACTGTAGCTACTTCTCTACAGAAGTAACATTGTGCAAGGATGAGAGATGCTTCAGACCGTGTTTCACTAAACGTGATGCTGACCTTGCATGTGAGGACTACTCTAACAAAAGAAAAGTTGTTTTTTTTTTTGTAGAGAGACCTCAAGAGGATTATTTTGGAATTTAGGTTTTCTTGCAATACTACTCTTAGCCTTTTGAGAACAAAGGTTTGATGTTACATCTTCAGTCCAGTAGAGTACTGGTGTTGAAAATCTTCAAATGATTTCATGTGAATAAGCAAAGTAGCTATGGCAAATTTTTAGAAATTATTGGCTATGAATATTGTGTAAGCAATATTATAAATGAAAGCAAAAGTGCCAAAGGTGGCGCTTGGAATTAAAACTACTACACTGCAAATCCACTAAGCCAATTATTTAACTCATATATTCTCCTTAGACTTCATCATATATTGGTCAGAAGATCTTTCTAGTCTAGTCCAACAGTACCAGCAATGCTTTCTAACACAGTGAAATGTATACTTGTTGGTAAGAAATTTCACTGTTAAAAATACCCAAAGTGATCGTTTTAAAGAGAGCAAGAATTATCCCAAATTAAATGTTGGGATATGGTGCTATGATGAAAATTTTCCTGTTTCTTGAAGACAGAGTGACTGACATTTTTTTGCACGTAGAGTTGCAGAGTGTTTAACCTGTACCTGAATTCAGAGTTTGTTGAGGAAGCGTGAAACCACTTTCTCTGCCACCCCAACGGTTCTGTTACTCTGTAATGACAAAACAGATGAGGTAGTGGTACATCTTGTGCTGTCAGCTCAGTAATGCATAGGAAATTATTCTAAAATATTGTGAGATTCTTCTGCTTGTGGCTCATTTTCCAATACCAGTGTGGAATCTTGCTATATCTTGTCTTTGTCCGCAGACAAAGATGTGCAGATCTGTTTTCGTAAATCCACCAAGGAACAGGTTGTCCTTCAGTAGAAATGTTGTGGTGTGTTTCCTAATATTAAGACAATTACAGAAGAATAATGTTTTGCAGAGTTAAGTGTTAAAGGTCATTTTCTGAATATTACATGAAGGCCATTGGTGATATAAAAATACTGTGTTTGTAAATGCATATGGATTGCAATGTAGATTTGGTTTTCTTATTGTTATATCTGTTGAACCCTGCTCATTTTTGTGCTGTTTTTTTAAATGGCTTTTCTCTGTAGGGGAAATAAGTGCCACAGTGCTCTGTTACTGTAGAGGTGCAGATATAGGTGAAGTAACAATTTTCAGTGTTACAGTCTAATGTAGAGCTCATACATCACCTTTAATTGCAGTAAAAAAGAAAAGGTTTGTAAAATCCATTTGCTATTCATTCATACTTTCCAAAATACTCAAGTTCTTAGAGCAGACCAAACGTTCTCCTCATCATTACACACACAGGGCAAAAACTGTGCAATGGAATTTGAACTTTTGAACTTTGTAGATAAATGAAATGTCTGTGTCGTGGATACCATTAATGTGACTAGTTTTGATTGGACAGGCAAAACAACCTTAAAGGAGGACAGTAGTGGAAATGGGCTGTTTAGTTGAATTGAAAGAAGAGAACTGAATGGAGAGAGATGTTACTTGTTTCCCCTTCTTGTTTCCTAAAACAGTTTGAAAGACCTATTAATTTAAATGAACATTTTGTATTTTTCTAACATAAACTACTCTGGTAGGCTTACAGCTGTCTATGGAAAGTACTTTTGGAAATAAACAGAGCTGAATATTTGTACATTTCTGAGGGGCTTGTCTTTGACAGTATTGGTTTCTATAGGTGTGTTATTTAGAGAACTGACATCCTAGATAAGGTTACAATTTGAACAAAGTGTAGAACTGATAGAATGTCATTGTTGAAAGGACAGGCTCTTTAGTATAGCATTGTGAAGTTTAACTTTTCTATATTTATGGAGTGATACTCTTTTCAGTGTTTATTTTCAGTGTTTTACTCTTCTGCACTATTCTCCCCTTGGCAGGGTAAACAGTATAAACTTTCATATAAAAATAGGTGTCTTAAAAAGGCCTAAAAACTTCAACTTAAGCAAATGCAATACAGAAACATCAGTCCCTCGTAAAATGCTGACAATGTTTTTTCTGAGGTTTGGTTACCATTACGTTAGAGCAGAAAACAACAGCATCTGACTCAAGAGAAGCTTTTCTCCCTGTGGAAGACTAGGAATGAACTTGATTTCAGTTACCTGAGTGAAATCACATTAGTTTTAACCTGGTGTTTTGAGGCATTCTCTTAAGGATTTAAGACATGGATTTTCTGTTAAATTCTGTGTTGTTGTTTGCTGAACACTTATTAAAACGTGATGTTTTACAGAGTCAAGCGAAGTTGCTTGCAGAGCAAAAACGATTTCCATTTGCTACTGATAATGACAACACAAATGAAGAATTGGGTAAGATGTTTTATATAAGGTTTGTGCAGGTGAATGATGTGCTGATTATTAGCACTAAATGTTTTGAAAATTGATGATTGAAGTGATGCGTTAACTTCAAATTGATCTTATTAAGTCTGGAAATACAGCAAGTTTTCTCTGGTCATATAATGCAAGTACGTATCTCTGTTGCTGAAAACCTTTCCTGCTTTCTTCGCTGCAGTTCTTCACCATGTCTGCTTAAGCAGATGTTCAAAAAGAATTCTGATTAAGTCCTTTTTAACAGGCTCAGCTACTTCTGTTTCCATTTTTCTGTGATTACTGATGGCTAAAACTGTTCAAACATCCAGAAAATTTTACCAGTGCAATATGCTTTCCGTGAAGCATAGATCTTGGATCTGTTTCCTGTCTTCACACTCCTCCCATCAAAACTTATACACAGCAGGAAGACTTTCTGAATTATGTCCTAGGCTGCTACTTGAGGTTTTTTCAAAGCACACTCAGCACAAAAAAAATGGGGGCATTTCAAGTAAATGAACAGGAAATATTTTTCTCAAAGGACTCAAAACCAGAGTTGCACTGTTTCTTCAAATAGAGGTATTACAAGGCAGCAAAGAGATTGTTGAGGATGTGTGTCAAGGAAGGCAGCAGACCGTCTTTTACATAAGAGCAAAGAGAGATTTTATTATCCTCCAGTGAACTTAAGACAATTAAGAAGGGTATTTTGACAGTTTCTACCTTCATTAATGTATCCAGGAAAATTTGGGGACTTAATCTTTCTTCATATTCCTAGACTACCTAGCTATGTTCATAGAATCCTGCAAAGAATACCAAACTTCTATTCAGATGAAAATATCTGATACATTTAGTATCTGTTCTGTGACTTGGAATAGTATGCTAGAAAGTCTCTGTCCTCGTGTTTGGCATGCAGGCTGGCACTTATCTACCCACTTTAGCCCAAGGATGTTGTGCTGTGAGGAGCTTGGTTTGGTCCTTCCTGTTTATGCATGTTGCTTTTAACAGTTGTGAGGAAAAGTAACACAGAACATATGGGGCCTTCTGAGGGAATGTTGGGACTGAAATACTTTGGCTAATAGGCCATTGTTAACCATTAGATCTTTTCCATAATGAAGTACTTGTATTTTTGTAATATTAAAGATTAAAAAATCAAAAAGATACAGTTTAAAAAGAAGCTGATACTGTATCAGCTACTAGCTGTCAGCCACTTGCCATAGTTTTACAGACAGTTCAGTCTGGCATTTTGCCAGGTGTCTTGTATAAACTAAATCCAGTTGTTATCAGCAAGACAACTGAGTGACAATGTAAGTCTTGATTATCTTGCGTCCACATTTTTTCTTAACACTGGAATGGTTGAGTGTATTTTATGTCCCAGCTTTTCTGTATCCTGGGATTAGAACCCTAAAGATGATACTAATAACTGTATAGTCTTGAAGAAGAATAAAATGAGGAAAACTCAAGAGCTCTTCATCCTGCCCTTCACCCTGTCCATTTTTTCCCTTTTTTGGCAATACTATGTATTTGTGCCAAGTGAAGCTTTTTATGTATTCAGGAGAAAGCTTACTTTGCACACAAATATTTCCTTCTTCATAATAGAAGTGCTTTGAGTATGAGACAAGCTTTGGATTAAATACATTTCTTATTTCTCTTTCATTTAACTGTTTTCCTTTTTTAATGAACTGTGCTTAGCAACACTGCCAAAACAATGTGGCTCTGCCTGTCTGAAAGATAAGTCTCTGTGTCCTGCTAATAATGCCTTGGCTTTAACTGACTTACTTGTCTCTTCTCATGTTTGAATAAATAATTAAGCTAAGAGGTGTCTCTTCCATTCTGTTTGGATGACGGCTAAATTAATTGTAAGAGGGGAAAGGTGAAATCCTGCTCATAGTTCCACTGCCAGCTGTTTGAGCAAAGTGTGTGGGGGAAAGTTCTCTCTAACTTTCATAGCTGTGGTCTTCGAGGTACTGGGTTTTGTTGGCAGTGTAGACAGAGTTTTGTTCAGAGTTAAGAACTGTGAAAGATTAAAACATGCAAAATGAAACAATCTTGAGATATTCAGCTGTCAGAACTGAACTTCAGTCATGCAAGCAAAACTACGGTTTTCTAGTCTTGTGCTTTGAGTGTATTTTTCTATCTTATGGAGATTACAGGAACATATTTCTAATGGTCTGTTTCTTTTTCAAACACTTGGCTTCACCTTCAAAATGGGAGGATGCACAAGAACTTGAAAGTTTTTCATAATTATAACATAGGTAAAGACTCAGTTGTTTTTCAGTATCAATTTTATAAATAATGAAATCAGTTTAGTTGAGGTATTTCTAGGTAATTCAAATGAAGGAGAACCTTATTGTGAACTAATAAAGTTTAGCAATATGTATACAAACAAGTAGGAGTTCCCTAATCAAATTGTCAAAAAAAGTTAGTGATAGCCAGGTGGCACTTCTAATTGAGAAAGCATCCAGGGCTATTGTATTGGGATTATCATAGTACCTTTCCTGATCCTAAGTATTTTAGAAGCAAATGTGGGCCCTTTCCCAAACAACTTGTACAAAGGAGAGAAAAAAGCCCACAAACAGATCACAAAACCCCAGAACAACTTTGAAGAGCACAGTATGGATTGAGTAATTAATGAATGCTAGGTAATGGCTGAGGGAAGTCATGTAATTTTGGTGGCCATTCAGGAATCCTCTGACTATTTTAATCTTCACTGCGATGTAGGAACTTAAACATTGTGCAATTTGGTATTTAATATTTTTTAAAAGTCAGATTTTTTTTTTCTGTTTTATTTACATTTTTAATGTTTCATTAGCAATTGCTTACGTGTTGATTGGCAACGGCTTGTATGATGAAGCTATACGACATTTTTCAACAATGCTGCAGGTAAGTTTTCTGCTTGGACCCCAAAAAAGAACTTAATGAAAATATCAGTTGCCATGTATGGCTTTTAATAAAACAAATATTAAGGATTTTTAAATGAGAGTAATTTTTCTACTGTTTGTTCATTTTCTTTTCCATCCAAACATAAGCATACTCTTAGAACTGGGTGATCAGTATCTTGGTTATTTGGTGAGTATTTTTCTCATCTGTAGGCATAAAGTTTTTATGGCACTTTGACCAAAAAAGCACCTGACCTCTGCAGAGCTGAAGTTTCTTAGATTGTCTGCTTGTTGTGTAGGATCAGATATTTTAAAGTAGATTTTTTTGGGTGACAGCATGTTGCCAGTAATGTGAGAAAAAAAGCCCTGACAGAGATGATTTATTGCTAGTGGCAAGTAACACATTGCTTTCACAATGATAAATTATTTTGTATGCTGGCTTTATCCTTTTTCAACAGTAAGAATTTGATTAGTTTAATATATAAATAAAACATAACTAATACTTATACTGTGGGGTTTTTTCCTGACCAAAATAAAGAATTCAGAATCTTCTGTAGTTAAGGAGGAGGTAGTCACATTTAAAACAAAACCAGGCCCAATAATTTATAAGCTTCAACTAAAGATGATTTCAAAATACTGCATTTTTATGGCTAAAAACCTGGAACATGGAGAAGCATAGTCATACTTTTTCATTTAAACTTCTTAAAGCACACAAATGCAAGCTGAAAACAATACTGCAAATAATAGCATGTATTTTTTAAGTGTCACATGGCTTGTTTAAATTGAGTGAAAGTGTGGCAATCTAATGGAATTATTTCAGAGAATTTATCTGAGGACACAAACTTTTGGGGGGTTTGTGGGCTTTTATTTTTATTTGATTGATATATGTTTAGTGATACCTGTATTTGATCTGTTTTAATGTGAGGATTTTTTTTTTACTCTAATGAGAAATCCTACTTCCAAAACCACTAGATTTATGTATTGTTTCCTGTCTTTACTCAGAAGGAAACTTAATACAGGGGAAGATAAGCAAGATACACCAACTGTAGAAAGAGACTGGGAGAAGCACTTATGTGATAGAGTACATCTGCAGTGCTCACATCTCAGTTTAAAATAGGCTTTATATCATGTTGATGGTGTGCCTGACAGGCTGTAAAGTGATCATGATTGTTCACTCTGTTTTCCACAGGGTGAGGCAATTTTAAATACATACAACGTAAGCATTAAGACATTTAAATGGATAAAACGGCCTTGCTTAGCCATGGTATTAAAAGTAGGAAGTTACCTACTGTTGATGTAGCAAAGTGTAAACTCGGAATCTGGCAAGCTGCCAGCATTGATACACCACGTATTCTGTTGTGTTGTCCACTGCAGAGTTTGTTTCTTGGGAAACAGCTTGTTTCTTGGCGGATGTCCCAGTTCAGAGACCAGGCCTGTGCTGCAGGCTTTTGTAGGTCAGCTGTGTTCCTTGCAGGTGTGAAGATGGTGATTCCTGACTAGTTTTCAGAGAAACTGACTATGTAGGCATTGTTGTGTTGACAAAACAGTTTTGCTGTGTAGTTCTTGAAATTTGCATGGGAAACTGTGGCTGGAGTAAATGACATCAAACAAGAAGTAGATTTACTATATAGGGTGTATCCTCCCTGAGTGCCCAAGTAGGAAAGTTGGTTTGAATTTTGCAGAACTATTTTAGTAGAATACCTCTGGTTTTAGTTGCTGTCTGAATCTAAATTTCATCAGGATGTCACAATATCTTGCTCCCAAATTTAAATTGCATACAAAATAAGCACTGAGTGGCCAAATTGCATGTTTCTTATCAGCTCAGTGACATGAGACAGAAGAAGTTACATAATTACCAGTAAGGTTACAGCTAATGGATTGAGTAACAGAGTATTCTAATGAATACTGTCTATTCTAATCTATTCTAATGTACACTGTGTAATAGCTTCTGGTGGGTGGTCACTGGCACAATAACTGCTCTCTGTTTGGCTTTTTTACCAGACAAATACTCCAGAACAGTTCCATTAAATTGAATTGGAAGTTGTGAGCATATGAAAGTATAGATTGTAATACAATAAGTTTCTTTGCCTGGCAGCTGTGATTGTTCATTGCTTACTACTTTAGATCAGCTGAAATTAAATACATCTTGAAGAAACCAAAAAACCCACACCACAAATTAATATTTTATTTGTTTAACAGGAAGAACCAGAGCTGGTTAGTGCAATTTATGGACGAGGGATAGCATACGGAAAAAAAGGACTACATGTGAGTACATAATTTTTTAAATTAATACCCAACTGAATTATTTGAGTCTGAACTATAAGAAAGCCTGTAACAGGAATAACTAGACTGGTTAGAATGTGTTAAGTACACCCCAAAGTCTTTGTGCTGTCCTACTTCCATGAGGAGTCTGTCCCTTGGCCGGTGCACTGTGTAACATAGAGGGATCTAGCAGATGATACTGCTCAAGCCATGATACGTTTGCTTTGAGACTGTGGAAGTAAAGCTGCACAACATAGGTGTGCCAAAAGAAAAGACAAGGCACTGTTGTGAGTGGTAGATAGTAAGGTTGTGAGCCACAGCTTCTTGAAAGAGTTGCCTATTATGATAACAGGCAGTGTCTTGCCTCTGAGAGACAGGTTTGTGAAGTCCCACTGAATTATCTCCACATGTAAGGTGTTTTTGGAAATCAAAATGTCTTTTGCAGCCTGGGAACATTGTCAGCTCTTCCAATACAGAAGATTTCACATTGCTTTTTGATTGCTTATGCCTCTTGATAAATATACCACTTTGAATTTGTTAAAAAAAAGCGAAGTTAAATTACTTGGTTGCAATACTTACTGCTCAAAATATTTCTTGAGCAGAAAGAAATTTATGAGTGAGTAGACTATGGTCCTTGTATGACGTTGTGGCTGGTTGAATCATGATTGAATGGTTGCTAGAGTTCTAGAAGTATGAATAATTGAATAAGTCCTTGAAAATTTCTTTGTACAGAATGTTTAATTATCTAGGGGTGCTGCCAAAAGCTTGAAGTCCCTCATATTTGCTAGTTTTTAACATCAGTGTGAGTTTGTTTTCTCAGTGTAGCTAGGTGTTGATAGAGCTTCACCTCACAAACGTTTTTGAGTGACACCTTCAAAGGTGATAAGCACAAAATCTCTTTGCTTTGAGAAAGAAGAAAAAGATCAATGAAATCAAATACAGAACATGCTATATAATTACTTTGAATTTTTTTCCAATTAAGTAACTACTTCCATCCTATTAATTAAGTAACTACTTCATTGAGGACAATTTAAAATTTTACATAGGCAGGATGCTGTTGTTGTCACCCCATTTATCAGTACTACTTGGCTCAAGTTGCAGACAGTGCTGATGACAACACTGGTGGATGTGAGTATGCCTGTGTGTTGGAGTTTGTGTGGGAGCTTGAACCAGCTTTGCTGCCAGGCAAGGCACCTCTGGGGCTATAAATCTAATATTTATTCACAAAGTTACATTAATAAATTATTAGAGGTACAACAAAAAGATTATGTGTACAAACAAAGTTTAGTTTTGTTGTTTGTAGCAGACGGGTGTTTTTTTCCAGCTCTTTGCAGAATAATGAATTTTGATGTTTTTAGCAAAGGTGTGAAGAGTTTTTAATCTAAACTGTTACACTTTCAGACACTTAGTCGATCTAGTTGTCCTTCATCTTGAGAGTACATTAGTCTAAGTATGCACAGTTGTTCACCTTGTTTATTTTTCTCCTTTTCAGGATATGAAAAATGCTGAACTTGCTCTGTTTGAGCTCAGCAGGGTGATTAGTCTGGAACCAGATCATCCTGAAGTATTTGAACAGCGAGCAGAAGTGAGCATTTTTTGTGTCTTTTCAGACTTTTGGAGAAGTTGCAATTATACAGTGTTTCCAATTATATCTTAACTGATTTAATGAGTAAAGCTTGATTTTTTGTTCTCCTTTCTTTTAAAATATACACATTTCCTCTCATACAGTGTAATTTGTGGAATATTTAGTTTTAAAATAAGACATAGACCATACAGAGTTACTCTAGCCAATGGAATGGCATATATTATGTGTAAGTGTTCAGTTTTTGACATACTGTATAGCAAAGTCATTTGTGTTTAGGGTTTTTTTAAATAAAATTAATCATAATATCACTTGAACCTTACTGTTTGCACCTTCTGTCACTTTAGTAAATCTACTGTGAATACTAATTGTTAAAATACTAAATTGTTAAAAAATGAAATGTTTTGGGTTTATATTTGTGCATATAATTTAAAAATCATTCCAACCCACATACATTTTTTATTTTGAAAATCAAGTTCTGTTTTGCTAAGTTACAGAAAATGGATGTTAAGAAGCAGCTTTATAGACAAACCAAAGTATAAATATTTAAGTCAGCATACTGTATAATGATAACTGCTATAATATTCACAGTTTTAATGTTTTTAGTGATCTCTTAGTATATTTGTGAACCTGGATCTAAAAATGTGAAAGGCATTCAAATAATTGGAAATGGACCATTTTCCATTGGGGGAATGTTTTTTTTCAAGTAAGGCTTAGGAGAACACTTTAATTACATTTTCATTTGAATATGTTGAAATAGCTTGAAATTGAGTATTTTGCTTTACCAACTTGCTTTTAGTTTGCAATACAGGGTTTCTGCAAATGTGATGTTCATGTACAACTGATAGTTTTGAGAAAAATTCTTTCAGATTTACTGTTTCATAGGGGTTTAAAAGCCATAATTACTGAAATTTATAGTGGAACTTCCCAGCCTATTCTAGCAAATACAATTACTCTGTTAAAGCTGAAACATGGAAAAGAATAACCTTCATATTCTAAAACAAATCTAATCAGTCTGTCTGCTCTAAACTGTGTTTTGGTTTTATACTCTTAGATATTGTCCCCACTAGGACGAATCGGTGAAGCATTATCAGATCTCACCAAAGCTATTCAGCTACAGCCATCAGCAAGGCTCTACAGGCACAGAGGTACCCTTTACTTCATATCTGAGGTTAGTGGATTTTGGGGATTCTCTTTGGCTTTGGTTGTGGGGATGTTGTTCATTATTTTGTAGAGTAGATTTCTGTGCTAGTTGTTACTTTTGTTCTAGAGCTTTTTTCCTATTTAGTTAAAAAACCCCAAAGCAATATAATAACAAAAGCCCTGATTCTCCTGTAGCTGGCTTTCTGACAGATCAGAGGTATTCTCTAAGTATTTCATTTGCAAATCTATTCAATGCAGAGAATCAGAGGACAAGCACCTTGTATGCACACCTCACATTCTTTTGTTTGAGGAGTAGGATGTGGATAAAGACTTTGACTTGATTTATAACCTGCGGCTGCATTTAATTAGTATTGATAAACACCAGTGTAAAAAGGAAAATACACAGCCAAGGCAGTAAGTCTTCTATATACTTAAGAAAAAACACTTCTCACAATAAACAAAAAATCCCTACAAAAATGCTAACATCCCATTTTGCTATGTCATCTCTGTGTGTTGTTCCTAAAGCTTTGATGTAGAACAAGTAGATTTATCTTTAAAGATTGTGTGAATACTAGATAACTGATTTCCTACTTGATTCTTCTGATTTCAGTGTTTGCTTCCAGCTATTTTTCCATTTACTTTATTATGTTTTATACAGCACTTCCTGTAAAAGTTGCAAGTGTGTTGTGCATTCTTTGATGTTCTGATTGGTAGTTGATAATGATTGCTTCTTAGCCCTGAGACTGACTTCATATATTAAACAAAATTCTGTAGTTTACTTTTGTGGAAATAAAAGTACGTATTCCTCTTTATTGGTATGGTGTTTTCTGTGTCATCTGAAATCTTCTTTATCACAGGATTATGCAACAGCCCATGAAGATTTTCAGCGCTCGCTGGAACTGAACAAAAATCAGCCTATAGCTATGCTTTATAAAGGCTTAACCTTCTTTCACAGAGGACTTTTGAAGGTAAAGCTATAATAAACAATAGCTGATGTAGAACAATACGCTTTATTTGAAGTTATTTCCATAAAATAGAAGAAATATCTTTGGTGTTGATATATGCATTTCCTCTCACACAAGGAAGATTTTTAAGGTAAAAGAGTGCAAGCAAAATAAAAATATTCTATTATATGATATGTAAATACTGCAAGTCTTGTTTAATCTTATTAGATCAGTGATAACAGACATGTTTAAGGAGTGCTTTGAAAGACATTTGTATTGAGCACCTCGGCTAGTATTTGTATGTTTATGTTAAAAAATTTCAAAATGGAATGGAGATTTCCTAGGTTTTGGGAGGGGGGGACAGATTAAGAGGAAAATAATTTTAAACTCTTCCTTGCATGAGCTAGGGAGTAATCAAGAGAAGTGCTGGTAGAGCCTTGCATTTATGCATATTTATTTCAGTTATATGTTGTTTCTGGAAGGCTGATATCTAACTTGGGGGAACATACTTGCTCCTTCAGTTTCTAAAATCAGCAGGGAAGTAAGTTCATCTTGTGCCTTTTTTAAGTTTCTACCATTTTTTGACTCAAAACTTCTCTCTGTTTTAGGTGTAGTAATATTGCCCCTGTTTCTTGCTTGTAAAGTTTTTAGAGGTACTGCTGTCATTTTCCAGAGGGCAAAGTAATTAGACAAGTTTTCTGAAATACTCAGTTTGAAAAATTAAGATGCAATGGTGAATTGCATCTTGGTTCCTGAATTCCGAAAGTGGAAGCTGCCTTTTTTTTTTAACCTCTGATAACAGCTTGGGGTTCATTAAGGGTTGTATGCAGAATCTGGAGACAACCCAGGACTCTTGAGTTTCAGCCCACTATCTTTCATAGGCAAGCACTATTTTTTATCTTTTTTTTTTTTTTTTTTTTTTTTTTTTTTTTTTTTTTTTTTTTTTTTTTTTAGTCCACTTCCTCACTTTTTTAGTACCTGAGCAGGTATTTTTTTTCCACGGTCACACTGTATGCTGTGGGAACATCAGATTGTCATTGAACTTTTATTGTCTGTATTTTCTTGCAGTAAGAAGAGATATTTGCAAACAATAGTTTGGATTTATGATTTTTGTTGTAGGCAACAGAGACCGTAAAAAGTGATGGTGAAAATACAGCTGACAAAAATAAATGCTGTCTCAGTTAGCAGAATAAAAGCAAAGTTTTCTCCTTTTTGATACACAGGTCAAGACATTTCTGCACTACCACCTCCTTCACTCCAATTTCTTTTCTCAAAGGAAGCATCTTTCCTCTCTGATACTCATGTTCAGAGAGATTGTCATTGAGTGGTTTTTCATCCCCAGGTACACCTTAGCTTCCAGTCAGATTCAGGCTGCCTTTTAAAGGAAAGCTACACATGCCATCTGATAAGTTTTATAAGGCTTACTGAAAATTGAAGATTAGGGTTGAGGGTGGCTGTGTTGATTTTTGAGTGAAAAGAGATTTATTTCAATCATTGCTTTTGGGAATAATAATCTTGTTTTAAAACTTATCTATAGGATATGATCTTATCTGTAGTTGTAGGCGATTGTCCTACGTTTTTGTTCAATGGGTATTTTTGTGCACATTGTAGTGCTCAGAATATATTTGATAGTTTTTCTAAATAAGAATTTCTAAATCAACTAAAGATAGCAGTAATTCTTTCCTTACAGCATCTAGTTCGTTGCACTGAAGACTTCAAGATACTTTTCAGACATTCCTTAGTAATGTAAAGTAGTTGATTATTCCATCCTTAATTCTAAGTCTCAGTATTGAATATTCCAGTTTGTGTAGCCACTCTAGTTTGAAAAGCTGAGTTCTTAATCATATTCTTTGAAGAGGAATATTTCTTTAACCACATGCTTATTTTGTTATCTTTTGCTTCTATTACATTGTATTCCTTACAACAGCAATAGCAGTAATAGCAGCAGTACATGCTATTGTGTGAAGAGGATCTCTTACTCTTTAATCCCTAAGGAGAATGTTTCCAACTGAGGAAATAACAAAGAATGCAATAAGACAATCAAAGGCAGAGTGCAGATTTGAAGGAGTCTTTTGGCCTCCAAAACTCCAGAAGTGTATTATGAATGAAGAAGGAGGACTGTAAGGAGAGACTGCTTTGCCTTTGGGACCAGACTGTACTTTGAAAGCAAACTCTGAGGGGGTTTAATCTCTGAACTCTATTAAAATACTAAAAGAATTCCTCATTCCCCCTGCATATTAGACAAAAGAATTCCAGCTAAATCTGTCAGCACTGTAAAGAATGTTTTGGTATTTCATTTATAATTTAATGATTTTTACTCTAAAGATTTTGTAATAAATTCATGCCTTGTTTGTTCCTTCCAAAGCTTTTAATATATAACTGTAAATTCCATAGCTGGTAACTACTTAGGATGCTGAAATTGAGTGAATGTAGTAAGTTACAAATTTTTTCTGTTGGTCCCTTTCTGTAGGAAGCCATTGAATCCTTCAAAGAAGCTTTGAAGCAGAAAGCAGACTTCATAGATGCATATAAAAGTCTGGGACAAGCCTACAGGTACCCATATTCAGAAGTAGTTTTAAAGTAATTTTTTCATCTGGATGTGTTCTTTAAAATGCACTGTAAGTTGTACACATTTGTTACAAAATTGTGCAGAACCAAATGTGATATTTGGTAGCTCCAGCAGCTGATATGGCTATGTCAGGATATGTTAAATATAAATATTTTTTATATATTTTATAATGTTAATATATTTTAGAGACATTTATATATATTTAATATTAAATATAAATATGTTTGCTTTGTATTTTTAATTTAGTCTCTGGTATCTCTTTGGGTCTCCCAAACTCAAAGGTTAGTTAAATGGCAGTTTTCAGTAAGGTGTGTTTTAGGTATGTTAAATGATTTTTAAATGATGGAAAGGGTTAATAAAACATGAGCTATAGCTGATTAAATCCTGCCTTAGTGTTCATGCATTTATTTGAAACTAAAGAGCTGTGGTTAATCACTATTCTGCTAAAAATTCTTTTTGGCAAATGTATTTAAAACTAGTAAATCTTGTTTGTTTTTCTAGAGTTGCTCTTGTTTGAATTAATTTTGTCTAATATAATAATCTTAAAGAAATCAGCATACTGAATTTAAAAACTATGATAAATTGAATTGTATACTATTTCTATTTTAATTTCTCATGACAGTTTCTCTGTGACTGTATTTACTGTCTGCTTACATGTACAGCTGTCCTGCACATGGAGTAATTCCAGTCAATAAATTTTTAGTTAGTTTCAGTTTTCAAACACCATATGCTTTCTTCTTATTCAGCATTTAAGCAGTTGGTAAAATTTTAAGAACATTTTTGTACTAAAAAGTTAAAAAGACCTCTCAAAGATAATTTTTTCCAAGAATGCCTTGTGTGGAAGTTTTATTTACTTTAGTTTCTGAATACCTGAGGTAGGTGTTTTTACAGTTTTAATGTCTGCTGAGGACTGTGAAGATCTGTGGTCTTGTGGGGTTGTATTTCAAAGTACATATTTCTGGGAGTACCAAAATGCAGCTGTTCTGTTATTACCACAGAAGAATAGTTGCCAAATTGTTCCTTTTGTTATAGAAATTTTCTATTAGTACTGTGTTTCTCTTCAGTGATATGCCCTTTGGACACCTTAAAGTCACCTTTAACAAGTAATTTTTTTGTCACTGTTGCCTTCTGTATTTTTCACTTTCCACATTCTGGAATCACCTAGAGAGCTTGGCAACTTTGATGCTGCTACAGAGAGCTTCCAGAAGGCTTTACTGCTGAACCAAAATCATGTTCAGACCTTACAGCTCAAAGGAATGATGCTTTATCATCATGGTAGCTTAGATGAAGCACTAAAGAATTTCAAGGTAAGCAGGCCCTAAATAAACACAAGATATAAATGTTTTAACAAGGTCTTGCATTCAACAAGTGCAATAAAATGGACACATTTCAAAGTTTTTATTTCTGAGTGTGTGTGCATTAGAACTAGAAGTATTTTTTTCTGAAGTCTGTCTTAAAAAATAAAACTTAACAGTTTGCAATTAATGTAATTTTGCTAAAACTAACATGGTGTCTTTAAATCTTTTATGTGTTTGTAAAACCAAGCTCTGGCTGAAATGTTTTATTTTTCTTTTTAAACTGTTAATTGTGTTCGTGCTGATACTTTGACGTGAAACTTGAAGTTTTTTCATATCAGATGAAAGATAAAATCTACTAGTCTGTAATTTTCAGCTGAAAATTTGTTATAATGTTTATCCAATTTTTTCTGGAGTATTTTCTGAAAAATTCAGCATATGTTGCAATTCATTGTGCTTGCAAAAATTTTCATGTTGCCAAAATTTTGCCTATCTCTGCTGGTATTAAATAATTGCCTTATTTTGTAGATAGAACAAAAAAAGGCAGATGTTATTTGTATGCCTATATTCTTAAAACAAGGAATAAAATAAGTTCCCTTTCCAAATGAGTCTGTGCTTATCCCAAGGAGAACACTTAATGTGCATTATTACATATTCACCTTCTGTAACCCAGTTTGTATATACTAGAGTAATTCAAAAGATACTTCTGAGATGGAGATGCTCTTCTAAAGACATGTAATTGCTGGAAGAATTGGAGCATTCATTTCTGAACCATAAACAGGAATTTGCTGTGTGTTTAACATACAGTAAATAGCTGACTAACATAGAAGTGTACTAATGCATGAAGTAGTGAAGACATGAATGGGGGAAATTAGAGAAAAGATAGATATTTATATAACTAACCCAAAATGATTTGTTATATTGTCAGGAGTATATTTTGCCTAATTTCACCCAGCTAACGTTGAACTAAATATTGTTGGAGCAAAGTGTGCAAAGCATATTTGCGTTGGCAAGGTTTGGGTTTTCCGTTTTTTTCCCTTTGATAAAGCTGAAAATATTTTTTCTTACATTTGCTAGCAGTTTAAATGCTCAGCAGCATTTGAAAGAAAATTGTGATGGAAGTGGATCTTAATAATCAGCAAATCTTTTCACATGTTTACTGGCCAGACAGGTTGGATTATTTGAAGATATTCTTTCTGTCTCTTGATTTATGGGTGCTTTGTTCCTTTAATCTCCTAGAGATGCCTACAGCTAGAACCGTACAATGAAGTGTGCCAGTACATGAAGGGTCTCAGCCATGTTGCAATGGGACAGTTTTATGAAGGCATAAAAGCTCAGACCAAAGTTATGTTAAATGATCCTCTACCAGGACAGAAGGCCAGTCCAGAATATCTGAAAGTGAAATACCTCAGAGGTAAGTTGAAATTGTTTGGGTTTTTTTTTTAAATTTTCTTAAATGTTTTGAGGACCCTAAAAGTGCAAGCTTGCTTGTAGTTATGGTCATTCTAAAGTAACCAGTGTACATTCTCATGAGCATTGTTTAGTATGTATGTTAAGAAAAAAGTACACTGATTCTAATTGTTCATGCAGTTAAAAGCTAGCTCCAAAAATGGAATATGCATTTCTATATAAACATAGACTGTTGTGATACTTAGTTGAAAAAGACTTATTTCTATCTTGGAAATCAGCTAATAGCAAAATTATATTATCTAAAAATAATGACTTAATAAAGTAATGTTGTTTAACTGACTAGGATATAACCTGGTTACTGTTTTTGTGTAATGGTGTAAGTAAACTGATTATGCAAACGGTATTGAATTTTATTTCTTTCCTCCAGAGTATTCTAGATATTTGCATGCACATTTGGACACCCCTCTTACAGAGTATAATACTGATACAGATCTTCCTGGAAATTTCAAGGATCACTGGGCCAAAAATCTTCCTTTTCTTATAGAAAATTATGAAGAACAGCCAGGGTTACAGCCACATATAAAGTGAGAATTTTTTTTTTTAAAGCCTGTTTTAAATGGGGGAGTCTGCCATTGAATTCAGTAAGACTGAATTCATTTGAGATATTGGGGGTAACTGCAACATACTGTGTCTATTCAGTGGGCTGGAGGAGGAATGAGTGTTCTTTATCCTGTGTTTAAGTGTTGCTCATACAAACGGTATTGATTTGTAAAACACAGATTTGTTTGCCAAATGCTTTCAGGACTTTTATAGCCAAGCTGTGTCTGATGCATGTTTTTTTTCCTCTGTAAGAGATGTGTTATTTCAGAATTTTGAAAGCTATAAACCTGATGTACAAGAACTCATATGTGTAGCTGATCATCTGGGTTCCATGATGCAGTATGAGACACCAGGATTTCTTCCAAATAAAAGGATACATAGAGGTATACTGAAAATGTTCTGTAAATTTGCAGAGGGATGGGAGGGAAATCAATGTGGAGATAATGGAATGCTATACCTTTTCTCTCTGCAGATTAGTTTTATGCTCTGTTTTTTTTCAAATCAGATAGAAAGTTTAAAATAATCATTATGTTAGCACTTTCTGGACCTAGCCGGGCACTGGAAATGAGGATCTCCCAGACTTTTTGATGTTGTCCATTCTTTTCCTGTAAATACATTGCTTTCCTGCTTCAGTTTTCATGACTGTGCAACACTATTTGGTTCTAATTGGTTTTCTGTTTCTGTTGTTGGTGCCTCTGTCCTCCTGCCTCACCTCAGCAATGGGATTGGCCACTCTAGAAGTAATGCAAGCTGTGCAGCGGACTTGGGCAAACTCTAAAGTTCGGATGAATGGGAAAACCAGACTGATGCAGTGGAGAGATATGTTTGATATTGCTGTGAAGTGGCGAAGGTAATGGTCACAGAGGACAGAGAGTGAGCCTGGATTGGTTTTCATAATGATGAGTGCTTCAGCTAACCAAAGGGCTGCAGTCATGGAGAAGAAAATGAGCACTTGTTGCTATTCTGTAACTAGAAAAGTTCTGATAAAAGAAAAGGATGGTGTAGGTACAAGGAGTGCACTTCTGAAAATACTCTGGCTTTTTTCTCTATAAAGGAGGAAAAAAATCAGAATAGCATTTTCCAGTTGAAGCAAAGCTGTGAGAGACCCACCATAGGAGCTAAGTCAAATAAAAACTAAGTTTCAATTCCAGAAAGATCAAGTGTTTGAGTTGTATGGTTTTATAAGAAAAAACCCTATGTTTCAGGAGTTCTTTTCCATAATCTCTGAATTCTAGTTTTTGCCTAGAATTGTTCTGTTTGTGAATAAAGCTCTATTAGAAATATTACATGGATTGAAATGTGTGCCAATGTTGATGTCCTTTGTCTTTGTAGGATAGCTGACCCTGACCAGCCTGTACTTTGGTTGGACCAAATGCCTGCCCGGAGCCTTAGCAGAGGTTTCAATAATCACATTAACTTAATCAGGTATGAGAGCTTTACCAAACAGCATTCCCACACACACTAAGAGATTTTACCAGAAATTACCAGGGCTTTGTGAAACAGCATTTTACAGCACTGAATGTATTTGTGCTTATTGTTTTACTTTAATATTTATTTTATGATTTCTGATAGAACATTTGGGATTTGTGCACCATTTTCACTTATGACATTTCCTCTTTTTCCCAAATTTCAATTGTACAACTGAGTTATAGCAGTATCTAACAAGGATCCAGAATATGCATATTTTTTACATCCTGTTTTTATTTCCCAAATAACCTTAAATGTAAAAATTTTACTAAGTTCATTATAGTTGTAATTTTTCTGAACACTGCCTCTCAAAGGCAGTAGCATCAGTATTGAAACAATGCTGTTCTATTATCTTTAATACCAATTTACTGTGAAGAGGAAAAACAGTTCTTATAGCTGTTTTCAAGGCAGGCCAAAGTAAAGCAAAAATGACAAAATAAGTAACCTGTAAAAGGTAACAGTTGCACTTAGAAATAAAGTTAAAATTTAAAAGATTCAACCACGTTGTACGTTCCATCTTCTCCCATGCTGCAAAACTCTGTATTTGTACTCATGACAGTGCTACCTCCCTTGAAGTGGTACAAGTGTGATAGACTCGATGTGGCAACATCACTGTCAATCACAGGAGCAGAGTGTGTTTGTGTAAGTAAATATGTAGCCAGGTTTCATCTTATTCCACCCCCTCATGGGAAATACTGTATCTTTGATCTGTCATTCTGCTTTTATGTATGTCTATCTCTTTATTCTTTGAGAAGCTGTACTGAAAAAGGAGAATGGGGAAAACAGCCTTCTCAAGAATTATTTCAGGCGTAGAAAAATAGCAATGTTCTGATGTTCATATGCGGATGCTAATGAGGATTTGTCCTCACTCTTCCTTCCAGTCTGTGGAATGGATCTCAGCAGCCTCTCCTTTACTTGGAGTGGTTAATGCAGCATTAAACTCCAGTGCAGATCATTTACTTTGCAAGATGTGCTGCTTTTTGAACAGTCTTCTGCTCAGGCTTCTCTCTTCACTCAAGCCAAGTGTTTGAGTTGCTCCAAGCTGTTTCCATCTTTGCTGTTGCTGCATTTCTCTTGTCGTATGTACGATGCAGCAGAAACCACAGCCATTTGTACTTGGAGACAGAGATGCATTCCATATTTCACCTGTTTCTTCGTAGTTTTATTTCTGAATGGGAGAGTAAAAGCCTAACTTCTAGGTGATAAAATAAATGACCATATTAAATGGTAATGGTTGTTTTTTAAAATTTATTTTAGTTTTGAAGCATGTTCAAGTTCACTATGATTTCTAAATGACAATTTCCTAAAGAATTATGCGGATTTGTATAATTTCCTTTTTACATTACTCAGCTTGTAAAATGGCTGCTGATTGAAGAGACTAATAGGGCACAGAGCTAATACCCTTTTCTTGATAATGGAGATGGCTTTATGGTCTTTTGACTGTCCTTCAGGAAGATATGCTTTGTTCTATAGCTAGGTTATGGTTTGAAAGTTATTCTCATACCCATATGATTAAGGCTGAATTTTTTCTTAAATAGGTGGGCTACCTGACAGCCAGGTGTTTAACAGTCGATTTAGGCTGACAAATAGCAGTTTGCATGGCTACTGTGCATATTAAGATAAAAGCTGTTCAGTCAAACAAAAAGTGTAGCAACAGCAGTTGGGTGTTCTTCTCACATTTGTAAAAGATCTAGTCATGCTGGGCTCAAGCTGTCTCTAGGTTTTATTTCATCTGAATAGTACACCAAGAGTTTCTGTGGGCAGAAATACTTGGATTACTTGTCTGTTAGCACAACCTTTTTCTTCACTCGAATTCTTTCCATTGGAAGTCCAGTATTGTTCAGTGATTACTGTCAAATTAGTCTTGTCATGGAGGCATTAGCATTTAGTGTTTGCTGAATTAATTTTTTTTTTCTTTTCCAGAATGGCAAAATGTTTAGAGTGTGTCAGAGGACAAAAACCTTTTTTGTTTGTTCTGTGTCAATTTGGGGACCTTTTTAAAAAGATATCTAAGAAACATCTTGAAATTTTTTATAGGCTTTCAGATCTTAATGTTCTCAAGATGCAAGTGTGTCAGCTGTCTCTTTGTTGGTCTGTAGACAAGGGTGAATTTGGCTTATCTCCTTTCTGGCTTAAATGATCAAAGCTAGTAAGTTTGATCTAAAGTAGGGAAAATGTTCTGGAAAGCTTTAGTTGTTTTCATAGACAAAACGAGGATTTGTGGTTAGCTAAACATTAATGATATGCTTAATGTTCTTATAAAAAAAAGACACTCTGGAACACTGCAACTTTTGAATTCTTGGTGGTAGTGTTTACTAAACAGGAAGAAAGAGTGGGAATAAACACAAATCACTTTTGACCACCCACCAAAAGTCTTTCTTGGTACGACAGCTTCTAGATGGCCTTACAGAAGATAGGTCTGCTTTGGATGTATTTTCTGAGGTGACACTAAAGAAGAATCCACTTCCTTATACTGACACACTACTGCCTGTTGTACAGATATTTTTTAATACAGATGGAAAAGGATGGGACGTACAACAAGGGCAAATTATGTATATTAGATTTGTCTTCATCCTTCCGCTTTCCCTGCCTCCCTTTCCTATGTGCAGATATGTGTATGTGTTCTAATTCTGTTCCGTTTTTGAGGACTGATTCTGCTGGTTTTCTGAGACTAGGCCTCCTAAGGTGAAAGACTGTCAAGTGAGACACTAGACACTAGGGCCTTGAGCTGCCAAAAATACCTTAAAGTGGAAAGAAAAAGCTAGGTGTACACAGCTTCCTGTGATTGACAGTGGTTTTGCTTCCTCAGAGGGCGATAACGCTTGCTTTATAAAATCTTGTTTTGTAGACTGGGAGAAGAGGAAGGACTCCTACAAATGCAGTAATGGTATGTAATTTTTCCTTTCAGAGTAGTTATAATCCTAACAGGTTTCTACCACATTTTAAGATTGATTTTTTTTTTTAATTTAGTAGTCCAAGGGAAAAAGCAACACTTTGAATGTTTTTGTTTTTCAGTTACTACTTGTAACTGTTGGGATTAAAAGCAAAATTACTTCAATATAGAGGGACATAGGTGGATAAAGAAAAATATATGTGGACAGTCAAAGCAGATCAACATGTATATTGCCAAATATGTAAAGTGGAGTATGTGAGTTCTCTAGATGTGCAAATTGAGAATTCTTTTCTAGTTGTGTTGTATCTATGAGTCTAGGGGAGGTTATGTCTTGTACAATTTGATAATTATCCTATAGGTAAGATATGCTGGAATCAGGCACACTAAAAATGGGGAAATATGCCTGGAATGCAGTTCATCAGAGAACAAGAATTCTAATGATACATGACTTTGAGCAAGTTCACTATGTAATCTAAATTTAAAATGGGAGATTGGGAATTCGCCACATAGATAAATCCTACATGGTTCATTCCTTTAATTTACAGAGCAACTGTGAATAAAATTCTGTCAAATATTATGAGTAATATTTGTGTCATGGGATGTTGGGTTGAAAAACAAGACTTCAAAGACCCTTTCTTTTCTTTGCAGGGGACAGGTCATTAACATGCGGTACCTGGAATACTTTGAGAAAATTCTTCATTTTATCAAAGACAGGATCCTTGTTTATCATGGGTAAATTACAATTTTTTTGCCCCCTACTTTGTTCCCCTGGTAATAGTGATCTGAATTTTATATAATATTCATTTCACTAAGTCTGAAAGATTTTTTTCTTAGTTTAGTAAGATCTGGTTTCCTTAGCATATGTAATTTTGTTAATTCCTATTGGAAATGGAAAATTGTATTCATTGCCACATAAAAAAACTTAAATTAATAGGAAAAAAACACCTGTGAATTCAAGTACATCTAGAAACTAATAACTGTTTTGAATTTGTAGCCATGGTTCTGTCATGATTTGATCTCTGTTCTTTCTAAGCGTATGTTTTATTAAAGATGTTGGGTTGTTTCTGGTAGAATCAAGTACTGTTACTCTGACTATTGAGATAAATTTATTAAGAAGTGAGGAAAAAAGAGAAAAGATGTGGAAGGTAATTTTCATTGAAACAAGTGTTTGGCAAGTAGTTTTAAATGAGCAGAGAATCTTTACTGTCTATTACATAGATGAGATGGTAAATGCTGTCCTGGAACTGAAGAGAGTTGTAGACTCTTGAATGAAATAATATGACTAAAGGTAATATGAAAACTGATGTTGGCATTTGTACTGAATATTGTGGCTCAGTATTCTGATAATATAAAAAACTAAGACCCTCTTTTAGCTTTAAACCCTCTAATTTTCCTTTGGCCTGGTAACATTTATTAAATACTGAGTTCTGTTTTTCAATCTCATTATGGTACTTACATATCAAAAAATGAAGGCACAGAAAATCCTTATACAGTTGAAACTTCAACTTTTAGAAATTTATGAGAGTTGCTTAAAATATGTAAGTTCTGTAGTAACTGGCAGTGTGTCCTCTGCTGCTAGGAAGTTTGTTCAGAGTAAGCCCAGTAGCATTTGACCTTAAACCAGACAAATTTGTGGTGTGATTTCTAAAAGAGCTCTGTTCTTAAAATCTGGTATAGTGTAATTATTAATTATTAGAGTAGTAATTCAACAGGTTGCTTCGTGATCCAGCTGTGCCTGCATCTGAAGTATTTACTTGCCTTTGAGGTTACACAAATGCGTATATTTTGTGAAGAATATTTCTAATTTTAACTCTCTTCTACTTCCATCTTTCCTTACCTAGAACCCCCTGCCCACACACACTCATGCAAAGAGTTTGATGCTTTAGAGTGGCCAACAGCAAGAGTAAGATAGAGTAGTTGATTACAGTAAGATAAATCTGAATACTGAAATTGAGGTTTGAAGCTGAAAAAAATAAGCTGAGCTGATATAGGAGAAATTTGGTTTGTAAAATATAGGAGAGCATGTGGACAAGTATAAAGGAGCTAATTTTCAGAAAATAAATAATTAACTTCTAATAACCTCACTACTTCACTGTGGCTGAATAGGTTAAAGGTATGTCAATTTCCAGAAATGCTACATGTGTTCAACTGTTGTATTTCGTATTTAATTTTTTTTCCAGTGCTAATAATCCAAAAGGACTGC
This sequence comes from Dicaeum eximium, assembly GCA_013396995.1. Classification (NCBI taxonomy): domain Eukaryota; kingdom Metazoa; phylum Chordata; class Aves; order Passeriformes; family Dicaeidae; genus Dicaeum; species Dicaeum eximium. Next base: position 3,237,446 of record VWZP01003839.1, read on the forward strand.
TAGAGGTTCGAGAAGCTTTGGAAAAGGTACATAAAGTAGAAGATCTTCTTCCTATAATGAAGGTAAATTAATATATGGCAAAAAGCACAAAATGTGTTCTGGGAGATATTCAGTTCCTCAAAATAAAACCATTGTATATAAACCTAAAATGAGTAACTGGAAATACTAGCTGAGGTTACTCCAAGTCTGCATATATAGGGTTGGACCTCCCCTTTGATATGTGCAAATGGGTGATGTATATTTGAAATCCTTGAGCTAACTGTGAACTGGTAACAAAAGAATGGGAAACCAAAACGTTAAATGTAATTCTTTGAAGAATTGCATTTTCAACCCAAGAGGGTTTCTGGTCAGATCTGCCATAGTGGGCTCACTCTGTGCTTGTGCAATAGGAAGGAAAAAAATAGATTGATGTGCCTGAAAGGTTAGGAATATGGAAGCTCTTTTTACTTCTAGGTTCATTGGTGCAGCTCAGTATGTGGTGGGGCTGGCACGGGGAAGTGGGGGAATAGTTGTTCTTTGTGACTGATAGCTAAAATGAAATCCTGGATAGCATTTTTGAGCTTAGGAAGATTTAGCAAAAAAGGAGTGGAAATCTTGCAGGTTTTCTTCCTGCTGCTGGTGGCCTTTGTAGAAAGGCTTTGGATATATGACCTGCAAAATGATTTTTACTCTTATCTCAACTCCAGTAGTAAGGCTTGAGCTGGGTTTAAGTAAAAGTTGTTCCTCTTTTCCCCCCATTCCTCCAAATTAATCTTGGCTGAGCCGTGTGTATTTGGGGTTGGGGAAACAAAATTACAAAGTATGTCTTTTTAAAGGATTGTACAGGATTTTAATCAGAGCAGAATAAAATTTGGAAGAAAGTGTTATGCTAAATAGAGACAAATTCTTTACTTTCTTATCTTGTGTGTCCACATTGGAATTTTGTTTCTAAGCAAAGCAGCTGGGTTGCCATAGAGCAGAGATCTCTGAAGCTGCCTTGCTGCTACTCTTGACAGACTGTCTGGGTTTGGATGTTGTGGTGCATTCAGTTCTTGGTAGTAGCACTCACTCGTGCACTACAGTTATCTTTGCAGGAGCTATGTGGCTTACGCACTACATTTTTCCAAGGGTTTTAAAATGTGTTGTGAATATATGTTCTTTGAAGACACCCTAATTTCAGAGTTCTTTTTATATTACTGTCTCGTTCTTGGCTTTGAAAGATGAAGCCAAGTGGATACGGACTGAACCTTAACAAAAGCTTTTGCTGAAGAGGTAGTAGATATTGGGATGGATGGACAGCTAAGTCTTCTCTGCTGGCACACAAATGTGCAAGTAGGACCCTGTAGGGCATCTAATCTGGTTACTTTTGAATTGTAGGCCAGAAAAAATGCTACCAGTGGATTTTAAAAATACAGGTTACTCCAAGAAAATGATGAAAATATATTAACAAAGTGGACTCTACATTATTATTTCAAAGTAAATGTCTCAACTGGCAGAAAATATTCTTCCCAGTTTCCATACCTGTACATTTTGGTCTGGTTTGAGTCTCCTGTATTCCATTCCAAACTGTATCAAAGTGGAATGCTGTCTCATTAGAGGCTTTTTGTTCCTTTAAAATAAATGCAGATTCTCTTGAAACAAAACACCCTGGATTACAGGTTCTGGTTAATACATATAATTGCATGAGTAAAACACTGTTGCATACTAGTTATTAGTGCCTGTATAAAATGAATGTCTTTCTAATAGTGATGTAATTTGGTTATTTAGGTAGCTGGCAAATGCTGTATATGGAAAGCTGGGCTTTTGGCTTTACTTAAATGCAGTTCTGCCTGGTTTATACAAATCTCTGGCTACAGTGTAACTCTTAGATAATGTAGCTTTGTAAAATTCCTCAACTTAGAGATGTTTTCCTTCTCATGAGGATAAACATCACTGGATCACAGTTAAGAAACTGTTGCTTTGAGTTGTGTTCTGGAATTCACACTTGGACTAATGCAGCCACTTCTTTAGTCTAAACATAAAATGGGGTCTCAAATTACTTCTTTTCCATTAACATCATTGCACCAAAAGGTTGCCATCAACATGCAACTTGGGGAGGAATCTGTACAACTTGAACTGCTTTGTACAGTTGCTTTTCATAAACAGCGCATTTAATTCACTATTTAGTTGTAAAGTCGAATGCCACTGTGCCTCATTCAAGATTTATGGTTTCCATTCAGAAGGAAATAAAGGATGAACGAAAAATGTCACTGACAGTAACATTGTTCTGTTCCCTAAGGTTGTCCATGTTCATTTATACTCCGTGTATTTTATGTGCTTCAAAGCAATAGCTAGGGAGTCTCTGGCTCTGCTACCTCTAATATTACTTTTTTTTTCTTTTGAAAGCAGTTTAACAGTAAAACCAGAGATGGGTTCACTGTGAACACAAAAGTCCCCAGCCTGAAGGATCAAGGGAAAGAATATGATGGATTCACAATTACAATAACGGGAGATAAGTATGTTTGCTGTTTTCAGAGGTTAGGGTACATGAAGCAGTGATGAACTACTAGCAATTAATTGTCTGAAATGCCATTTCTGTTCACATAAAGTGAGTTCTGTTTTTCACTAGTGGCATTTTTGTAAATAACTAAAGTTTATTCATTTGAGGACTTGATTCCTGTTGTGTTTTTGACAAAAAGGGAATATGGGTAACACTGATGGAACTGAGTTGATTCTCTAACATACAGCGCAAAAGTGAAAAGAGACGTTCTTTTTCAGCTTAGACTATAAAATGCCTAAAGGAGAAAAATATCAAATACCTCAGTCTTTATACATACAATATCAAAATACATTTCTTCTTGTGAGACCTTGTCTTTTGTGTTGACTGAGAAGTCCTGAATGGAATGGAAATTTCTGTGATCTAAGAATAGAAGACACTCTCTTCTATTTGAGATTCTGACTGTTTTTATGTTTGAGATGGTTACAGACCTTGTCTGCAAGTGGAAATTTAAATAGTGCCTAAATGTATGAGAATACAATCAGGAGGCTTTGGGTCAGTTTCTGGGTGAGATAGTAAATGTCTCACTTTATGGATTAGGATTCCTTGTCTTCCTGAAACATGAGCAAGTCTGAAGCTCATAAGTGCTGTCATACTATTAAATAAAAACTTTAGTTTAAAAAAGTTTAAATTCTATGCATTGGGATTTTTCCCAGAATTTTTGTGCTTTCAATGAGTGGCATGGAATCCAAACTTCCCTGCTAAAATGTTAATGTATCTCTTGTTTTTTTGTTTGACATTCTAAATCACAGGTTTATATATGGTGAAAGGGCATTAAATATATGGTATCACTATTTTGAGGAAAATATTTTTGTGTCAGTAAATGGCTTAACTTTGTTCTGGGCAAACTTTGAGTATCATTCAGTCTGTTTTGATCCGTAGTTTGTAACTGCTTTATACCAAAACAATCCCATTTTGGTAGTTTAGAAATGAAGAAAACTATGCTCTACATCCTATACAAAAATCCTGAGTCAATGAAGATATTTTAAAATTTCATATTTCTTATTTTTTGCCCACAATTTAAGTGAAGCACTAATGCTTGTCAGGTATTTTTCAATGGAAATACTTCATCTGTGAATAGGTGGCAGCTTTATATATTCCTTCAAACTTAGAATGTGATGTAGCATTTTTAATTCAGTGATTTTTTGGGGTTTTTTTAAATTAAATGGGAATTAATGCACCTAATCTCCTGCTTAAGGAAGATGATAGGAAAAAGGTGATGTGTAACTGTAGTAGATTTGTAATTTACACTGGATATGTTTAAAAAATGTCTTAACCTCCTTTTCTTTTTCATCTGCTTAACCAGAGTGGGGAACATACTATTTTCAGTAGAAACTCAGACAACAGAAGAGAGAACACAGCTGTATCATGCAGAAATAGATGCACTATATAAGGATCTAACAGCTAAAGGAAAAATTCTAATTCTGTCTGCAGAGCTGGGGGTAAGGCTGTTCAAGGAATTATTGAAAAAGCCTTTTATGTTTTTATACTCTCTGTTTAATAGTCCCTGTTCTAATACTTTTTGACAAGAGTTCTAAGATAATAAAGTCACTTAAACCAAATTATGACAAATACCATAAGAAGTTGCTATAATTCTGTCTGTTACTTTAAAATGTGCTGTGCTTTGCCTGCAGTACTAGAGAGTGTCCAGGCAAGGTCTCAATATTGCAGTGTGTTCTGTTTTTTTCTTATTGTTCTCATGGGTCTGTGTTCACCTTTGTCATCATCCCTGTAAGTACTCTTTAGGATTTGCTCCTATGGTGGTTGCATGCAAGATGAGTAACACGAGTTTGTGAGAAGCACTAGAATTGTGTTTGGGTTGATTTGATGTGCTAGGACAATCTGACTACATTTGAGCTTGTGCTTTTTCTTTTTCATCCTTTAATAGGTGTATAGATGAACTGTGTTTCACCTAAATGTTAAAGATATAACCAAGCAGTTTGTTTAAACATCTGTTAATCAGACTTCAACTTCACAGTTTGACATCTTCACATTTGAAATGGTTCTTAAAAAGTAATTGTGGTAATGTAAGGCTTTGCAATGCATACCTTTGTAAGGTATTACCTGGCTATTAAATGATCTTTAATTCGCTCTTTTTTCTTCTCTTAGGAAGTAGATGCTGTTTGCAACTTGATCCTGTCACTAGTTTATTACTTCTATAATTTAATGCCACTTTCAAGAGGATCTAGGTTAGTGTTGGTATTCATCATGTCTGTTACCTTGAATGCCTGCTGTACAATGTCCTTGTCTTGCATATCTTAATATATTTTTTATTATTAATGTTATTTGTAATAGAGCTGTATGCCCTGCACAGCTTCATCTTTTGTGCTGCTGTGACAATGGGAGCTGACTGGGTACTGTTTTAAAAGCTAGTTTGTAATTGCTAATGGTAACTATTCATAGCTGCATGTATATTTAAAATGATGAGTAGTCTGTATTTATAGGGATCAGCTCACACATTGAGATGTGTCATTTTTAAATTGTAGTGCTTGGTTTTCTAATCCATATTGTGTTACACCACTGTAACTTCACTTAGGAAGTTTTTCTGAAATGTGTATTTTAAGATGAAATATACTTCGGCATAACTTACTTTAATGGAAAAACACTAAAATATTATTTTAGTAGATTGTTGCAACTGTTAGGGTCACCAAATGAAACTCAAGGATAAAGTTCCATATATCACAGAACTCTTCAACTAGAATTCTAGTTTAATGCAAACCTGCTTACATCTAAGATTGTTCTGACTCTCTGTTCCACAAAGCACATAACAGCTTTAATCTTACTCCTGGATACAGTTCACTATGAAAAAAACTGGGATTTATAATCAGATTTTGTATTTATCTTATAGAATGTGAAAATTAAGGGAAATTCTGCCTTGAGATTCACAGTTTAAAAAAATTAAGTTAAATATTAAATAACTGAACAGCAGTGCCTCTAGCCGTATTCCAGTAGAGTCCATAAACTCTTCTGGGCTACAGTGTATCTTCTTGGGTGTGGGAGTCTGCTTCATTTTCAGCCCTATGGAGTCTTAAGAACTCCAAAGTCTGAAAATACGGTTCTGACTAATGTAGAAACAGTAGTAAAACTCCATAGGTTCATAATTTCTTTCTAGTGATGTTGGATAGTTACAGTGATCTCACTTTTTAAGTGTTTTGTGCTTGTTTTTTTCTTCTATAATAACTAGCACAGTAATCTTTACTAGCCTTCTATGAAACAATACTATGTTCCATTTATTTTGTAGTCTTAAATAGCATTATGGAAAGACTTCTACTCCATTTGTTGCTTTTAATTTTATTCTTTTAGTGTGATAGCTTATTCAGTGATCATGGGAGCACTAATGGCAAGTGGAAAAGAAGTATCAGGAAAAATCCCTAAAGGAAAGGCAAGTATCAAAATATCAAAGTACGTTAGCTCAGTCTTGATGGAGGAAGTAATACTTGTAAATGTGGGGAAAGAGCTGTAAGAATGAACAGCAGTTGCATGCTTATTTGCTGAAGATGGATCAGCTGCACGTTATGATTTCTTGGAGCCTGAGAGTGTTGAAAATTCCATTGCTATTCTGACAGTCTGTGGAGATAGTATGTGCTATAATTTGGATTAGTCAAATTGTTGCAGTTTGGTCCGACAGGAATTACAAATCTGTTACTGAAGCATTTCCAGCGTGCTGAGCTGCTCTTCTCAGCTTGCTTTGAGAAGGGTTCTGAGAATAATGGGGCAGAATTAGTCTTCTACACACTCTTCTGGTGTACAGCAGATTTCTTCTGTCTGTACTCTTAGTGTATTGTAGAGCTTTTAGGGTTTGGTTAGTAGAAATGGATTTGCAACTTGTCTTGATTTCTCCTTCCCGTCTGTATTCTGCTGAAGTTAAACTAAGTCCTAGTTTTTAAGTAACTGCATTTGAGTATTATACCTCCTTGCTCAATAAAGTGACTACATTTGAGTATTATACCACCTTGTTTATTAAAGGATTTCTTTTTCTTCAACTGTTGGGGTTGTTAGCTGTGTTACCTTTTCAGCATGAAAGGAGTGAGACACCTCTGTCTCTTTAATATATTGTCAAAAGAATCAGTAAAATTCCAGTAAGAATTCAGGTTGTTGAATAAAATGCCCTGCATTGATAACTGAAGAAAGGGTGATTTTTCTCTTTTGTTCTAGAAAGCCCTGAAAACAATGTACTCCTTTGAGTACAATGAACTCTAGTAGCTTTTAAGAGCATACAGCATTTGCTTAGCAGCAAGAAAGCTTCTTTTCAGTCCACCATTAAGCTGGTATCTTCCCCATTCTGTGGGAGTTCAAGCTAAGGTAAAACACTTCTGTGGGGTTTCTCAAGTATTTTCTTAGGACTTGATAAAGTAGTATTTTGCTGACTGATTTTATGCAGGCAAGCAGAGTTTCAGGATTACTACTAAGCAGGATTTTTGACTTACAGGAACATTGGGGACATCTTTACATTTGAGAGTTTTTCCTGAAACAGAGTGCCTGAATATGAAGAAATCTTTATTTTTAGAAAAGCGTTCTTAAAGTTTTTTTCAAAAGTTTTTTAGAAAAGCTTTCATGACGTGGAAGAAATTGTGGAATGAAACTGGAGTTAGTTTTTTACCTGAGTTGTTAAAAGGGCTAAGCTGATCCCAGACTTATGACAACATGCATTTTCAGGCTGCTCTGAAGTCAAAGGTGCACAGTAGCCAAGAGTCCTGTTGTTGCCTGGTGAGTCATTCAGTAGCCATGACCAGTGTAGCTTCCAGTACTGGTTGTGTTGGGGTGTGCAAACCCCGCAGAGAATTTTAGTGCCTGGCTTGAACGCTGACTTCAAACGGATGGTGAGGGACAAAGTAGTCAGGGCACAGCCTGATTTGTAAGCTTATTCCAGTCTTACCAAGAATATAGGTAGCAAAGCCCTTCCTGAAGTTAGAGAACTTAAAAATTCTGTAATTTCTTAATATCTCTTGTCCTCTTGCATTTTCAGCTGGTTGATTTTGAAGCCATGACAGCACCAGGGTCTGAAGCATTTAGCAAAATAGCAAGGAGCTGGATGAATCTAAAAAGGTAAATCCTTTTGTTCAGATGGAGAATGGGGAAATAAAATATTAAAAACTATATGTACAATTCAAACCTATACTAAGAAATGTTACTTAGAAATTACGAGTTTAGTAAAGGATTCAGTGTATTTTTAACACTGTTTAGGAATTGTTGAGAAGATTTGCATTTACATATACAGTAGTGTATTTCTAGTCTAACAGAATAGTTAGTAGTCTAGACATTCAGATATGTGAGTATTATCATCTGAGGAAATTATTTGGGTTAATGTTTTCTTCATTTTATCCAGTGGGTCAAATTTGTCTTTTTATATTATGGATTATCATTAGTAGATCTGGCAGTGAGTGAACCAAGCAAGGGTAAATTTTTGACTATTTTTTGAAATTCCTATGGGTCTCTCCAAACTATATATCCAAAGTAATTTGCTTATTCTTTAGTTCTATTTTGATTTGGAGAATAAGTGTTTTCAAAGTAGGTAGACATGTTAAATATGGAGAATTACATTACTTAGTATAGGTGTATAACTTTTGTGCAATGCTTCAAATTTTTGATTTTCATATGAATTTATAATTTAATACTGCATACACTGACAAGGAACTAATATTATTAATTGGGTGCATTTGATTGGTCCCCTAGTTGTCATTCCCCGTACAAAATCTAAAAATCAGACCAGATACAACACCAGTTCTGGTATGCTTCAAGTCAGGGTCGAGACACTTAAAGGGTTATGAGAAAATTGGCCAAGGTCCATACAGGGCCATCTATAATCTTGGAAACATGGTGCACATCAGGGGACATTGTTGGTTACTGCAGGAAAGGAAATCTTGAGTTCCTCTTCAGGAAGGCCAAAAGGAAACACAGAGAGCTGTAGTCTGGTCAGCCTCATTTTGATCCATGGTATAGTCATGAAGTGAGTCCTCCAGGAAAGCATTTCAGTTGATATGAAGGAAAAAGTCACAGCAAACAATCAACATGACCTTACCAAAAGTTCTGTGACCCAATGATGCTTCTCTGTGGTAAAAACCAACTTTTGATGACAAGAGCAATCAATGTTGTTTATTTTTACTTCAGCAAGGGTCCCACAGTACTCTCATATCAACACAGCACATTATGGTCTGGACTAAAGGACAACTAGATGGATTAAGATAATGTTTGGATAACCAGATTTAGGGGGTACTCAGCACTTTGGACCACAGTCAGAATACTGCATTCAGCTGCAGTAAAGACTATAATAAAAACCACAACAAATTCGGTAGAGAGCCACCAATATAGCCAATTGTCTGGAGCACGTGCCTTAACAGGAGAGAGTTGGGCTTGTTCAGCCTGGAGAAGATAAGGCTTTGATCCAAGAGCAGCTCTGCAGGACCTGGGAGTGTTTGGTGGGAAGACAAAAAGCCATGTTTGTGAGTTGAAACAATGTTTGGACTTGGCATAATCTTTTCATCAGCAGACTGCCCTAAGAGGCTGTGCAGTCTCCACCCCTGGAGATTTTCAAGACTTGGCAGGGTAAAGCCCTGACACCCTGATTTGACTTCTCAGTTGACCTTGATTTGAACAGGATTTTAGATCCTGTATCTCCTGAGGTCTGGTCCAGCTTCCTAGAGACTGTGGAACTCTGCAGCTGCTCTCAGTGCAAAACATCTCATACTGATTAGTGTTATTTAACTTCAGTATCAGGGGTTCTGAACCTGGTGAATTTCACTAGACTATAAAATCCCTTCCTAAATGAAGAAGATTCAAGGACATCTTTGTCAAACTTAGGCCTGAAATCTACTTGTAAATGAGCAAAATTCATTATTCATTAGGGAGTGACATTTCTAAACTAAGGTGTAGCAAGTTGTGGTTTTTGTTAAAAGTAGTCTGCGCATATATTGAGACATGCTTGTCTTGGAAATATGAAATATTTTTGGTTCCCACAATTTTTTTCTGTGATTCTTTCAATTATACACTCTTCTTTTTTAATCCCCTGTTCGTGCTGGTTTTAGTTTTGTGGGTGTGGTTTTGTTTTTTTTTTTCCAAAGATATATCTTTACCAAAGAGAAACTTCCTTCTTGGGAGTAAAGTCAGCTTAAGACATTTCAGTGTTACCCACATGTTTCTGATTCCCTCAGCTGTTGAAACTTAGGAGAATCCATGGTGAACCAGATCAGGGAAGTAATTAATGTTAAAAATAACCTTGCCAAAACAATTTATTTTTAATCAATACCATTTTGTAGTGTAGTAGAACCTAGGGAATCTCTGGGTCAAATTAGAGATATATAATAGGTGAGGAAATGAGCCAGAGTGGAGAAAATACTGAAGCTGACTTTACCGAGGGAAAAAAAAAATCTGGAGAACTACAGCCCAAAGGACTTGATGTAATAGTATGAAGGTAATTAGCCTGAGTGGCTCATTTGTCTGTGGTAGACAAATAATAGTGGGTATGGTAAATAAAGCTGGAAGACTTAAAGCAATCCATTTTTTCTTTAACTTCTGCTGCTTTTGAAAGCTCTTCTATGTAGACATGGTTTTCATTCATACTCTGTATGGTGACGGAGTAGCCATGAAAGGCAAGAGCTGTTTGTGAACAACAGATTCTCAGAATCACTGAATCATTTAGGTTGGGAAAAAGCTTTAAGATCGAGTCCAACTGCTAATCCAGCACCACTGTGTTCACCACTAAACCATGTCCCCAAGTGCTGCATCCACACACTTTTGATGACTTCTAGGGATGGTGGTTGCACCATTTTCCTGGGCAACTTATTCCACTGTCTTCACCCTTCCTGTGAAGAAATATTTTCTAATATCCAATATAAACATTCCCTGGCACAACTTGAGCCAATTTCCTCTGGTCTTGTCCCTTGTTAACCTAAGAGAAGAGACCAACCCCCACCTGGCTGCAGCCGCCTTTCAGGTGGTTGTACAGAGCAATAAGATCCCCCCTGAGCCTCCTTTTCCCCAGGCTAAACAACCCCACCTCCCACAGCTGCTTCTCTGAAGACTTGTGCTCCAGACCCTTCACCAGCTCCATTGTCCTTCTCTACACTCACTCCAGCACGTCAGTGTCCTTTTAGCAGTGAGGTGTCTGAAACTGGGCACAGGACTCAAGGTGTGGCCTCACCAGTGCTGAGTACAGGGGGACAATCACTGCCCTGGTCTTGCTGGCCACACTGCTGCTGACAGAGGCCAGAATGTCACTGGCCTTCTTGGCCCCACTGCTGGCTCATGTTCAGCTGCTGTCAACCAGCACCCACAGGTCCTTCTCTGCCCAGCAGCTTTCAGCCACTCTGCCCCAAGCCTGTTGCGTGGGGCTGATTCTTGACACAGGTCCCAGATTCGTTGGAGAAGATATGAGAAGTCTAAGTTAATGTGTTAACTTGCAGGTAAATTATAAAACTCAAAAAAAAATAACTTCTTTTTTTTTTCTCTTTCAGTATTTCACCTTCTTACAAGAGCCTACCATCAGTATCAGAGACTTTTCCAACCCTGAGAACAATGATTGAAGTACTAAATACAGACTCATCTCATTGTCTAAAAAAAGCTATAGTTGTTGTATAACTTATACAAATAAAAGACCAAGAGACCTTTGTCAATTATTTTGGCAAGTTATGGTCAAAATGGTTTGATTTTGTTTTGGTTTTTTTTAATAGAACAAGCTTATTTGACTTATCACCAGTAAAATAAATCTTTCTGTGACCAATAATATTAAAGAGGAAAAAAAGAAATAGAACAACTGCTTTTTCATATTAAGACTCTAACAGAAACAGTCATTCAGGGGCCAAACTGAAGAGCAGTACGAAACTTGATCAGTTAAGAAGTGAAGTTAAGAACATACTGCAGGTGAAAATTTATTTTAAAAAAAGAAAAGTAATCTTCATTGGAAATAACACCATACTACTTCTCATTGGTTTTTTCAAAGCCTGTGACTTCTGCACAGAAAACGTAGAGCTCTACCATGTGTGAGTAACTGGAGAATACACAGGCATTTCAGGTGGTGCAGTCCAGTGAAGGAACAGATGTCAGCTTAAAAGAATGGCATTCAGGAAAGCATCATTAGGAAACAAAACCAAACCAATTACTTATTTGGAGTTAGGCTCTTGGTGAGTAAGTGTCAGGAACACAACAATCTCCTTTTCCAAGTACCCATTGGTGGTGGTGGTTGGCAAAAGTTGTTGACAGATTGACAGGATTGAAGTATAGTAGGAGTGCTAGCTAGTGTTCCTTGAGTTGGTTTTTTTTGTTGGACAGACTTGGCAGCATTCTGGAAAGACAGGTTTCCTTAACCAAACCATGATAAAGGCAAATTTGACCACCTGTCTGTTTAGTACTAATGAACATGAATTCTAAACTTTCTTGATCAGAATTTCTGTAAAGGGTAAAAGTAGGGTTTTTTTGCAAGTAAGGATAAAAGGGGCTTGTAAGTTTTCATTAAAAGAATTGGGATGCTGTCCATTTGTGACACAAGTATTCCCAACATTCTGTTCTTGAGTACCTTCTTCTATCCCACTAGAAATAAGCACTATTTGCTGCTTCTGTTCAAAAATCTAGAAGTTTAGGAAACGTCTACGTCTAGAAGGAAAGGAGTTAATATTTTCTTGGAAAAACAGCAGTTTGGAAAATATGCCTAACTTTATACCTTGATTGTGTTCTAATGTGATCTATGCCTTTTATTATTCATTGAGAAAGGAAAATTATATTGGCACTTGACCAGACAGTCTTGGGAACTATAAAAAGGAGGGGTTTTATTTTGGGGATAAGACCAGAGAGAGTGGAGAAGGGGTGGTGGGGAAGAAAAAAAACTGCCTGGGCAAACAAACCATGTACAGTTGTCTGGGTTTCCTTGTCCTCATTTCTTACTCCTGTGACTGACTTCATCCCCACCCCCTGGTGGCAGACAAAAGAGATTAATGGGAGATCACGGGAGGGTTGGGGTAATGTGTGTTACACCTCTTATGAGTGTGTGTGTGCCTGCAAACGTGTTTCAAAGGCGTTCTTCTTTCTCTGGGCGTGATGCAGATGACTAAGAAAGAAAGCGAGCTCAACTCAAGTGCTCTCAAACAAGTTTAACAAACAAAACAGGATTATATAACTGGGCTGGTATGTGATGACTTGGGGAACTGTAATTACCTCCTAAGAACCAAGTATGTGGAGAAATCTAATTATCATTTTCCATCCTCTTCTGTGTCATCTTAGACAGCTGGTCTAGCAATACCATTTGAACTCTTAAATAGGAACTTGAATTCCTCTTAAATAGGAACATTAATGTATTGCAACCCCAGCCATTTATCTATTAAGAATGATACTAAAGAAAGCAGACTGAGGGAAAAAAATAGGCTAAGCAATGAGAAACCATTATCTGAACCTCAATATTTGTGCTACTTGGTAATATATTTTGAAGATAATAGAAACTCCCCTGCAACAACCTAGGCGAAATGTCAAAATAGATGTAGTCTTACATAAATCTTCTGACATATTTGCCTATTTTAGGTAAGCTTGATTTTTTTGGTTTTTTGTTTTGTTTGTTTATGTTTTGTTTATTGTTTGGGTTTTTGGTTGGTTGGTATGTTTGTTTTTCTTTTTGTGGAAAGGAACTATGCTTCCTCCACCCTACCCCAGGAGACTGGTCATCTTTTGGGAATTTGTCTGTGGGACCTCGGTGAATCCTTTGCCAAAATAAGGACTTGTTACCCGAAACGAGCATTTGTACAGCAAAGGAAGAGACCAGCAAACCGAATTATTTTAGCCTTCAGGAATCTATTTTACCAATGTAACTAATACCTACTAAATAGACTTGTTGCGCTTAGGCTGCAACTTTACTGTCAAATTAATACAGAGGCTTCGGACCATCTTGCACCCCAGCTGCTGGAGTTGGACAAAAGCGCCTGTGCCAGGGATCCCCTCTCTCCTGACAGCAGCTGCTGGATTTTGTATCGTGTTCAGAGCGTGTTATCGTGTTAGCAGTGAGAGGAAAGGCAGGTTCTTGGGCACGGTGCTCCTCTGCCGGCTGAGGCAAGTCTTTTCCTGGTGCTCCTGGCCCCGGCAGCGTGGGAATACTACAGCTTCCCTCCTCGGCCAAGAAGGGGAAGGGCTGTGCGAGACGAGCGCTAGGGGCAGGAGCACTTGAGGGCCGCGGGGCCCGCTCAGCGCCCCGCTACCGACGGTACCGAGACCGCGGCAAGCCCGGGAAGCGCCGTCCCCGCTCCCTCCCTCTGGGCGGCCCGAGGCGGCGGGGAAAGGCCGGCTCCCCGCGGGGGGAGCGGAGGCGGGCAGGGGCTGCCGGGGGGCGGGCAGCGCGGGGCGGCGGCTGCCCGGCTTTATAGGGAGCGAGGGAGGCGGCGTCTGCGGGAGGGGAGCGGAGGAGGCGGTTCTCTTCCCGTTCCCATCCCCGATCCCGCCGTGCGAGTGCGGGGCCGGCGGCGGCGGGGTGGCCATGGCCTCCATGGCGGCGGCGATCGCCGCCTCCCGCACGGCGGTGATGAACGGGAACCGGCCGCTGGACGAGCGGGAGCGCAAGCGGTTCAGCTACTTCTCCTCGCTGAGCCCCATGGCGCGCAAGATCATGGCGGAGAAGGAGCGGATCCGCGAGCGCTACGGGCCCGAGTGGGAGCGGCTGCCGCCCCGGCAGCAGGACGAGATCATCGACAAGTGCCTGGTGGAGCCGCNGCTGCCCGGGGTCGCGGGCGTTCCGCGGCGGTGGCGGCGGGGCGAGTTGCCCCGGTGATGAGCTCGGTTCCTTTCCCCGCTCCCTGGCTGTGCCGGTGGGCGGGATGTTCGCCGTGCGAGAGGGTCACACCGTAAAAGCGGGGAAGGCGCCGGCAGCGATACCGCTGAAATGGACTTTGCTGAAAGGAGACTTGGAGAAGAGGACGGTCTCAGTTCCCCGACGGCGGGGCATGACCGTGGCTGGCGCTGGACGTAGTCTCTTGCCGAAAACGGGCTGTAGGGAATGTTTACACTGAATTAAATCTCTTCCTTTTCATTTCTAGTTTTAGACACGGTTAAAAATACAACACTGAAAACATTCCAGCTCTTGGCATGTTTGACACCTTAAAAAAAAGCAGCCTGTTCCATGTCACATGCCAGGAAAAACAAGGGTGTGGAAAGATAGATGGCAAAAAGTATGGATTTTGAACCTTCTGAGAGCCATCTATCCAATGGTGAAGTGTGGCAGCCCTTCTGGAAATCCACAGTAAAAGAGTACCCGTTCTGGAGCAGTGTGTCATGTTACCGAGTGCGAGCCCTTGAAGAGGAAGGTCTAAAAATGCTTGAAGAGACCTGACAGTGCTCTTCAGATACCGTGTCTCTGATTCAGTGTATTGATTCCCTTTATTTTACATTTCTATTCTGTTCCTTTATTCTTGTATTATTACAGAGCTAGTTTCTTTCACTATGTCCATATAATAACTTTAAGTGACTTATTGTTAATTATGTGGCTACTACCAGAAAAAAAAAAAATCTGCTTCTGCATTTGTAATCATCAATCCAATTTAAAGACAGCAGTGCTACTTTTAGGCTCCACTGCAATCTCCCTTGCAGTGGGATTTCTAAGAAGCATGTGGGGCACACTGATACTGGGCATCATGGTTCCCAACCAGCTTTGTGCCAGGAGACTACTGCCTGTGTTTCCCCTGTCAGGAAGGTGTGATGCTGTGCTGCACACACATCTTATCTAAAACTACAGAGCATAGGATGTAGCTCAGGTTTGTCTGGTTCATGATATCCAAAATTCTAGATAAATATTCGATAGTAATGGCCAAAAAGAGGTGTAGAGGGACACAAGACAACAAATTTGGTTGTGCAAACAACCTTTGGAAAGAAACTTAAATCTGCAGTTAGTTGTGAATGAATTTAAAGAGTGTGGAAAATAAATACGTTCAGTTTTCCCAGCCTTGGAGAGCTCTGCTTTGCTTTCTGCTTTGAATTATGTGGATCTGGAAGGAAAGCAAGCCTGTTGTAGGCTGTTGTGCTGCACTGTATGGAAACAATAATTTCCTAAACATCTAGAGAGTCCATCTGAAACTGGGCAAATAGTTTTATTTCCCTTCTTCTCCCCAAATACAGTTACAGTATGCGTACTGTTAGCATTTCTGTAGCCATTAGCCAAAGAAGGCATGGATCGGCCAAATACTTGATGCAAAGTGTTTAATTTTGGAAGCATCTGCCTCAGCTGACTTCCTCTTTGACTTCTAAGCAGGAGTTAATATAAATTGTTTCTCTGAAGAAAAGAGATTCCACTCATTTTGGCATTCGCCATTTCCATTTTAGTGCTTCCAAGGGTACGACTGAGCCTCGGAGCCTTCCCTGGCTCTTCATCTGATCGCTTCCTCTCCCCTGGCTCCCCTGCTGGCATTCCACCTGATGGTTGGACATTTGCCCTGCCTGACAAATTGTTCCTCCTTGTCTTGCTGTAGCAGAGCCACCGCCATGCCGGTCTCTTGCCAGTTGGGTTCCACTTCCCGGGCTTGGGAAGGCTTGGCCTGCAGAGCTGTTATCCCTGTGTCCTGGTCAGAGAGCTCAGGGAGCTGTGTCCCTGCTGCCTTTGTGGGACTCAGCTGTTGCACACACTGGGGTCACCCAGCCTTTGCTCAGGACAATTGGCTTGGTCCTGGCTGCTCTCCCTGGCTGTTGGTGTATGGTGTCCTAAGGCAGGGAAAAGGAGAGTAGCCCAATGCCTCAGAATCACTTGTGGATGTTACAGTGCTTTCAGCAAGAGTGTTTTGGCCTGATGATGTTCTTGCTGATATACCTGCTCCAAAAGTTTCATGTTTCCAGCCACAGCTCATCTTCCCTGTTAACTGATGTTGAAATCTGTAGTGATCTACCTGGGCTTGTTTAAGCATGGAAATTTGATCTCTCCGACCTCATGTTCTTTGGAGCACTTGGTAGAAAGCAAACCAAGGATGAATACAGAAGATACTGATTTGCTGATCCAGGCCTCTCAGTGTTCCAGTCCCCCTTTCATGCATTACATAGGAGATGTACATTTCCTGTGTATTTCTTCTAACACCAAATTTATCTCCCGAACTCGTAGCCCAGGACTGTAAGTTCTCAAACTATAAACATCTCTTACATTTTCAAAACACCTTTGAGTATGTTGGCTGTGTGGGAAGGGTGTTACAGAAAATAGACGTGCAGAACAGGACCGTGGCATCCTGTAGCCATGATCCAGTCATTTTATAATGCTAGAGCACTGCAGCACCATGTGTGACTCTCAGCAAATGCCTGGAGTCACTGCTCCTCTTCCATCTTATCCTCATTGCAGCATCACCAGTCGCAGAGTTGGTAGCAGAAGCCCTGCAGGCACTGTGAACACAAAAAAGAGAATTCTCTCAAAAGAGAATTAGGCTAACAGGGTCATTTCACACCCCAGTGAAATAAGTTTTGTCCTGTTTGCTGAAGATTGAATTGCTGTCATTGCACACGAGCCCGGCACAGGAGACTGTTGCTTCACCATAATTTTCTGTGTCTAGACAGCCCAGGCCACGTGACCAAGGGCTTTTGGATGCTGCAACAGAGCTTCCTCCTTCCAACAAACCTCCAATTGCTGGCATCTCCCCATTTATAATTTCTTCATTCTAATGTCCATAGCAGTAGAAATGAACATAACTGAGCAGAGAGGAATCTGGAAATACAAGCTGAAACTGAGCATGAATGTAATATAGATGGATTATTTTTGAAATATGCCATAAACCATGAGCTGAATAGGTGGAAAACCAGCAGTGAGAGGCTACCATCCTTTGCCTGCTCTAGTGGCCAGCCTTTGATAATGCAGCTGATCTGGTGTCACTTCATGCCACTGGGTTCTCCCTGGTTCAGTGAAAGATAGCTTAGATATTCAGTTTACAGCAAGTTATCACTGTTCTCTTAATACCATCCCTCTTTATCCATAAGCATGTGACATACACATGGATTCAAGGTCTGATTTTTCCTTTGTTTTTCAGTTCTTTTTTTTTTTTTTGAATGGATATTCAGCATTTGAGCAGTAAAAGAGTTGGATGTGAAATAACTAAACTTTTCATTGGAAAAATGCCATATGCTTTAGGAAGTGGCAAACATTTTATGTGGAGGAAAGGCAGGTAAGAGAGTTTGGTTAGCTTCACTCATTGTGTTTTAAAGAGGGAAGCTTGACTTACCTGCCTTCAGGTTAAGATGCTATTTGTTTTGCTTAGCCTTAAGAACTTTGGCACCAAGCAAAGGATCAACCCTTTTACCTTCCTACTTAAAACTGCTTTAAAGCAACAAATAATCAGTATAGCAAAAACTTTTAAATTGGGCCTGTTAGAGATTTGTGCTTTTTAAACACCCAAAAATGAAAGGCAGCTTTTGAGTGCAGTAAAACCTCAATAACCAGCAAGTCCTGTTCTAATAACACTTCTGAGAAGCATTTTTTGGTGGGTTTGTGTCTTGCCCAGCCACTGTCAGCTGTGCTGAACAATGCTCATGTCAGATACACAGGCACACTTCTACCAGTGTCTTCCATTTTGAAATTCAGATGTTGTTTTGCAACAAGCTGCCTACATACAGCAAGTGTAATTTGTGATTCTTCTTTATATATTTTGCAGCTGGTTGTTGAAATCAAGTGTATGGACCAGATTTTTGCTTCTCTTTCTCATTTGTCTTTTTCAGCTTTGAAATATGTTGCATGAGGCCCCATTTCTTACAAATAGGTTCTTTTATTAACCCCGGTGAACAAAAGTTTATTTATTTGCCTTCTTTCTGGAAGAAGGCATTGTTGTGTGCTGAAAACAGAAGCTGATCAGATATGGATTTTTTCTAATCTATGTTGATTATAAATAGCCTTGAAGCCTTTTTCTCTAGGATTTCCAGTCATAATTCACTTTTGTTATTATTGAAATAGTTGATTATTTTGCTCCCAGTTTCTTCAGGCATGTAAGAACCGGTTTATTCTACAAAAAACCTAAGTTACTTCTCATATTTTGCTGGTGATGAACATGAACCAGGCAGTTCATGTAGCAGAACACAGTTCAACAGTATTCTATTTTTTCACTTGGTCCTCTGCATGTTCCCTGTGTGAAGACACATGAGGTGGAGGCCACAAACTTCTTTCCCTTCCCTGACAAAGGGCAGAACTTGGCAACTGTCTCCTTCATCCTAGCCCCAAGCACACTTCAAGTAACCACAGACGTCAATTGCTTCAAGGTTTGTATCCTCCAACCATGTCATATCCTATTTTATTCTTTGCTCTATCCCATGGAACATCTCTTGAACGTGGACAGAGCTCCTCAGAGTTACTGGCTCTGAGGAGGCCTGGGCTGTGCAGCCCAAGAAACAATGAGCCATCCTTTTAAGTAAAAAAAAATTATATGATCCTTTTCTTTTAGGGAGCTGCTGCCTAACAAGTGCCTACTACTTCCATCTTATATAATCTGTGAAACTCTTAGATTCTATCTCTGACCAGAACTTTTGACAACTGTTACCAAAATTAATTCATTCCAGGAACTTTTTGCTTGCCTATGCTGGAGGTTGAGGTTACAAGTTGTGTTGCCAACCAGGACAGTGATGGTTGAGAAGACATCAGCTTCTATGAAGTGGGAGGCTGACTTGCTCTGTCCTGCAGGGAATGATGTATCCTGCTGCATGACAGCCTCATATCTTCACTCTGCCTTCCCCACAGTGCTTTTTCATCCCTCTGTGGTTGGCCTTTTGTCGTCAGGGCTCGCTCACAGCAGCGGTGTCATCGCCGAGTTGAGGCTGTGCGGGGAGCGTTGGGTGAAGAGCTGTCCCTCCTGGTGCTGGCTTCTCTTGCCTCAAGTACAGCAAAATAAAGAACTGGATGTCTTGGATCCAGGACAAGGATGAACTTGGCTCTACTGCCAGGTTTAAAACTGGTCCCCAGCTGGTTTGCTTGTCCTGTAAATGGCAAGAAACAAAGCTTCCTTTAAACTCTTTAGATAAAACCCACTGCACCTATGCCTACACATCTGGAGCTTTAAGATGCAGTGACTGCACATAGCAGTTACAGTATTCTCTGGACTTCAGTTCTGTCCTTTACTGCTGTGGTTGAAGTCAAGCCCTGATTTATCCAGACCCCATGCAGACAGAAGTGTTACAGTCCTGCCTTGTGTGTGAGACTCAATCCAGTGGTTTGGTTCTCCCATCTCTCTTCCGTTCTGGGCTGTGATTGCTCCTTTTTTCCTTTAAATGTTAAGACATCTGAGAATCTGTTTCCTGGATTGAGAAAACCTGTATTACATTTGTGTTCTTGGCAAAAAATTCCTGTAACAAATTCCCTTTTGGCCACAAGATGTGACTGAGAAGAGCCCGGGCCTTTCCTCTTAAATGAGCTCTATCCAGCCAGTTCTTTTTAAGAGCATTATACACCCTCATGTATACCACAAATACCTTGCTCCTAGAAACAGATGAGTAATAGTTGGAGTATAACATGTTTTTATATTTAGGAGATGGTTTTAGACACTTCTAATCATCATCTCATAGCTCTAGGCCATAAAAATCTGCCTACTGTGAAATAAGAGAGGGCGTATCAGGAGAACATTATCAGATGACTGAGATATATATTCCTAGAAAGGCAGAGACCAGAAATAAGAAGAGAAAAGCAGCCACAGTGAAATGTGGGGTTCCTGTGTTGTGTTAAAACATGGTTGAGTTCTGTTATTCTCTGAACAGCAGTGTTCCCACCCCTGTTCCTTCCCTGGTGTGCTGCGGTGTCCACAAGCAGTGACCTGCTCAGTATGGAGGGTGCAGCTCACTGCCTCTACCTGTGGGACCACCCAATGTGCCAATGAGTCCCAGCCACGACTAGGAATAGAAATGCAATCATGTTGGTGTCATTCTTCAACAAGTACAAACATCATTTTTCAAATTATTTTCCACCCTTTCCTTTTCCAGTGTGGGCCGCATGTATTTCTGGAGGGCATGCCATGTATGAAGAGATTGTTTAAATTTCTCAGTTTGGGATTATTTTCCTAAATGCAGCATCCTCAAATAATGGATTTCAGATTCTGTGCTGTGGATGCCGTGTGGCTCCTTGAGCACCACGGAATATTTATTTCAGAGCAGCTGTCACAGACGTGGCGCGATGATGTGTCCTGTTGGAGCTGCTTCCAGCTGTGGGTTGGCCCAGTGGCCACGCTGCTGTCTCACTGCCCCACCACTGCCTGCTTGTGCACGTGCTCCTTGGTCTGCCAAAGGGAGGAAATGGGGCTTGATTTCCCTGAGGCCCCTTCTCCTCTTGTTTTTTCTGTCCCTGTGTGTTGCTAGTGGCTGCCAAAGAAATGCCTAGTAGAAAACTGGAAATATAATACATTTTTAAGCTATTTGTGGAAAAACCATTTCAGGAGATTTAGACAAGGTTAAACCTTCATATTTTTTGTAGATTAAATTGGTATAGTATTGATAACCTTCCCCTAAGAGGACCTGCTTTCAGTCAGTCTTAACATGTAATCAGTGCCATCTTTAAGTAGTGCTTTCAATTTTTAGTCAGTTCTGTAGCAGTGGTTGTTATACTTCCAGCAGTGTAACATAATGTCATCTGTGTGATGCTTCTGAGAGGTGAAGCTACTCTTCTGATTTTCAGTCATTCTTGAATTTTATTTCAGGACATAACTTGGCAAGATGAACACTCAGCTCCATTCTCCTGGGAAACAAAGGTAAAGAAACAGCTTTTTTTTTTTTTTTTTTAATGTTGCTTTGTATTATATACTGTTGCTTCTGCATTTATTTGCTTCATTTTGTTACTTGATAGATTAATGTCACCTTTATTCTATGCAAGCTGTATAAAGTGACCATGCTGCAAATCAAACAGGACTGGTATGCTTTGATTTACATCAGGAGAAACACAAGATGTACTTCATGAACTAATGTTCTGGCTTTGAGAGCAGATGTAAAACCAATTCATTACAAATTATTTGATTTTTTGTTGCAAACTTTTTAATCAACTTTCCACATTTAATAAGACCCTTGTCTCAGGTACTGTATAAACTTAGCTGCATTTCACTTTTGAAGTCAGGAGTAAAGTAGCTGGAAAATGGTGTGAGAAATGTGCAGGTATCTCATAACCTCACTGGATTCTTTCTGAAAGCCTGTCTAGTACTTCATCTTTTTATTACGAGCTAGAATGTTGTCTTGGACAAATGCAGTGAAACTGTTAACCTAGGGCCATGCTAGAAGCATTGTGTTATTTCGTCTCCAAAAGGCTCCTTAATAGAATACCTTTTTTTTTTGTGGTGGGTTGGTTTGGGGTTTCTTTTACACCTCACTTTTTCTCTGGTGTTTTGTTAAAGTATGATTTCTGGTGGGATTCTCATATGGCTAACACAGAGCCAGAGTTCACCATCTTTCTGAACCTGCAGTGTGAGGAAACACAGTTGTGCCTTATGTGTGGTGAGGAATCAAGTTTAGTTCTTGTTGGAGAAGTTCTGGGAGCAAAACCACATCTCATTGTCTTTCACAATTGGGTATGGCAGGCATGTTAATTTAATCACACATTTCAGACTTTGTGTTTTCTGCCCTTATCTGCCAGAGAAAGCTGCTACTGCCCTGTTCCCTATTTCTTTCTTTTTTTTTTTTTTTGCCCTTGAAATATGTAGATAATCATGTACGACCTTATGAATATAATCTTAGCCTAATGCAGAGTAATTATTTGGAAATGCCAGTGAATACTAAATTAATCCAGTTGACCTGAGACTTAGCCCTCCCTGCTCAAGGTCACTGCCTGTAGCTGCACCCCATCTGTGCTTTGCAGAAGCTGATTAACCTAAAACTTGATGTGACTCCTGGGTCCTGGCAGCCTGCAGTGCTGCAGTTTAAGAAAAACCAATGCCAGTCTTCACTTGCCTGAAAACTCCCTTAAAAGCTGTGATGGTTCAGGAACCAGTGGAGGATTTCCTGCAGTGGAAGCCTGGTCGCTCAGGCAAGCCCTCCTGTCTTTCAGGACCTTTAGAAGAAGCAGCCACTGGTTTTCAGTATAATATTGAAGAGGTTTTTAATGTGGATATATTTGGGTGAAGCTGCCAAGAAAGGAAAATATGCCAGAAAAGTGTTAACCTCATTGACAGTAAGGTTAAATAAATAATGTGTTGGAGACAGCAGTGTTGTCTCTCCCTTACTTATCAGTCCAAACACAAAACCTCGGGTTTGGAATGTGGCAGCTGTAATTGTATTTTTAAGCTCTGTCTTGATAAGATTTTGTAAGTTCTGAATACTTGAACTTTAGCTAGAGATACTGCTTCATATAATGCACTGACTAGTGATCCATGAATGGATTTTCTCTTTAACTGATAGTCAGTCCTCTTTTCTTTTTAATGCTTGTATGTCTACTGAAGTGTTTTTAAGCCCAGCCTGTGGTTTATTGCTTGTTGATGAAGGGTATTTCTGCTGTCCTCCTGGTGTCTCAAAATGAGGGACCAAGGGGATAAATGCACTGGTTTCATCCTTTACTGTTATGAATCAAGGAACACAGAATGATATGGGAACATCGTGTGGTCACTGAGGAGCAGTGAGGAGGGGAGAAGATTGTTTTAGAAGTAATTCTCATGGCTAATCAAGCTGTTCCCCTCTTGCCCCTTTCCCTCTGTGCTGACCAGAAATAAAAGCTGTGCCACAGCTGTGGACTGAAAAGTTGCATGACCTTTTTCTTTAGCAAAAGTCTACAGAATCCATTTTGTCTGGTTTTACAGGGTATGGTTTGGTCAGTTCCTGTAGATTCTTCCTTTTGGTTTTTCCCCAGTGTACCCAACTTTCAACCAAATTGTTCCATTGCTGAGTTCTTCCTTTTCAAAAGTGGAGGTGTTGCTTTGTGCTTACTCTTTGATCTTCCCTAACCAGTACTTTCATGAGGTAATACTGGAAGGCAATTTTTAATGAGGTACCAGTTGAGGAAAAGTGGTCCCATGTGAGGAAACCTGAATGAGCTGTTCCAGAAGGTTGGTGTGTTGTAATGCATTGTTCAGTGTCCTGTGAGCCAGACCTGTTCCCACTGTTATTTAAGGCTCTCAGGCTCTTTTCATTCCATGAGCTCTGCTCAGGATGGGTTGTTCTTTCCACAATACTCTTCTCCCCAATCTCCCTTTAATGCAGAGCTTTTTGTTTGGTTTGGGTTTTTAGCCTGTTATTGCCTGAATGTGCATAAATATGCTCTGGCTTACCCAAGGAAGGGAGCGTGGCTTTTGCAGAGCAGAAGAAAGTAGAGATGTAAATCAGTAAAACCAATAGGCTTTTTTAGAAAAAAAAAAAAAAAAACAAAACAAAAAAAAACCGCTCAGACAGAAAAATAAAGCAGTAAAATGAGTATTTTCTGTAACTAACATGAGGGAAACAGTGAGGGTAGTGAGGAGTGTAGAAAAGAGGGGAGGCCATGTATTCTCCCAGATTGTAGGCTCTCAGCTGTAACAGTGATGCCAATGGAGATTCTAGTTGATAAGGTATGAAAAAAATTTTTCTCACTGTAGCTAGTGCCATGGATTCCCTACTTCCATGGCAGTCAAACTTACCCAGAGAACAGTGTGCTGAGTTGCTGTCATTTTGTGCAGAATGTTGTTGAAGGGCTTGATAACTTCACTTGTGTCACAAGTAAACTTTCTGTATTCTCATTTTAAACACAAATGTGAGATATGGCTGCAGTCGTTTATATCACAACAAACACTTGCATGAATATCTCCACTATTTTTAGATGAGTATTTCTTGTCTCACCTTTTTATTTTTAAATCCTCAAACGAGGCAAACAAAGTAGAAATACGATGTAAATTGCCAAGTTAGCTGTTAGACAGCATTTAAAATAATGTTTTTGGTAGATAACAATAACACTTCTCAGAAGGAAAACTTGGGAAGAAGCGAGTTCTCTTGGCACTGCAAAAGGGCTGACATTTTAAAACTGAAGATTGAAGTGGAGGGAGTGATTTGGTTCATGGGTGGAGCCCTCATGGACATAACATATCTTGAAATGTGGGTTACATTTTTAACTGGAGCTCCAGCCAGGTTTATGAATTCAGGGCTTTCTATTTATGGCTTCAGGTTTACTTGAGATGAAAGATGACATTTTGGCTGAGTTTAGCCTTTGAGGTTTCTTGGTTTGTTTGAAGTAAAAATTCAGTGAAACTCAGCACGGACCTCAAGATATAAATGGAAAACAAGAATCATGCCTGAACTTGGAAGTAAAATTTCTCTGCAACTCTTCCTGAACTCAGAACTTTATGGGGTTTGTGATTTTTTCTAATTTATTATATTAACGAAAATAGGTTTTATTAAAAATGCTTTAAATTGACACATGCATATCTAAAGACTTTTCTTTCTTGATACAGGTAGAATAGTTGCTGACTCTCTTCTATTTTCAGCAGGCCTTCAGGTATTTGTTGAAAAGAGCAGCCTCTGAGGTGTGTTTAAAATAAACCAACCAAAAAAAAAAAGAGCAAAATGAGGAAGTGACAGGCTTCAATCTCTTCAATAATCTGGTTGCTGCCTCCCTGTCTGAATTCCCTAATTATGTTGCTACAGAAGTGATCTAATCCCAGCAATGATTTAGGAAGAAAACAACTATGTTCCACTTGCAATAAACATGCTTTACCAACTGTTTCCTTTATCTAAAATTGAGACACTTGTCTTCAGTATCTTTGTACAAGCCTTAGTTGGTGTTTTGTTTTAAATAGGAAAACAGTGGGAGAAGAGAATTTTTTCCCTCCTTCCTTAGCAGCATGATATTATAATTGTTTGTTACAAGCTATAATTTGGTGTGATTATTTTTACCAAGCTGGCATAAATGGCAGCACTTCCTTGGAAGAAAAGTGATCCCTGAGCTTTTGAGATTAGTCTTCCCTTTTTGATTTAGACTACGTATGTTTAAAACACAGTGCTGTAAAACTTCTGTTGACTATTAGTTCTGAGCAAAAAAAACCCCACCAAACCCTGTTTATGGTAAATAGAAGCTGTGTTCAAGGTTTATTTTAGTCTGTATGGCCAAGTGTAAGGGTTCAGTTATCTACATCAGTCTTTGCTGGTTTTGAGCATAAAACCAGGCACTGTCAGTGCAAGCTTGCTCAAGCTAGCCAGTAACAGTGGCAGACTGGATTGAGTTCATATCACCAGAGTATAGAATGGAATTTCCTCCAAAGGTCCATACTGTATAACTTTGGCATTCTCCTTCTGTATGGACTAAAATTACTTAGATTGGTTTTGAGTGCTTTGCTCTATTTTTTGCCCTTGCAATTTGCCTCTGCTGACCTAAGGATTTCTTTCTGACTCTGAAAAGATCCTGAAAACACCCACGGTGTGCACAGGAAACAAAGCAAAAACTGCAGCTACTTTGGGCCCTATATTTATTTTGGTTTTGTCCATTCAGCAAAGCAAAGTCATCTTCTAAATCTTTCAAAGCTGGCTTTCTTACCTCTGCATTTATCAGGCTGTGCTTAAAACAAGTTGCTTTTGACAGTGCTTCTGTAGTCTTGGTCTCAACAATTTGGATTTTTCAGCCTGCCAAGCAAAACAATTTGTTTTGGCTGTATTTGCGTGACTTCTTAGTAAAATACTACACATTCCTGATGAGTGAATAAGATGCTTTAAAAGTTCCTGGGTTCTTTGCGGTCGTCTTGTTTTTAATATGTACTTATGAACTGAGACCTGATTTCATACAGTATGATGAAATCTTGACATTCTCAGTGTCTGGTGCCTCTCTTTCAGCATACATTGTTTGCCATGAGTATATACAGCCCCTATTAAAATTAAGTGGATTATTGCTGCCTTGAGACTAAAGTTGGTCTAAATTTTTTAATCCAGTAAACAAAACTCCTAAATACCTTCATCTGGTCTTTTAAAGAAAAGATGGACATGCAACCTCCTAAAACCTGCAATTTATATTATTTATGTTTATGATACAGAAAAATGATCAAGACAGGACATCCTTTATTTAAACCCTTGCTGTGGTTTTGGACCAGAGGGGTAAGACTGAAAAGAACACAGACTTCTAGATTTGCTCTCCCTCAAAATACTTCTTTGTGCATGCTTTCACATGCACTCTCTATTCCCTCTCTTAATTTGTTGAGAAAGACTTGCTCATGCAATATCTTGAAAATACTACTGCTGTTAATAGCTTTTATTTGAATTCTAGTAATTTCTAGAAATTACAGTTGGGACTGTGCTAGTCTGTCTGTAAACTCTTGAGACTTTCTGGGCTGAACAATTCCCAGAAATACCATTTGGACAGATGGTAGGAAAAAGAAAATATTTTTATTTTATTCCTCGGATGGAGATTTATACGTACAGAAACTGCAGCTCATGTAAAGTAATATAAAATCAATGAAAGTGGTGGGGAATTGAAACCCTCTCTCTAGAATCCCAAACTCTGCCTGAAAGACAATTCACTTTTGACCATGAAATCACAGCCACTGTTCAGTGTTTGCCTCCCCAGCGTGGCAGCTGGTAGAGTGCCACAAGTGCAGTTCTGCTTCTGAGTGCTGCTTGGGCAGGTGCAGCTCACAGCAGCTCTGCCCCAGCCTGGGGAAGGCAAACCTTTACAGGTGAGCTGCTGCTCTTCAGTTTGGCTGGGGCCAGGAGAGATGTGCATCAAGGTATCTCATGGCTGGCAAGCCTAAAGGAAAAGGACATTTTATGGGAGGGAGGGGGAGGTTGCTGTCTTTTAAATATAGGTTCCTTCCTTCTCCTGCTGACGCAAGCAATTGCCAATTTGCAGTCTGATGTAAGGAATTGAGAGCAGAACTCTAATTAAAATCACATTTGTAGTGTCTAGTGACTCATTAGAGTGTACAGTACTACTCATTACTTAGATGTCAGCATAGGGTGTTTCACACATGGGCCTTTTCTATCTCTGTGAAATTATCTTCCTCCTTAGGCTGCTGCTCTGTTGTTTGGTTTGTTTTTTCCTTGTGGGGGAAGGTGTTTTATTGCCAAATTTTTGACTGGAAAGATACTGCCTATTAATCATTTTCTTTCGTCAGCTACATTTCTTAGGGGTTTAGATGTGTTAAATAACCTCAAAAGTCAAATAGAAGCATTATATATTTCAGAGAAAACAGAATATCTTGTGACTGGTCCACAGAAGTTCTTGGCTTCTGGAATGAAATGCTAGAAGCAGAATTTCTGTGTGACCTCCCGGAGCTGTATTTACATCATGCTGAGACACAGGGCTTTCAGAACCTGTCGGGGTAGTCTTGTCTCCTTTGCCTTCCTTGTGGGAGAACGAAAACTCCTCAAGAAGTATTTTCATTTGGATTATTCCTTGTCAGGCTATGAACTGTTTGATCTCCAAAGCATTCCGTGAGGCAGATATTGAGGCAAACTCAAATGTCAGGTGGTCCTGTCTTCTGAAATTGGTACACCCCGTGGTCTCTGCACAAAAGGGCAAAGAGGACATCCTTTCCAGAGCATGCATCCACCTGCAGGTTGGAAAGGAACACCTGCCTGAAGTGCTGCTGCAGTGCCATGCTCTTCTCTACACTAGGAGCCATGTGCCACTTCCAAACCACATCTCTGAACTGGTATTTGCCCCATAAAAAGAACATAAAATATCATGACAGTCAGTGGCTTTAGCTTCACAGCCTAAGAACTTCTCAGAAGGCCTGGCTTTGCTTGTGTGGCTAGCTGCTCTTGAAATGCACAGCCATCTTGTTGGTTTACTTTTTCTGATTTTTGTTTTAACAGACCCATACACCCCTTCTGTTGGTGTTTTTCCTGGATTTTATTTCCAACACTGTCCTGGTGGACCTGGGGGATGTGAATGCTGCTCTGCACTCTGGGCACTGATCTTCCCTCTCCCTTGGGCTGGGGGGTGAAGGAATCATTCTACTGAAAGTGACTGCTGCTGTGATAGCCTTTAGCTACTGTCATCCCCAGTGTGAGCCCCAGGACAGGCTATTCAGAAGACAGCAGACTGCTGCAGGACAAAAAGTAGCACTCTTTTAATTTCTACATGACTTAAGTCTTTCAAGATGGATTTTTTTTTTAACCTGTCTTTGATTTTTAGAATCTGTCTTTTGGTTTTTCCCTTGACTACTGGGGAATTGCAGGTCTATTTTATATTGTGGTGTGGGTTTTTTTAAGCTGGGATTTTATCAGTTCTAAAGTCTTAAAGCATCTTAACTTCAGGGTGGAAAATCACTATTCAATAATACTGCCAAATGAGCTTAGGGAAATAAATCCCTATATTTTATTATAGGGAATGGCAGTCACTGTAAATAATCCTCAACTATGCATCTATGGTTTGTTTATACAAAATTTATATATGGATAAATATCCTGCTCTTAATTTTACATCATGACTTATTTAAAAAAAAAATAGAGCACTAAGGTTTTTCCTCATAGTTTTTTGCAGGCAGGGTGAAGTGTTGAGTTGTTTGGTAAGAGTTGCATGTATCCTTGCACTCACCTTATTCTAGCTGAGCTATAATTACTTGCAGCTTGTTTATATTCTGCATCTTTTGATAGCACAGGATATTCTTCATGAAAACACAGAGCTTGGTGCTTTCTTGCCTACAGCCTTGGCAAAACGATGCATCTAATTCTTTAGAAAGGTCAAATCTAAGTCCATGAATCAAATTATGTGTAGTCAGCTGCTGACTGTTTAAAAAAAAAGTTGTTTTATAAATAATCAGTTGCTGGGTTAGCAGTTGTTCTTTGATGAGAAGTTTCTGAATATTAACTGCCAGGTGTGTGAGTCCTGCTAGATCCAGAGTCCCTTTGAACTTAACATGCACAATAATGTAGGACTCAAGATCAAACACTTCAGTGAAATTGAATGCAACTAGGACTTGTTTTAGACTGAAGGCCGTGGATGCTACTGCAGTTTTATTTGGGAAAGGCTGGGCAATGAAGTAGAACGGTGAAAAAACATCACAAATTTGTAATGAACTTCCAAAGTGTTTTTTAACCATTTGTAACAAAAGCTACAAGTCCTCTGAGTTATTTTCAAACCCAGTCAGGCCCATGATGACAACATCATAGCTTTAACAGTAAAGGCATTTGTTTTTCCCTTGCATTATTTGTTCCTTTTTGCAAACACAAGTCTGTTCTTTCCTGGCACACATGCTTACATGTTTCTCAGAGAGTAATAAGCCTTAACTTTTATTAGCCTGAAGAGTGTCCAGCTAGTTGAGAATAATTTTACTGAAGTGGTGCTAAGTCAAACAAACATTTTGAAGTACTGTTCTCTTTTCTGTGACTTGTAAGATTTTTTTCATGCATTGACTGTGGTCACTTGCTTCCTTGGCCCGGTGTTACCTCTCAGAAATGGGTACAGCTGTCTCTGCTCTGCAAGTGAAAACAAACCAGGGCTCTGGAACAGGTGAAGAGCTGGTCCTGCTGGAGTTATTTCTCTTCCTTCAGAGGGCTTTAGAATTATAAAATTACCTATGTATACCCATTACATCTAATCCTTTATCTTGGAAGTAGATGGATCTGTAGCCGACTATTTCAAAGACTATAATGGAAGATTGCCTTTTGAGCTACACTGTGAAGCTTTTTTTGCTTAAAATTTTCATGTAAAACATCTCTGACTTTGAAAATGCATCTGCAGCTGTTGTAATGTTTTAGTGTCACTATTCTTATGTTTCAGTGCTGTGCATGCTGTGCACTGCTGCCTTAGATGGCACTGAGTGACTCCAGTACAATTGCTTTCTCTGTCTCCTCTGCAGCAGGTCTGGGACTTTTATGTTTGCTTGCAGTTCAGACTTCTAAGAATCATTATTTTTATGAAACTACAAAGATAGACATTTATGGAGAAATTGAGTCAGCTTAGCTGTGGTATCTGTTGTCTGAGAGCTGTCTCACAGTGGGGTGAGGTGTTACCTGTGTGCACCAGGGTGAGAAAGTCAAAACTGTGTCTGTGTGAAGCGCTTTGAAACGCTGTTTTCTGTCCCTGAACAGAGTCAGATGGAGTTCAGCGTTGCATCTCTCTCCATACAAGAACAAGGAGGTGCCCAGCTGCAGAACGAGCAGAGGCAGCCTGTTAAAGCAGCACCTGGTGTCCAAGTCCCAAAATCTTCTCAGGCCACTAAAACCCCTGGCCCTGAGGGGTTGATAGCATCCAGAAAGGAAGAGGAGTCGTCCTTCTGGAAGATAAATGCAGAGCGCTCCAAGTTTGAAGGAGACAAGTCTGAGTTCCAGTCCCTGACCCCTAGCCAGATCAAGTCCATGGAGAAAGGAGAGAAGCCCCTTCCCTCTTTTTACAGACAGGAGTCTGCTCCAAAGGAGATGGCCAGAGCTGAGAAGCCCAGCATAATTAAGCCAGAGAAGTCTGTCGCCCCCAGCCCACCTTCTGTGTCTCTGGAGTGGGAGAAGCCGCGACCTACCCAGCTCCCAACTAGTTCTCTAGATGACTTCTTTCTTCCTGACCCACCACAGGATCTGGCCTCTTCTAGGACAAACAAGGAGGATGCTGATGGTACTATACTTACAGACCCACAAATGCCTGGACAGGTGAGTACTGCTATACCCACTGTCCTTA
This sequence comes from Dicaeum eximium, assembly GCA_013396995.1. Classification (NCBI taxonomy): domain Eukaryota; kingdom Metazoa; phylum Chordata; class Aves; order Passeriformes; family Dicaeidae; genus Dicaeum; species Dicaeum eximium. The sequence continues at coordinate 3,268,401 of VWZP01003839.1, forward strand.
TATATAAAAACTGTAGAGCACAGTTAAATCTGGCAGGGCCACTCTGGAAGATTAGGGACTTCAAAAAGCACTAAGCCATGGCTCAGCTTGGTGGCTTTTTGTCTTTCAAATGTAAAGAAGTCTATTTAATCTGTTATTTAACAGTCTGTTTACATGTGAACTTCAATTAAGTCCTTTTTAACACGTAGGATAAAGGCACAATTTAAATCTAACACCAGAAATGCTGATAAGGCACCAAGTAGCTAATTGGCAGCAACCTAACAAGTTGCTGTATCACATAAAAGAGGTTGTGGGATTTTTGGGTTTTATTTGAAAAAGCAAAACACTTAATGGAAAGAATAAGCTTTTTAACTTGAAAAGTAGGTGAACTAGGGTCTAGCATACTTACTGGTACACACAGCATGGTGGTGAATAGTGAACTAGTTCTCAGCTGTTCCAAGCAGTAGCCTGACACCCGCTTCCCAGTGCTTTGTCCCAGGCAGCTGTGCTGCTTTCAAATGTGTTTTCTCTTAAAGTCCAAAATAGAAATAGAATGAGCTTCCAGAATTAGCCTTCTCAATGTTTTCTTTAATGAAAAAACCCAAACAACCCAACAACAAAAAATAACCTTAAGGATCTCATTAGCCATTTGAAGCTATTTTAAAAAGCAGATGCTGATCTGTGAGAAAAGAAAGGGAACAGCAGGGTATGATACAGGGAGGGAAAAAAAAGAAAGAGATCAAAAGCTTGAAAACTGTGAAGTAGAGAAGAGGAGTGGTACTTCAAGCAGAGCTGTGCAGTTCTGTTTGAAATCTGTGGCATCACTCTGGCAATAGCCTGACACATTTCTGTACACCTTCAGCACTTCACACAGCTTTTTCTCCATTTTCCCAGCTGTGATTGTTTGAATTCCAAACAAGGTGATGTAAAGTTGGAAAGATGCAGGGGGAGGTAGCTGGTTGCAAGAGAAGTAAGTGGCAGCATTTAGGGGAGAACAATTCTTGAACCACTCCAGTATTTGAAGCCCTTTTGTTTAGTTATCATTTTCTGAAGCTGAGGGATAATGCTTCCTGAGCTGCCTAGCTACAGGTTGTGAACATGGTAGTCCTTTAATTTGAGTTAAAGGCTTTATCGTGTTTTCTTACAAATTAACAGTTTCAATTCCTTCGTGAATGTTTTCAAGATAACTGAAATAGTTTGAAAAGCCTGTTTTTCTCTCTGTGGAGAAACAGCCCTCCCATGTGAAAATGGGAACAGAGGAGCAGAGAACTTCATGTATGTTAAGAATTTTCTTCCTTTCTTCATTTCTGGATTATCTTCCCTGTTCTGGGAAGCCATGCTCTAGGAAGAGAATCCAGAGACTCAGCTGTGCCTCTTGAATACTCTTCCTAAACACTAAAATCACCTTAAATGTCATGGCTAACACTGCAGGAGTATGTTCTGGATAGCCTAGTAAATAACTTGTCATCAAAGTTTAACCTGTGTAGTTTTCTGGAAACAACTGGCTCTAATTGCAACTGACAATCTGTTGAATTAATGATGCTTGACTTCTGTGTTTGTTTCATTCTCTGCAATTCCCACTGTAGTCTAAAAAATTGATCTTCATGAATTTTTTTCCATGAGGACAAAAAAAGCATTTTGCCTGCAGACCATGAGAATAATTTTCTTTTTATCTGGAATAGCCTTTTTGGGCATTGTGAATATTTTTCCATGTCATGTCTAGCATTTTATGGTGTAGGTACTTAGTTATCCTAGAGCATGATAAAGACCTTGAAATATTGTCAGGTAAAATTTTAAACTTTATTTTTAGATAGGCAGTCAAATACTGAGATTGTAATACCATAATTAACAACTACATCTTATTTCCTCTTTTTTTTTTTTTTTTTACCTTTCAGACTAGTACAAGCAATGTTATCTTGAAGACTGGCTTTGATTTTCTAGACAACTGGTAAAAGATACTTCAAAACAGATCAAACCAATTTTGGAGAAGGAGTGGAACACCTTTCTCCTTGTATGTTAATTTACTAGCATTTGTGTCTTTTTCTAGAAGTAACTTTCAAACTCTTAAATGTTGCCTTTGTATAAACTTTTGTAATACCGTATTCATTTTTGTTTTTTAAACAGTGATAGGAGTGTGGTTTCATTTGGATATTTTTTTAATATCTGTTAAAATTTTTAGTAGCTACTGTATTGAAAGGATGGGAGAAGTTACTGTACACATGTTAAAGAAACACAAATGAGAGTGTCTGTATCATAGAAATGGAACCTACAGAACCAGATTGCAGTTCTCAGTGGAAACCTTGCTAGCATGGCTTGTAAGAAATAGTGTTGCACATGCAGTGGTTCCAGCCATACTTCAGATAGCTGGCAAAAAACAGTATGAAAAGCAAGCATCCAGACTTGCATCGATTTGTAGATTTTGTTTCCTTTGAAAGTATCTTTTGTACCACTTACTGAAGACACTTTCTCTTCGGAAGAAGGCAGAGGCATTGCCAAAATGATGGATCCGAAAAAGCACTGTGTTTGTACCCTACAGATCTGCTAAAATAACTTGGGAGTGTTAGAAAAATGACCTGGGGAAATGGTGTTTCTGGTGTTTGGATTGAAGACTTGGAGGTGGGTAGAAGGGAGTGGGATAACACCTAATGAATTGGAGAAGTCCTTCAGGGAACACAATTTCACTGCCTCCTTACTAGAGCATAACTCTTCATAATACTAGTGCTGGAACTAGAGCACTGAGAATTTCTGGAGTGTAGATTACTTTGTGTCAGTAAACCACTATGTTTATGGGAGGTCACAGCAGTGTGAGGCTTTTTTGTTTTTTAAGCAGCTTATCGTCTCAAGGACTCATCAACTTTGGTGCTTTTTCCTCCTTGTGGGTTCATCCTCTTTAGTGTTCAACATCTGGCTTACATTTATTCCTAAGGTGCAGAGAGGCATCTCAAGGTGGCCCTTGGCAGTGTTGCCTCCAGTTCTGCTTTTGAATGATCTTTGGTGTTTAAAATGTAGAGAACAAGAGTAGCTGTCGTTTGGATCTGTTGTCTCTGAAATGCAGCATGATTTACACACTGATTCTCACTGTGTTTACCTCACCTTGAAGCCTTAATTCCCCTGCGCACAGCCAGTGACTGGTCTGCTCCAATGCCAAAGGTTTGACTTTTCCCTTTACCTCAGCAATAGTCCCACAGCATTTGTTTGGGGTAGAAGGCAAAACACAGGGCTCTAATGGGTCCCAGCCAAGGCTGTAAGAAGGTCACCATCTCCTAAGCCATAGCTGTGCTAGGCTTCTCATGGATTAGCACTTGACATTTGGTTTGGTGCCGGGGGCAGTTAAATGTGCAGAATTGGATGCGGCAGGATTTTTTCTGCTTGGTACAGGAAGAGTTCTCAGTGTCCTGGAAGAATCCTTGCCTCTAATTGGTGTGCTGCTTGCTCTGAACAAGCAGAGTATGCTGATAGAGCATTAAAATTTACTTGTTGGACAAGGAAAATGCTGTAAGCATATCCCTCCCTTTTCTTACTCCCACACCCCACCAAAAAAAAAAAATCCCACAAAAACCACCAAGGCCAAAACCTCCACTTTTTCTAGTGTTTTCTTTAAAAGTTCCTTAGCTAATTGGTAAGATTGCCACAGAGTAGAAGTCATTGTATAGCATACTCTTATTTAAAGGCTTCTGAAAGCTTCTTTACATTCTTCCTGAGATGTACAAACTCCTGTAGTTCATGGATATTATCTCTGCATTCAGCAGTTCAGACAATACTTGTTGTTACCATCCTGGACTTTACTGCTGTTTTTTTTTCTTTTGTAGCATTTGCTACAAGCATCCAGAATAAATACAGCTTAGAACAACTTTAACACGAATTCTTCAGGTGTGTGGTTAATACTAACTTGCACCTTCCATTTAAAGCTAACAAATGTTAATCTTGGGGTTTACAGTTACCAGTGAATCTGATTTTCTGTACATTCAGCTGCTGAAAAGTAGTAAATCCAAAATGAAGATGCACATTCTAATCTTATTCTGATTTGGGGAGATCTGAAAGCAAAGTCTCCTACTGTCAAGGAGCATCACTTTAAATCTCTGGTAATACCTTAAAGCTTCTTAGGGAAGAACCTGGGCTGCCTCCTGTCTCTTCCATCGGCTAACTCAACCCTAATACACATTGGGACCAGCTGGTAGAACATGCTGCAGAACTTTTTACTTATCCTGGTAGGTTTTTCCTGTGCTTTGACAAGAGTTGATCCTCCTTCTTTCTTGAATATGTTTTTATTAAACATTCTTACAAAAACGAAATTGTATTTGGTCACATTTTATATTAACAATGTTTTAATAAAGTCACTTTAAATAGAACTGTCAAGGTTTTTGTGCTACTTTGTATGTTGTCCTTAATACTCTGCTTTCCTTGGTGCCATTGGAGTTGTTTGGGGCATCTTCAATCTGCCTGAGAGACAGCCAAGAATGATTTGATCCAGAATTTAGAAACCGAATTTTTTAGATTGGGGGGAAAAAAGAAAAATCAACGTGCTTCAGCTGTTTTTTCAAGCCTTTAAGTTAATCTGTTTGGGGAGGTATCCTTGCTTTATCATGTAATCTGATAACTGGGGACAGGATGAGATTTGGGAAGGCTAAAATCTATTTGTACTTCACTGTAATAGACTTAAGCCTAACACACACACACTCTCCCACCAGCATCTCCAGGTAATCCAGAGCAATATCTGGACCATTACTGCAGAAGCAAGTTGAAAATTGCATGTTGTGGTTTAACCCCAGCTGTCAATTAAACACCACTCAGCTGTTCCTTCACCCATGCAGGATCAGGGAGAGAATGGGTTATGTGTGGGCTGTAAAAGCATCTCACAAAAAGGAAGGTGCTAGCAGAGGCCACTGGGTAGTCTCACTTCCTGCCTTTTGGCACATGCAGCAGTTACCAAAGTGTAAGAGAATCAAATGTGCAGCTACAAGGATAGTTTTTCTTCTGCATGCTTACCTCTACTTCTTCCAGAAATGTATTTGGAAAAATGATTTGGTTTGTACTCGAGCTGAATTTCCAACAGCTAAAAAGGCATTTGAAGAATTTGGTTTGGAAAGACTCCACAGCCAACTAAGGGTGGTATTCCAACTATATTTAGGATCTGGCCTACACATAATTTGCTTCAATCTTGTCTAAGCTCCCTCTCAGCTTTTAGAAGTTCTCTCTGCTAAAGGCAAATCCACAGCATCTGGGCACTGTCTCAGCACAAGGAGCCAGCAGGTCTGATGTATGAGTGAAGACTTGTAAGGGCAGAGTAGAAAAGATGCTGTGGCTGAAGAATAGTGATTGACTGACACTGATTGATTGATTGATTGATTTAGTGGTGACTTTGGTGGCATTTGCTGAGGTTGGAAGAGCCTTTGAGGTCATGGTTGTGGGTGCTGGTGCAGCACCCAGCAGGCAGAGTCCTGCTGATCACTAAGCAACAGCATCCCCCAAAGAGCTTGCAAGTCATGTCCCTGGGATACAAACCCAACTTTGTAGGCATTATTTACAGACACACCCCTGGGCTTTGCTGTCCAAGTTTGCCCATCACCCCTCAGATCAGTATGTTGGTGTCTGTTCCTCTGAGATCAAAACCATAATGTGGTGACCAGTGACAGGACCTGAGGGAATGGCCTGAAGTTGTGTCAGGGGAGGTTTAGGTTGGATATTAGAAAAAAAGTTCTTCACCCAGAGGGTGGCTGGGCACATGGCTGTGAAGCTTGGACCTTATGCAGGATCAAGATAAAGGGCTAAATGCCCTTGGCAAGTCAGGATTCGACTGGGATGCCAACAAATCAAAAAACATATAGCTGCCCTGAAAATAGCTTACTGTAGTTTTCTTATAATGCTTGTCTCCAAAATTAACAAGAGAATTAAAAAGAAAATAAAATGAGGGAAGGAAAGAGTGTTCTGTGCCTTTTGGATGGTTTGACTTCAGTGACCAAACAGAGGTTTACACAAGGGTCTGAGCTGAGCCCCAGCTTCTCTTCTTACCAAAAGTGTTGAGTGCCAGTGACCCTGAAGTTCAGTGGGTCATTTGTCTCTTAAGTTTGTTCTCTAAAGTCAAATAACCAGAGTTGGAGGCAGTGTTTGAAAGTCTTTCACTTGCAGTAGGTGCAAATTATCTCAGGAGAAATGTTTTAGTTGCTGTGAAATGCCAGCTGCTACAAAAAGGTGCAGTGGCATCCCGATGGAGATGGAAGGAGAAAAGGTGATGGAAGAAAAAGTTCAGCTGGGAGAAGAAAATTCACCACATGGGTCCTCTCCACCCTGACTTTTCCAAGCTATGTGAGCTGGAGCACTGGCTCCACTTAGCTTGGTGGTAAAATTAGTTTTGACTTGTAGGAAGCCCGGGCTTTGTTACAGCTGTTATTAAAGTTCTAACTGAACATCCTGCTCTCCTTGACACATTTTTCAGACCTTACATCTGCCAAGAAAGAAACTTCTGGTGTGTGCCTATAAGCTTATATTTAAGAAACCCTGCTCTGGCCTGAGCTGTACTGATTGATCCCTTTGGGTTCCACCCGTTTGGCTGCAGCTCAGTTGCTCCAAGGCAAGAATACTGTAAATGTTTGTGGCCAGTAATTAAAGCTTTTTTTCATAACTTCTCTGTCCTGGAGAAACTGAGCTGCTGCCAGTGATTCAGAGCATGTAAGAGGGCACCTTTGAGCTCCCACCAGGCTGGCAGCAGTGCAGGCAGTGACTGCTGCAGGGACTGAGGTGCTGGGAGCTGCTGCCCGGGGCTGTGCCACTGTCTCTAAGCCCTCAGCACATCCCATGGCCTGCAGTCTGACACACTGAGCTCCAGAAACTCAGTCTGGCCAAAGTCACTGCAAAAGTACCGGCAGATGAGAGCTTCTTGGCCCACTGTCCTGCCAGCACAGGAGGACTGCTTCTTCCTTGTCCTCTGTTTCATCCTCTCTGGCTCCCATCTCACTGGGAGAATGCTTTAACAGTCACTAAGAGCCATGCAGTGCCTTATTAGCAAGAAAATGTAAAGTTGCAAGACATTTTTATAACAGAGCAAGGCATCAGGGACCTGCTTTCACTGGGGCACACCTTGCATATTAAATTTCATGCAGGTCTTAACTGCTTTTCCTCCAGAAATTACTGAAAGGAATTGAGAACGGGGGAAAAAAAAATATAAAATAATTCTGAATGCCCAATCTTAGGGCAAGTTCTCTACCACGAGCCTTGACCCAAGCTTTGAGTCAACCAGCTTACTTTGGCATCAAGTCATGACTGTGGAAATCCCACAGAAGTTCCAGGGAAGCTTCTCATCACTGAGGTTCCACAAGTAACATTTCAGGAGCACTGGTGACTAGGAACAAGCTTAGCAAAAAGCAAAGTACCCTCCTGGATGTTCTTTTCAGCTGGTTTAAAACCATCCCTGGCTGGGAACAAGCAAATCTTGCTTATGACTTTGAACCAACTTCTCCCCTCCAGCCACAAGCAGTTCCTTGTCACTGATGTGTCCAGCACTTCTCCCCCAGGAATGACATTCACTCCTCCCCTTCCCAGCATGGCAGGAACGTGCCAAAGCATGGAGCCAGGTCCCTCAGGCCTGCAGCCAGTGATGGAGGCTTCTCCCTGCCCCATCACTGCTCTAGGTCACTCCTGGCAGACAGCTGGCCCTTTTGGGCTGTCAGCCCTCTCCAGGGCTCAAGGGGTGGGTTGCTGCTGATGGATGGAGCAAGAACCAGGAGCTGGCAAGGTGGATGCTGGCTGAAAAGCTTCTCAGCCTCCAGTCCAGCCTGCTCCAGCTCTGGTCTTGCCCTTTTAAAGGAAGCTTTCCCCCCCAGGCTGGCTCCCCAGCAGCAGGGATTGTTGTTGCAGCAGCAGCTCAGCAAAGGGCCCTGTGCCAGCACGGGAAACTTTCCCTGAGAGGCATTTGGCCACCAGTAGCTCATAAGTCAGGCACCAGAGCCCACCTGCAGCCCATCGGTCCTCACAACCCTCAGCACAGAAAAACCTTCCATCCTGAGCTGTTATTCACTCTCCAGTTTTCTGCTGTCCTGCCAAAGCCCTCACCCCTGCAGCAAGTACCTCGGTGGAGAGGCCACAGCAAGGCTTCACCAGTTACAGCAAAGTCTCCCAAAACACTCAGTTTAAAAACCCCAGCGAGCTTCTCACACATGCCTGGAAAATCAGGCACAGAAGTATTTGCAAAGCACGGCCATTAAGAGACTGCTGGATTTTTGTGGGCATTCTTTAAATATGTTATTTTTGTCTCTATCAACTTTTTTTTTTTTTTTTTTTCCTGTACTAAAGGGTGCAGAACCCTGAGATGTACAGAGCCAGCCCTCGGTCCCTCTGCTGGCATCAGCTCAGCCACCACCAGGTCACCAGCCTCGCCCCTGCTCTTTCCTCACAATGGAACCCAGCTCTTTTCTCAGTCCACCACCACTCCCTGAAGCCAAATTACTTTCACCAGTGTAGAGCCAGAAGAGCAGATGGAAAAACTGGGTTGTAATGGTAAAGTCCAGGTAAGGGAAGTTACATGATAACAAAAAACAGAATCAGGGGTGGCTTCTGAATCTTGTCTCACAGGTTTAAGCCAGCAGTCAGTGACCCCAGTTACGGAGGATTTCAACTGACATGAAAAAAATCCAACTCCTGACTTCTTTTAACTGCACAGATTCAGTTAAAATCCATAGAAGCAACATCACTGAGTTCTTCTTAGTTAATTTGCAATGAGTCCCCCAGGGTATTACTTTTGCTAGAAATGCCATTAGCAATTACAATTAAGTTCACTGTGAGGCACTTCTGGTTTTAATTATATAGCGTTTATAATGCTTCTTCTGGCACTCTCTTAGCATGGAAAAAATGAAGCTAGGATGTAGGAAGATTAAAAAAGCTATTAATTCCAGGGCTGGAAACGCCAGATCGGTGTAGTTACAAACAGATTGCTCTGTGTAAGCCAGCCCAAACAGCTGGCTTTCAGTGTTTGGGTAGGAATGCACCAAATATGACAAAAATGTCTTTATCTGGGGAAGCTAATTTTAGACACTTTTATTTTGGCCAGGCAGTAGAAATACTTGGAGAAGAAATCATTAAACTTCCAATGAGAAATGTGTTTTTGTAGGATACTTTGCACGCAGTGTTTCCGCAGCAGCTTCCCTGTGTGCCCATCACAGGGAGACTCTGGAGCGGCTGCTCTGCGCAACCTGAGCAACACCCAGCTGAAACACACGGCCTCCAGGGAAATTCCATTTGCCAGGGGCTCCAACAGGGCTGTGAGAGGTGACTGCCAGCACCTGTGGAGTCTCAGCTTCCAGACCAGCACACAGCCCACATCCTCACTCACCCTGCAGAGACAAAGCTCGGGCACCGCAACCGGTGGAGGAGCAAAACAGGTTCCTGCTCCATGAAAGGGGAAAATCCAATGTTGCAGAGCTTCCCACTACCTCAAGATAGGGCTGAGGCTCTCCACAGTTTAAATTCAAAAAAAGGACCAACAGCTCCATCATCCTCCTGGCACATAAGTGATGTGGCTCAGTCTCTTCTCTGCTCTTGCAGCTGTTGAGGGCTGAGAGACTAAACCCATCTTGGTGAGGCAATGACCCTCCTGAGATGAGAGGACCAAATGCCAGCTGTCAGACTGGCTCAAAAAGAGCAGGCAAGCCATACAAGTGCATGCACCACATACAGCTTTGTAAAGAGAGTGATTATAACCCAGTTACAGAGAGAGGGAAGTGCATGGCACATAAACAAGTTGTTACTGGAGAGGTGCACTGAAAGATTTTTAATTGATCCAGAGCTCGGCCATTTAAAAATTCATAGGCTTCAAGTTACCCTTGCCACATTTAAAATTAGTTTAACTCAAAAGCTAGAGTTTAACAGCCTCAGCACTTGCAACCAGCTACCTACAAAATGTGGTCAGTTCACAACCTCTCGCAAACAACTGATGATTTTTGTGCAGCACTAGTTCTCTTTCCATGCCCAGTCATTTCAGGAGACAGCACAACTCAAAACCAGCACTGGTTGTAGGGAAGGGGCATTCACAGTCCTGAAGGACACCAAGAGTCAACAGGATACAAACCAGGATATACATATATTTTTAAACTCAAGAAACTGAGGCTTAGAAATGCTCACTCTTTGTAACAGCAACTGAAACACTGCAAATCTGCCAGCGGTTCTGCTCTCAGCAAAACTCCAAGGATCAGAGTCAGCTCCATCTGTCATGTTGTTTCCAGAGCAGATTGTGGCACAGCCCAGCTCTTTGCTGTCCCTTTTGGCAGCAGTGCTGGGCCTCCACCCCGAAGCGCCTCCTCCTGCTCGGGTGCTGAGGGGATGACCTGGGATGAAGCCATGGACAGCCAAGCTGCAGTGACGGAGGGATTGCTGCAGGACACCTCCACTGAAGTCTCTGCCTGCAAACTTGGCGTGACCTCAGATCCCTAGCTTCACCCAGAGACGCCCTTACAGGCTGTCCTGCAGGGGTGCTGGTCATGTGTGTAAAGAACATCCAGGCCCAAGGACACTAATACTGACATTTGTTGTCATCTTTTGAGGACCAGTGAGATGAAGGCCCTGGGGGCCTGTGAATTAGGTTTTTTACATATAAAATAGAAAATGGAAATAGCAATAGACTATGAAAACCTCCTGGCCAGAGCAGTTGCTAATAACCATGGTAAAGATGAGGTGCTCATGGCTCTCCTGGCCTGTTTCAGCTTAGTGAGACCGGTGATGGATGGCAGTGTTCCCCTTCCCAAATTACTCACAGCCCACAGTTCTTCTCTGTGAAGAGCCAAAGAGAACACCCCTGCCTCAGCTGACTGCATGAGGTATAGCCCAATGAATGAACGTGCCAATTTTGTTATTACAGGACATAATTTTTTCCAGTGTTGAAGTTATTCCAAGGAACTTTTCTGCACTGAAATCCTTTGGATATTCTCTTGACGATGCAAAGTACATCAAGACTCCCGTTCAGAGACTTCCAGTAAAGCAGCGGGCTCTGATCCTGGCATCACCTCTGGCTGAATGCCAGAACACAGCTCAAAGCATCATTTTAAACTCCTGAAAAGCTGCAAAAAGCATCAGCTGAAGTCACTTGGAAGCAGCAGCCTCATGGTGGGAAGGACAAGAAACAGACCTTTGTAAGTCACTTGAGATGGTGGCAAAGACGCCTTTCTGGATGCTAGCTGAGGCACAGGCTGCTGGTGGAGTAAATGTCCCCACACTGTGATAGGCTCCATGCTGGGACCTGCACAGGAATGCTGCTGTGGGATGAAATTGTGGCTGGCCCGTCTACCACCAGCAGCCCCAAATCATTTCCCACACTGAGGTGTCCTGCAGAGGCGGCATCCACTGGTATGCAATAAAGGCAAGCCTTTGCTGAAGCAGTAGAGTTCATGGAGAAACTTAAATTCAAAATGCACTTACAAAGAGAAAAGGCTGCCAAACGTGCCTGAGAAAGAGCTTTCTACAGCCCATGGATGTTTCAGGACACTCACACAAAGTGGGGCAGGACCTGGCAGATCCCAGCTGTGTGTAGGTCCTTTTTCAGAGCGTGCTTCCCAGTTCTCAGCAAGGGCCCTCAATCTCTGCGCGCCGTGTTCCTGGCAGGCAGTTGCTGCCCTGAAATGGAAACCTTTTCCTGCTTGGAAAACAGGGGCCTATTGTGCCTCCAGGGGAAGGCAGACCCGGCATTTCAGTGGTGCTCATGCTGACAGAAAGAGAGGCAGCACCTCCACAACGCTGGCCACCCTGCACATTTGGGGCCAGCTTTGGGGCTGCTGCTGGATGCACTTTCTACTCACAGATCCATAGCTTTTTGTTTTATTTTTAACCTGCTTTGCAAACACAAATCTCCAAACAGCTTTCCAAAGCTAAACATCCTGCCTTTTGCCTAGAGGCAGTAACAAGGTTTCTTCACTAAGGATGTTCCACTGAAGGCCAGTTTTGCAGCTTTCACTGCCACCAGCAGAGCAGCTCCCCTTGGGTCAGGGGCACACTGCTGGGCTCTGGTAGTCACCCCATTGTGGAGCACTGCACCCCAGTGTGACAGCCAGCAGGGCCAGCTGGAGCAGAGGAGGGCATCGTGTGCTGCCAATGCCAGGATGGAGCTGCCACATCTAATTTTAGCCTCTGGACCCTGAAAGCCCTCTTGAGTTGCCACATACCTTGGCAAATTGTTTAGGTCTCAATGCTGCTTTCAGATGGGAAAGGCTAAGTGCTGAGTGTTAAACATGATTTTGACTGGAGCTGAAGGTGTCTGCCTTCAGGAGTTACCCAGGGCTTCTGAGGCTTGTAGGAGCTGTGAACTAAGTGAGACATGAAGAGGCAAAAATGCCTGGGATATTTTTGTTATGCTTTCTCATGCAAACTTGACTGGGAAGAAATCTGTGTGTGCCATGTATATGCAGGGTCAAAGCTAGAAGTATGGAAATAAGGAGAAAAGACCTGCAGGGTGCAGAATATCCTTCAGGTCTGTGGTTGGACACCAGGGACAGCTGGTTCCTTGTTTCAAGGAGACCAATCACATTCTAGAGGCTTCAACAACCTACACAGCAAAGGGACCAACTGGGAAAAAAAAGGCATTTTTACAGTGAGTTCTGCATTTTGATGCCTGTTTGGCCCTGCCACTTGGACAATATTTAGAGTTTTGAAGTCTGGCTCCCGTTTAGAGGCAAAACAAGTGGTGCAGGCCTTTGTCATGATAAGGTTTATTGCACTGGCCACAGGGAGCTCTTCCTAACAGCACCACAGCCCAGTTCCCACATGGATACACATGCACATTCCTATGCCTTTCCCTTCAGAGGTCCATGAAACACAAGGGAGATTTTTTGCCTTCCACGTTAATGAGGAACTGGAGAAGCAGAATTTTGCCCTTGGGACAGGNACAAGGGAGATTTTTTGCCTTCCACGTTAATGAGGAACTGGAGAAGCAGAATTTTGCCCTTTTCTGGGCAGGCCACAGGGGCTTTGGTACCCTTTCCAGTTAATTGTGAAATTGGAAATCCATGGCTGGTGAATGAAAAGTTGGCTGTCAGTACCTTCGGGGGACCAGCTGCCTCTCTGCTGGCAGCTGTGGCTGAAGCCTTGTATACAAGCTGTGCTACATGCACCTAACACAATGTATATCTCTATATAAAAATCATCATTTATATTACATATTTTATATAAAGTATATAAGCCTACCTTAACATATGTATTAATATGCTTCTGGAGCAGTAGATTTACATATCTCCCCATCTGAGAGATGCCTGAGAGCAAAGAGACTATGGAGAGAAAAGGAATGCTGCTCAGTCAAACAATGCAGCATTAGAAAACTGATGTTAGGTCTTCATAGGTCTAAACCACAAATTTCCACTCTTGGGGTAGTTTGGTGTTAATGCTTTTCAAGAACTGGTTGTTAATGATCAGGAAACTACTAAATTAACGACTATGGAGAGTTAATTGACTGAACACTTTCAATCATTTATTGGGGAAGGAAATCCTTGCCTGTAAACAAAGCCAGTGTAGGGTTATTTCATGTCAGGACTGGTAACAGCACACCAAGACATATACAAACCAAGAGTTAGGGCCACTGAAATCATCAACAGGGTTTAGACTTAAAAATAATAAATTTGGGTTGATCTTTATTTACATTCAGTTTTCTGAAGCTTTAAGACTTGCACTAATGCCATTTTATAGATATTCTCAGTAATCATAAATGCTGAAACTTCCAGTTAAAATCCTGACAATTCTCACTTTCTCAGAGGCTTCTGGAGGAAATGAAATTTTATGGCACTGACAGTGCAACTGCAAAGGCTGCCAGCAAGGAAGGCGCCTTTCTAATCCAGACTGAAATTCTGAGCAACAGTGGAATGATTTCCACCCCAAACGAGGCAAATAGCATCTTTTCAGTTATCCCAAATCATGGGTTGTTTCTTTCTGTCATAAACAGGGCAAAGGAGCCATGTCTGGGGTCTCTTGGGCCATCTTAGGTCCCAGGAGTGGCGTGGTAAGGGAGGAATTTGCTGTGGTCTTTGGAGGGACATAAGGACAGGGCTGTGTTTGCCTTGTGCAGGCATATTGTCCCCATGTTTTGGGTGTTGTGGGAACATCCCTGCACCCAGCCACAGCAGTGGGCTCCAGCTGCTGCCTGCCTAGCCCCTCACACCATCCTCACCAGGGTGTCTGGGGTGCTGCGTGGCTGCATCCTGGCAGCAAAGCTGCTCTGAGCACACGGCTCTCCAAATGGGCTTTGGCATTGTGGGAGATTTTTATATTCAAAAACAGGCATCTGTTTTTAGGAAATGCAGAAGTTAGGTGGCTGTCCTCGAGGATGTTTCTTCCACCAAGAAGGTTTTGCCCCATACACCATTCCTCGACATCAGCGAGCTCTATGAGACACTCAGCCCTCTGACATATGGGTCTTTTCTCCTCAGAATTTTTGGGGTGGTGATGGAGACTTTGCTTCTGGTTCCCAAGACTTAAACCCATGATAATTGGGGCTGTTTATGTCTTACACTCTTTGATCATCCTGGAAGAAGGGAGCAGCACATTTGCTCCCTTGTGGGCCAGGCAAGCTGTAATGCCACCCAGTTAAGCCAGACTTGCCATGAAATGTTTGCAGACTGCAGTGTGAGCTGCTGAGAGAGCGGTCGCTCTCCAGCTCCTTGCAGATTCACCATCCCACACTCAGCCCAGAGCTCATTTTCTTTTCCTCACACTGAGTTACACAGCTTTCCCCCAGGGGTTGTGCAAACTGCACAGTGACTCTTTTTCAGCCTCCCAGCCAGCCGTGCACCTGTTTTTGATCAAAATTTTTCTACTGTAGCTCTTGTTGGCTCAGAAAAGTGCTTTGACAAGCTTGAAATTTCCTGCCTCAGGAAGGAATAACATCTCTCTAAAAGAGTGCTGTGGGTTCTGTTGGAAAGGTATTACCCATGAGCTGCAGAGAAAGCTGGACTTATTACAAGGATCAGAAACTGAAAGAGCCTTTGTCATGGCAGGACTAAAGACGTCTCACAGCTCCTGGCTCTAACAACGTAACCCACCACTTGGCCTGCTGCCATTGTGACATGGCACATTTATTAAGACACTTCTCAATCTCTGTTTCTTGTGTTCAAAAGTTTTCCTACCCCAGTTCAAGAAAATACATAATATATGATGTCCCTGTAAGGAATGAAGTCAGACAGTCTCCAGCTGAACCTGGTAGGACAGAAAACTGAGCTGATGCTGCAGCTGATTGTGACTCATCCAGTCCCCTTTCCCCAGGGACATGAAGAAACCCTCCCCAAAATGGGAGAAATATTTGTGCAAGTTTCAATGCTGGAGGAGAAATCTATGAGGATGTCAGTGTCTGTACAACAGCCCCCTTGAGTTTTGTCTCCACTCTCCTTGACCTGTGTCCTGATAGAACTTTCAGTAAGCTATTTATCAGGTAAATAGATAAACCAGCCATCATCATATCAACATATGGTGACAGGACTGAGAGCTACCCTATGAATTGCTGACCCCATTTCTATTTCAGTCACTTGGCATGTCCTCTAGGAAATTAATGGGATCAGTCATGATAAATCCATTTTCTCTGGCACCAGATAATCTGCTTTCAAGCTGGAGCAGATGCTGAGATGCCCATACTTGCAGCCTGCTGCTGGATGACCAAGGGGGCTGTAGTGCAATGTGAATGCATCCCTGAAGACTTGTGTTGGCTCCCCTTTGTACAATAAATGGTTCTGCTACATGGTATTTTGTCCTAAAATGCCCTGATGATATATCAGAGAAGGGGTCAGGTTGGAGGGGACCAGAGGGGATCATCTGGCCCAGCCTCCCTGCTCAGGCAGGGTCATCCTAGAGCACCTGGCACAGGATTGTGTCCAGGCAGGTCTTAGACATCTCCAGTGAGGGAGACTCCACAAATTCTTTGAGAAATAAGGTCCCACAGATGATTTCCCGAATGAATGCCAGCCTGGAATTTGGGTATTAAACTGATGCAGAGAGGCTGAGTGTCCAACAACCAGAGGAGACTGGACAGAGGTAAATGCTATTTGAATTACTCAAGGGTTTTGAGCCCAGATCTCCTATTTCAGCCCTAATCACAGGGATATGAGATACCATACTGTGGTGCTTGGGATCTTCTCAGCTGCCTGTGTTGGAGCTACTCTGCTTTGCAGTGAAATGGGCTCCCACCCTCCTCGAGAAGAGAAGCCAGCTCAGCTCGGACCTTGGCTGCCAGAGGCCCTTCCCAAAGCCTTACACTTGCCATCCCCTCACTCAGGCCCTGGTACAGCCCACAGAACCGTGGGCATCTGAGCAAGGAGGGCAGGGGAAGCCAAGGGTCTGGAGCTGGAGTGCCCTCCCAGAGCAACACGGCTGCTTTCCCCCAGGACATTTTGTTTTCACTTTATTTGTGTCCCTGGGACCCAGCTGCTTAGCAACTGGATAAAATCATCACAAAATGCTGGCATTGCCCCCTCACCAGGGCAGTGGCTGGGCTGTGTCCTTGGAGGGGCTCTCTGCCAGGCGAGGTGGCCACACAACACTTGTGAAGGGACCCCCATGCCTGTCCTTGTTTTCCTGGGTGGTCTTCCCCCAGGGTGAGAGGGAATATGGCCATGATGCATGGCAAAAACTGCACTGCAGGTAAGACATGTAGGCAGCTCCATCTGTCCCTGGGGGCAAATGACACATGGACACTTTTTGGATCTGTGATAAATGTTTTTTCCTCTCTGAAGGACCAGGAAAAAAAGGACACTTCAAGTAGTCTAGTGAAGTACCTGAAAAGGAAAATATTCACCATTTCTACTGTATACTTGGGGGAGATGAATACACCATCTTACTTTGGTTCAGGGCTTTTTATCTTAAAAAAAAGAAAAAATGGCAGTTAAGAGTTATAGCTATATATTCCTTGGGCCAGAAGAAGAATAGGCATGTGTCTAATGCCTGCTGCTATCTTTGCTCTGTTTGAGTCCTCTGCCTCTGTGGATAATACCCAAAGAGGTATCCAGGCTGCCCAGGAGGCCAAATCCTGCTCACTGGAGCTCACTTCCTTTGAAGAGTCATGCAGAGGACAAAGGATGAAAATAAGAGATTTTAGGAGAGTAATTTATAACACAGTTGCCCTAATAAGTGGCTGACGTGCAAAAGATAGTTGCTGGCAATTGCTGACATCTTGTGTGTTTACCTCAATCAGCAAGTATTTGTAATTAATTTTTAAAACACTGAAGTTCCAGCCTTGCTGGGAACATTGCAAACTGCCCTCAGCACTCTGATGTGCTTCCAAAACATATGCTGCCACAAGTCAAAAAGCACAAAGGCTCACATATTTCAGGGGGGGAGGTGAGGGACTAGTGGAGAGATAATGCAGTTCAGCAGTTCAAATGAAAATTATTTAGATAACTTATCTCTATCCACAAATATTTAATTTGCATGACTGGAAGCAACCACAACTGTTATAAGTGGGGTGAGCTGCCACATCACTTCAAGCATTTCTCCTACCTGACACCACAGCACCACAATCTGGAGGATTTGCCAGCAGTGGGATGGCCAGATTTCACTTTTTTTCTTTCCCCTCCCTCCCCCCTCAATGCCTCATGCACCACCTGTGCTGACACATGAGTTTGTAGCCTCCCAAAAGACCTAGTGGGACTTAAAATAGGTCTGTAACAAAACCAAAAAACCACAAGCAAACAAACAAACCCAAAACACCCACTAAAAAAAAAAAATCAAACCCAAAAAAACCCACCCAAACCAAAACGAAGACGCAGCATTGCTGAGCCACTCCTTGGGAGCTTTTTGAAGAAGTGTGGGGTGCTTCTGACCACCCCTGTGCCCACAATGTTTACTGATGGTTTCTATCTCTGTGTGTATGGAGAAAAGGCAGAGCAAAATTTCACAGTTTTTCAGACCTTTTTCATTTTTCAAGGCAGTTTTTCATGGTAGTTTTCACTATCTATCTCCCTCCTGGCCCCAGCAACAGGCTGGGAAGAAAACCTACTGCAAGGCAGGAAAATGCCATTGCCAAATCTACCATCATGGTGGTTAGGGTGGTGGAGGTGGTGGAGCTTGGGGCAAACCCTAAATGAATACCCTCACAAAAGATTTATGCCTTGAGTTGATGTTGTTCCTTTAAACTCAGAAATGTGCCATGTCTCAGAGCACTGCCCAGCATCTTGGGGCGCTGAGATGGCTGAGAGGACACAGGGGAGCAGAGGAGAGACAATCAGCTCCAGGGCAGCAGCCAGCCCCTGCTAACTTCTAACCTGAGGCTTTAGCAGCAGGTTTAGGGTGAGATTTCCATTTTGTGATGCAGTGGGAAAGCACGCTCAGATTGCAACCCTGTAGCTAAATGATTCTTAGTTTTTTTTCCACTCATATAATTATGAAAAATGACTCCCATGTTCCCCATTAATGTTGCTACTAGCAGACAAGGCAGGGCTTCCCAGCATGAGCCATTCTTGCTAACAAGGTCTGTGTGCATCTCAGTAGGGAGTGTACCTCTCACAGCTTTCAGAGCTCCATAAGGGATTTGCCATAGCTCCTGTAATGCTACACAGCCAAATGTATCTGCACCTCATCTCATGTCAGAGAAGGCAGCAAGATCTAGCTTCAAGGTCCTTGATTAAAAGAAAAGAAGAGCAGCAAGCCCAAACTCCTGCTTCTGGGCGAAGTTGCCCTCCTGCTCTAACACCAGGCAGGTGCAGTGCTGAGGAGGACGACTGTGTTCAGGTGGGGCTGTGAAGCCAAAGGTCTCACTCTCCCACTCAGTCAAACACTCACACAAACAGGGTAATAGCACACAAAACCCCCACCTCACCAGGGATTATGTAAACCTCCATCTTCACACTGCACAAGTTACTGCCAGAGTAACTCTTCCCTTTTTTTTTTGCTCGAGTGCAGAAAGGAAAAGGTCTAGCACATAGGACAAGGGGGAGTCATTACTGTTCTTCACCCTGATATTGGCAAGGCTTTCAGCACAGGCATCTGTAACATCCTTACAGCCAAAGTGGTGGGACAGGAGCTGTACTGCAGCAGAGTCTGAGTGGCCATGGACCAGCCTGGCTGCACCCACAAGTTCTCTTGTGCTTAACTCCCCTACGTGCCCTCTGCCGTGGCTGTGGGTGTTGTGTAAGCCCCAAGGCAGGACGGGGACTGGGCTCTCTGCAGAGAGCTGGCTGCCCAAGAAAGAGGCTGATTCCTAAAGAATTCAGATGCTTTCTCTCAAGTTCTTTGTGGTACAGTCAGCAGGCAATTGCTCCAAGAGGGCAGAAAACTCCTCAGGGTGTTTTTTTTTTCTTAAATGCATGAATTTAGTTTTTCAAGCTGAGGAGATTTTTGCCTGTACCTCACTTCTTTCACCTTTATTTATAATTTTTGTATAGTAATCCTGATTTCTCAAGGCAACACCGGCTCTGTGGTGAGGAACAGAAAGTTACACTGGTAATGCCAGGTATTGAGACATTTCTTTTCTTCTGCATAGCATGTGAACAATGGTATATCACAACAAATTTGTATCCACATCTAAGCTTGTACAGTGAACCAGTTAAGGATCTGTGATTTGGGGTTTATGGCTGAATGTTCATAGAACAGGGTAGATTTTAATCCAAATTTTCACAAATTTAGACAGCTGTCTCTGGTGCTGCAAAAGGGCATACAATCAGCACATCTGAAAATCAACACACCTCATGGAGCTGAGTACCTCAGTTAATCAAAAACTGCAACCATTAGCTTTTGCTTAGCTTCCAGCTAGCTCCAGAGTATTTTCTACATAGTTACAAGATTGTAACTGGTAGAAAAAAATGAAAGTTATTATTTTAAACACCATGATCTGTACGTTTTTTTTTCATTGTTTGAGCTTCACCTTTACTTCAGCTTGATTTTTCTCTCCTGAATTGTTCATTAGGCCTAAATCTAGAGAAAATAAAACCCTGTCTGTCTCAGTGATCCTGGACAGTAGGGAATGCAAGGCTAGCCTAGGGCCATCTGTTACACTGCAAGAAAGCTTTTAGAAAACAAAGCCAGACAGTTGATTCATTATAAAATAGACATAAGTTATGAAGATTATCATGGAAACAAATCCTATGAAGACCTCTTAAGTCCCTGGCTGCTATTACTGTTACTTTTTAAGTCAGCACTGGCTACCACATCAATGAATAATACTGTGTAAGTCACAGATGCAAAGTAGCATCTGCAGAGATCAGGACCTTACTAGTGGGTATATTCAGTTAATCTAAAACAATTGTAGATGCTCTTCTGGAGCATGGTTGGTGTGGGACACACTCTTGGACTGCCTGATGGCCCCATGCAAGTGCTCGCTGTCTCAGAGGCCACGTGCTTCTCTGAAGGTGATGAGAAACTGTATGCAACTCTGCAGAGATGGGCCTGGGGAACACTCTCTGGCTACACAGCAAAATGTGAAGCAGAGGAACTTTGTTGCTAGCAGAGGAAGGACTAAGAAAATATGAGATGCAATAATTCTTCCCTAAAGTATACCTGTGATGAATGTCAAACCTTAGCTTAAGCATCCTTCTAATGAACCCTGGACCTGGGACCACAACTATTAAGAAATGAATTTTCATCCCTACAGTCCCCTAGTCTTTCTTTGTCCACAGTTCACCACACTGCAATTCATGTGGCTACAACAGGGTACTTGTCATGTAGCCACACATTATGCCCAGAAATAAATTCCAAACTGAAAAGTTTTATGCAACCTTGTATTTTCGAAAGCACCTTACAGTAATCAGTAGCCAAGCAGCAATAAAGACTTTTAATCACTGTGCTTTTAGTCTGTGCTATGCTGAAACTAAACACAATCCTATATCATAAAAAACCTGTGGTCACTCAGGAGTAACATTTTCAGCCTGCTTGAGAGGCATGTGTGCCCCATCCAAATGCTCAGTGCCAAATCCAGTATCAGGCTCTACCAAAAGCACATGACCTGATACTTGAACTCATCCACGGGCTGGAGAACAGAAAGGGGGGCAGCATGCATGTTTCTCTGCAGAAAATTTTCTGGTGAAGTTTGCATGTAAAGGGCACCTCAGCTCTTGGGGCAAAAGTCTTGGCAGTGAAGTCACAAGAAACTTCTGGCATCCAAATCAGACTTCTTCAGATGTTCATTGCCAGGTTGATAAACTAGTATCAGAAAAAGATGAACTTTACAATTAAGTATTTCAGGTCCTTCTCCCTCCCCATGTCTTTCCCCAAATGAGAGCCATTCCAAAGCAGTGCTTTGCTCTGAATTGACCCCAGGCAGAGAAAAAGACCTTTGCTCACTTGGCTTTTACATCCTGTCATTAAGGAGAGACCTCAGCCAGCAGGAAGGAATAAGGCAAAGCACTAGATGCTGGAAACAGCAGTTATTTTATTTGCATCCCAGCCGTCCACATTTGTTCCCACATTTCTTTTCCCTGGGAATTCATTGTGCCTCACCCCAGGAAGCTTTGGCTTAGTGTGAAATGAGAGACAGCTCACAGCAACAGGGAGACAAGGAGACCACAAGAAAATAAGAAACCTGTGCTGAGGATTGTGAGAAGCAAATGACAGACATGCACAGGCGACGCTGATCAGAATTCCTGGTGGTTTCAGGGAGAGTGAAAGACCCTCCCCCATCCCTATCTGCTCCTTCCTCTTTCCCCCACTGAAATCTGGCACCCAAAGAAGGAAAAAAAGCAGAGAAACTAGAAAGGGGCATGGGAAGCTGTCTATATGCCACAGGGCAAGGAAGGAAGGAAATTGTATGGAGGAGATTTAATCAGTGTGTCGGCTCTAGTGGGCTGTAAAATTCCAGCCGTGGTGAAACCTATAGCAGATCCCCACCTGCAGTCTCATGGACACCTGAAGTGTCATGCAGAAATACTCCAGCTCTCAGAAGAGGACAAAGCTCTAGAGAAACCCCATAATTTTGTCAGTGTTTATGAATCTGTGCTCATACCTCGCCTATATTCAGGTTAATGAACTCCTTGTTTTCCGCACTCAGTGCTTGGAATACTCCTGAAATGAAAAATGGACACCAGTGCTATAAATACACCTCATTCATATTCATACACCAGCTCTCCATCCCACAAGGACGGGTGGCCATGCCAAGCAGAGGGAAGGCCTGGTGGAAAGGCAGATTGCTTAGGATTGCTTGGTGGTGGTAGCTCCTCTGACAAAGCAAAGTCCTTGCAAGAGGAAATGTCTTGCTGACTTAAGGCCTTTATTCAAGGCCTACTTCAGGACTTGTCTGGAAGAGGCATCCTGAATCAGCTTCACAGTCAGATTTGGAGGATACTCTGAAATCAAGCCAAGCAATTTGCATTTCTTTATATATCTTATTTAACTTCTGTCTCTCAGAAATTTAATAATTCTATTGCTACAGTCAAGACAGAAAGCAAAGAGAAGAACAAAACCAAAAGAATCAGTGAAGAAAGTTGGTTTTTCTTCTCATAGAGTGAATGGGGTTTTATTTGAATTTGCAGCCACACTAATGATCACTTTATCCAGCCATTTATCCAGCCTTTTAACCTATCTCTACTACTGCTGCTTTGTAATGAGAGTGACCCTGTGCCAGAAGCAAACTCAGAACTTGGGTGTCTTGATGTACAGGAACCACATCTGAAGCCAAAAGGGAACATGTTAAGTAGAAGGTACAGGAGATACCTGCCCAAGCACATGCCAATTTTCTCTTTCCATGAGGCACAAGTAATATTTGAACCTTGAACTTGTGTGATCCCAAATAAAGCTCCTGGGGGAGCCACAAGAAGGGTTACAGCATGGGCTTTACCAGGATTCTTCGCATGCCTTCAACATTGCTGCAGAGTTTATGTACCAAGCTCTATTCACGTGGGGAAATTTTCCATTAGGAGCAGAACATTTTTTGTGTTACAGGAGAAAAGCCATCCTAAACACAAATGCTAAACACAGCTCCTTTCTGTTAGCCTCGTACTTGATCTCACATATTGTGCAACATGCTCAACATGCTCAACAGCCAAAAGCAGAACGATTTCTTTTTCAAAGGGGATGAAATTCTAGAGGAAGAAGACACTCACGACTCGCATTCTCCAGGCGAATTAGGCAGTTCAGAAAATCATCAAATGCAATCTGGAACTGCTCATCGGAGTATCGGAGGACAATCAGTTGCAGCAGGTAATTGTTGAGCTGATATCCTTCCCAAAGACACACAAAGAAAAAATGAGCTACCTCACACGTCAGGGGGAATCCACAGATCTCTGTTAACTAATCTTGAAAATCACTCAATAGGAGGATACTCAGTGGCACACATCCATCCAGAAAGAGATCTAACCACAAAGTTCCTTAAGTTTGCAATGAATAACAAACTCTGAACAAGAAATTTTTCAGGCACTGAAGTTTCTAGTCCATGCACACTATAATGTATGAGAAACTATTCTGTCTTCTTGAATTTGGAGGGATTTCTGCAAAATTATCTGCTTTGATAAAAATAAGTTGTGATGAAATACTAATGCAGTGATTTCTCTCCATAGCAGCTTACTCACTATTCCTTCAACCCTTGAATGCAGATAGACTCTGAAGTGGTCTGTTTCAAGGTCTAACCCTGAACATGTGCAGCCTTCTTGAGTTTAACAGAGCTCAATAAAATACAGATTGCTCTGACTGGCTGTCCTTCAGGACTGAGGGTAACTGGGGCAAAACTACTCTACTCAATGTGCCCAGGTTCTCTCTGGGGTTTAGACCTCGTCCCTGTTCAGGAGCACCTGGCCTGTGTGACTGATTGTCCTCTTCACCCACGCTGATCTGCCCACAGGTTTACTAGAAAAAATGCAGTGCTTGTCTTACCTGCAGCTTTAAGAGCACCACGGAGCTCATAAGAGGACATGGAGCCAGATTTATCACAGTCAAATTGAAGAAAGATACTCTGTTATGAAAGGAGCACACAGAAAGCTCAGTACTGGCGTATGAAAGGGAGCACAGATATGGCAAAGAAAGGCAAGGTGTTTATCTCCAATTGCATAGTTTAAGCATTTAAGAAAGCTGAGAAGACTTTGGTCTAGATCCACTCTGATTTTATAAAGGAGGTTTGGTCCCAATTCTCTTTGTCATATCAACAGGCTGTTGTGACCTGAATAAGTACTGCCAAATCCAAGCATTAAAAAGTAACGAGTTGCTCTTCATTAAAAATGTCATGATTTTTTAAAAAGTAATTTTAACTGGAAAGATGTATTGTTCTCTGTCTTTTAACTCTTAACTGACACAGTCTCTTAATCTTCTTTTATGTTTTTCTCCATAGTTCTGAACACTAGAGACAAACTTTAATATGATGGTAATATTGTCACTTACTCATTTGCTTCTAAGCATGAAAGATCTGAATAGCTACATTCATGGTACAACCAAGATAACTGGTCCCAGTTTGAGTTTTGACCTATATATTAAGCAATTTTCAAGCTGGAGTTAAATTCCATCCTTTTATTGAGACGACAATTACAACTCTCCTTTGGAATATGAGTTATTTGGAGCTGTCATCACATTCAGCTTATATATGTGCAAATCTTCCTACAGGATACAAGGATTTCTCAAGCTCCTTGATGAAACACAATGTGTCCTTTGTTAAAAGAGATGTGGCATTAGTACCCAGAAAAACTGTTGGCCATTTCTGATGGGCTAGACAAGAAGCAAAGAACTGCATACTTGGAATGCTTTGGTGAAGCATGAATTCAGAAAAACCTATTAATGGCCATAAGGAAACAATTATAATGTCTTTTATTTGAATATTCAGTCTGTGATTGATTCTGCAAGCCTACTTATTCTTACTACCATATACAGTGGCAGAGGAATCTGTTTAAAATTAGAATCAGCACTTTCCCAGACTTCAGTACAGTTGACTCCTGAGAGATCAGTAATGAAAATGCAGTGACTTAGGAAATGACTGCTTCCTTCTAGTCATGAATCATCACTTTCTTCTTCTGTACAGCAGCAGTTATGGAAACTCTTAAGTTTCCTTTTGATTGGCTTGCTTATTAGTGTCCATTGCATTCTTTATCCCAAACATAGTTGATTAGCCTACACAAATCTCAGTTATTTCCAGAAAACTATTATGGTTTATCATCATGGAAAGCTAAGAATGTCTTCAACTATCCAAAATAAACCCCATGCTTTTAAAACATTTGTTCTGTGTTAAAATTCATGGCTTGAACACACTCCTGTCTTAATTTTTGTCTGCATATACCTAATAAACTGTTCAGGAAGTAGCTAATGAAATGGAGCAAAAATTACAGTGGATAATGTCACCTACTATCCATTTCTTCAGTTTTTCCCAGAAAACTTTGAACTCACTGAATTCCAGTTTCCCATTGCCACTGGTCTGGTAAGATGAACTAAGGAAAAGGACTCGTTATATGGAAGTCCAAATTCAGTCTGAACTTATCAGAGTAGTTCCTTTAAGCAGAAAATGTTAGGTTGACTGGAAAGCCTATGGTGCTGCTGAAACTGGCACTGGGACTTCTCAAGAGGTAGAGCTCCAGCAGTTACAGTCATGCCTGTGGCTGTGATACTGGAGGAACATTATGTGATATAAAAACACAGCTGAGCAATTCAGGCACTACATGAGGAAGAAAGACAGATTATTCTAAGGCAAGAACAGTTTTGGATGTAAATGGGATATAAATGAGTCAGAGAATTAAATTACCTGATTAAAACAAATTGCTACTGTACCCAAAGGAGTTAGTCAACCAATGTGCTGTTCAGTATTTTTATCTAGAGACCAGGCTCTGTTGCAATGGCTCCACCAAAAATTAATGGGAGTAGTGGGATGCAACTGGCAAAATCTGGACCCTATGATCTGAAATAAATGCCTGTATATCAGTTCTAGGACGCAATGATTAGATCTGCCTGGCCTTCACTCTGCCTGAAGTGAGGGACTTATTTCACTGAGTTACTGATGTCCCCCAGGCACAGTTCATTTCCAGGATGAGGCACCTGCTCTGAAATGCTAAATAAGGAACGGTCCCATTCCCCTTCCTTTTCCCTTCTTGCCAGGACAAAGCCCTTGCTCAGATGGGCACTGGCTCAGTGAGCATTCACAAAGGCCAAAACATGCCAAGCGGGGTCTAGCTAACACCTGCTGTTATTTGAGCTGGTGACATTATTGAGGGCACACACAGATCCCAAGGACATTCTCACTTCTGCAAAGGGTTTTTTTACCCAGCCAGGTTCTTCTTCCCAGGATCATGTAGAACTCTGTCCTCGCTCCTTACCACCACATGGTGACCGTTGCCAGGGAATTCAGCAGCATGTGACACAGAGGAGACTGTGCCAGCATTGACTGGGGTTTTCATTTTTATGGTTTTGCTCCTCCATTGTGCTCCAAATAGCACGTCCAGAGTGGGATGATTGTGTCTGCACTTCTTGTGCTTCCAAAGCAGAGGAAGAGATGTCTCCCCATTTATTCAGAACTATGCAGAGATTTGCTTGGAAGCATTGCAAATCATGGAAACTATTCAGTTGTATCCTAAATAGTAAACCTAGAACTGCTGCCATGCTCCAGGGTCAAGCGCAGGCCCTGGCTCTGTGCCAATACCATGTAAGGATGAGATGTGAACATGGACCAGCTCCCTACTGAGGCTTAAGCAGAAAATATTAAGCAGAAGGAAATTTAGGACTGGTCCCCTGTTTCTAATTGCACATGTGGGTGACTAATCTGCATTGAATTTTAATATTATAAACTAGCTTTAACAGGATAAAGTTTTGTCTACTTTTGTTTTCTCTAAGTGTTTGAATAGATGTTACCTCTCTCATGGACTGGAGCAACAAAAGCCAAAGATAAGAACATCTCAGCTGAACAAGCAAGACACAAAGCAAGCACTAGATACTTGCCTTGGTAGGACTGTTTTGTCTCATGTGTAACAAAACTGTTTATGGGGAAAGCAACTGCAAAAGCAGCTCAACCTGAGGAGAGACCACGCTGAGCAAACTCAGCAGGAACCAGAACTCTGCAAAGGAGGAACCTGGTGGGGAAGCACCAGGGCTGTGATCCACCTCACCTGATGTCTGAGCAGTCATTTAACACTCCTTAGTTAGGTACATCCAGAACAGCTAATTACACCACTCCTTTTGCTATCTACAAAGGAAGTCTAGAAAGCTGGCTTAGATGTAGACACTTACACCACAAATGCCTACATTTGGACAGATAACTCTCATCCACATGTCCGTTTCCTGGAGTCCCAGGAACTAGCTGAAAGACCAGATTTTCCAGTTTTTAAACTGATTGTCAAAAAAGAGCTTTGACATCAGCAATTTTCACCACTGCTGATCCTTAATTTCTGACCCATAACTTGCACGTGAATTTGGCTCCCCAGACAACAGACTTTTCTTGAGTTAAGTTTTCTATGTCTCTTTCAAATAAACCACAGCTTGAAAAATGCACTGTTCTATTCAGAAGTAGCTTGAGATTTACTTCTGAAGGTGGTCAGCATTAAAGCATCTGCCTCTAAGTCTGCAATAGAAAACAGTTTGTCCTGAAACTCCTAACTCTAAATTTCTGAAATAAAAATCAGGATAAAACAGTAATGTATTTTAGTTTTCTTTGGGTAGTGATCTGCCATGACATTACCAAACCCATTTCTGACATCCACGACATATAACGTTATGGACAATTACATTCATTCTTCATTTAGCCTCGCAGGCACTTATTTGAAAGGATACATCCATAAGAGAAATGATATTTCGGCATGAAATGAGACTTAAGTTCTTGAATTTTATGTTCTTTGCTGAAAAAGAACAATAATAGGAAAGAAATCATGGGCAAAGGTGTCTTTTATAAACAGAAAGGAGAAAATAGGACTCATGAACAGAGAGAGCTGATTCTTAGTCCTCATTGTGGGAGGGCCTGTGAAGATGGAAGATGAAGCCAGCTCTCACCAGAAGTCTCAGTCCAGACAGAAGATGCATTTACTGGAGACATGACAGGAAACACTGTCCTTGATTTGTAAATCAGGAGATGAGGTCCAGGGAGTGACAGGCTTCCCACTGTACAAAGGGCCTCCTTCTCAGCAGGATCAGGAGCTACATCCAGGTCTTACAAGTCCCATTCTAGTGCCTGTCTCTCCACAGCAGCCTGGCAGTGCAATAGAGAGCTGGCCTCACTGAGCTGACATGGATCATGGTTAGATCATGGACCAAATGCTTTCCTGGCCCTGCCCTTGCTGGCTCAAGGACACCAGGCTGGGGTCATAAGACAGCCTTGAATTTTCTATATCTAAATTAATTAAATGGCAGATTTTATAAAGTTATATACAACCCTTAACTTACAAGTTGTCAGCACTTACATTTTTTTAATACAGCATTCAGAACATATTCAAGCTCTTCTGCAGATATCTCCATGTCCTGCAGGAAAAAAAAAAAAAGTGAAGCATCTGCTATTTGAATGCTTCTGTAATCAGACATACCAAAAACCTCAGAAAACACAAACATCACTCATCTGTACTTTATTGCAACTCAGCAAAAGAGAACCATAAAAAACCCAGAAAAAGCTAAAAATTTAAGGGCTGGGAAAATACAGGAGTGCTGCTGTGCATGAGTCTGTCTGAAGGAGATCTCAAGTGGGAGCTGTTGATTCAAAGAAAACTCAACTGCAACTAAACATTGAACCAGGCAGGCTCCTTCAGAGCTTGAGTTCTAGCTTTGGTCCTCCTGCTTGCTCACCAGGGACTGCACCCTTTTCCACCGAGCCACATGGCATGGTGACATCTGGTGCCCAAACAACACACTACAACTAAGCCTTCTCCCAAAATACATCGGGCTTGGCTTATGTGGCCCCGGATAGGAGCAGAAGTGTTTCCCCTCTTTTTACACCTTGCTTTGACCCAAAGTGTTTTGCACTCACCTTTCCTGAAATCTGCTCAAATAGTGCCCGGAATTGTTTTTCTTCTTCCGTTTCTTGTGGGCTTGGGGTTGGATGTAGAGGCTGCAACACCAACCACACAAGTCCTTTTAAGAATTGTAAAACATTACATTTCTCTTGCAAATAGCCCCTCTGTGCACCCCGGAGCACTGTACATCTTAAAATAAGGGTACACATGCTTCTGAACTCTGCCAGACCTGAGGCCTCCCAGCCACCTCTCTGGCTGAGGGAGTCTCACCCTCTCATTTCCTTCACCTGGGCAAGTGTATAGCATGCCATTGCCTTGGTAAAAACCAAGAGGACCCATCCTGGAAAACACTTCTCTCTCCTCTCATCCCACCCTGCACCATTCTGTTTCCCTGGGCCTCCAACAACCACAGCGCTGTTGAGCTCTCTCTCGTGGCATCATCCTGGGACCTCATCCCTTCTTGAGAGCACCAGCCAGAGGTGGCTGCACTTCGACATATTTACCCAGCACAGATTTATTTTGCTACCAAACACGGCCCTGAGACCCCGGAAATGAAGATGTTGTTGTTAGCTGGGTCCCTGGAGAAAAGTTTTACTAAAGAGGGGCAAATTAGATCTTGGCTTAGCTTGTTTCCATGGAAAGGCACACCACAATTAATGGCTTATTTGCAGGGATACACTTAAACAGGAGCTGACTCAGACACAGCTGCAATTAGTGCTCAGCAGGCAGACCAAGCCATTCCAAAGCAAAAAGAATTCAATCATTTCAGTAGGCACACGCATGTGCAAGCATTCCCTCTCAAGTCCTGCAGATAACTAAAATAAAGATGTTTGTATGCAAAATTAATGTAGGTCTATTAGACATTCTCTTGCCTCTTATTTTTGACAATAAATAAAACTTCAAAAGATGTGAACAGCCATGTGGCTCCCCAGTGCTAATGGGTGGTGTTCTCAGTGCACATGTGGTGGCTGACACCCACCTCTCGTGCTGGCTGGCACCGACTGCCTTCAAGGGGATGTGAAGCATAATGATTATGATTTTGATTGTTACAGCTCTTTTACCATATTCAGCAGAGCTTACCATTTCAGTGACATACACAAAGCTAGCAGTTGTGTAACATTACTGGGAAAAGAACATGGCTTAGCCAAAGACAGTAAAAGCAATGTGGGCCAGCTTCTGCTGAGCTATTCTCTTGCTATTTTAACTCTGTAGACTTACCTCAGGAAGATCAATGGCAACGTTTTCATCTAGATCCCTGGAGAAAACAAAACCTTATTTGGTATCTGAAGGTATTCAACATCTGCTTGGGGTGGAAGCTTGCTTATTACCTTTTCCCCAGGTGAATGATAAACAGGGTTTTTTTTACTTAACAGGTTATGTTTAGCTAAAATTCATCAAACATCAGACTTTTGCAATGTTTAAATTTTGGTATAAGCCCTTAAAACAGACATTAGGCAGGACTCAGGGAGAACACAGCTGTGCATGTCATCTGCTAAAGAATTCATCTCATTCTTTATTCATTATTCATTGTGCACACATTTTCTCCTCAGCATGCTTTTTTAACATAAAATTGTCTTTTGGACAAAGTTTGGGAGAAAACAAACAGGAAGCAAATACTGCTGTATTCACAGAGACCCAGACAGTGCCAGCTAGCAACTCTTCCCTGCCAAAATTCTAGCAGATTCATCATGGCATCTCCTATTTCCCCACCTTCTCAACTTCTCTCAGAAAAAAAAAGTCAGGTTTAGCGAAAATGGGCAAGTACCAAAATCCCAAATGATCAAGAGCTTGCCATGCTGGGTCTCTGCTGTAGGGCTGTGTGCCTGGCAGCCACACTCTTCCCAGCAGCCAACAACCTCATGTGCAGGGGAGCACTGGAGGGCCCAAAGCTTGCTGCTGACTTACTCAGTGATGGCCTTCTTCTCAGAGAAGATCCTCAGGCAGAAATCTGCCTCCTGGTGCGGCTCAAATGTGGTCGGAATAAGAATGTAATCACCCGGCGGCAGCTTGAATCGGTGGGATACTTCCCTTAAATTGATGTAGGTTTTGCTCCTGGCCTTGGAGGGGTGGTACCTGAAGAAGTCTTTGCCCAGGTGTCCATCTCTGCCAGGGCTCTAGGAGGGCAAAAAAAGGTAGTGCTGCACTGGCCAGGGTGTGCTGAAAGCCATACTCACCCCTTTCCGAATCACAGAGACAAATTCTGCCTGGCACAAGTGTCACTCCAGGCTGTGATCCTGACTCTCATTCCCTCTCCCACGTGCTTACAGCAATTCAGATCCCACCTTACGTCAAGGACCCTTTACCACTGCCCTTTCCCATCCAGAAGGCAGTCCCAGAGTATTCTGAGACATTGTCTTCCTACTTAAACATTCCCTGCCATTAAACACCACCATCCCAGATAGGGTGTCACAGAGCAGTGACAACAGAATCACCAGCCTCAATCTCACTTGGGGACAGGCATCTGTGTCCCACGATGCTCAGAGATGCCCCTCTCCTCGAGCCAGGCAGGAGGTGACAGAATCATGGGGCTGAGGGGTCTGTCCTAGGAACCCACGGCCCTGTGGGGACTCCTAAATTCTCCTCTGTGATGACTCCATCCTCCATGGGACTTGATGTAACTGAGAAGGTTATTTTAAGAGCAAGGGCCCCAAAAATTGGGCAGGGATACAAACCGAGAGGAAGTTCCAAACACCAACAGTGCAGCTCCTGTGCTGCTGCAGCAAAGGAGTACCTCATAAATGGAGTAGCCAATGGTCAGCATTTCAGCTCCAAGCTTCTTGAGTTTGCGGCGACCCTTCTGCATCAGTGCTGCTATGAATGTGCAGTCATCTTGTCCATCGTCCTTCTCTGTCAAATGCAGCTTGATTTGTGGATTTGTCCAGAAGGTCTCTGCCAATGTAAAGAACACCAGAGCATTTCTTGACTCGGAATAATAAACCATCACTACTACTACAAAAATACCGGCACCAAACCACAAAAGACAATTAAGCTGAGGTTTCACTCAAACTTAGTTTTTCCATTAATCGTTATACTTCTTTCCACTAAGCTTTGCAAAAAATAAGCCAAATCCCAAAGTTCTACATGGAACTAGGTGTAGGAAAGATTTTAGGCCTGGTGCCTTATTAAGTTACCATGGCTCAAATGAAGTTGTCAGATGAAATTTTGTTACAGGTACATAGCTACAATGATCCCATAGTGCTGGTGCCGCTCTGCACTAACACAGTTCGGATCCATGACACAGCTTCAGAGGCACATAAACATGTTGGCTGATCTGGGCTTTTTGTCTCATTTTACACTTAGTGCTGCAGTTTAACTGGCTTATTTGAACCTAGTCCCGCTCACGCAAATGTCATTAAGAGGTAAATCAGATTCAATGAACCTGAGAGCAAAACAAACAAAGTCTTTCACCACAAAGTCTCAAGTGGGACCATATGAACATTTATTTCTTTGTTCATTGCTGGTTTGTTCATTTGAAAAAGCCAGTCACAGAAAGGTCTCAGTAAAGTACAGCACTCTTAAAGCCCGTGGTTTGAGTTTCCTAGTTTGTCCCTTTGGCTGGTTCCTGTCAGGTGAACTGCCCTGTACCCACAGCTCTGGCTACAGAGCTCCTCTCTGAAGAGCTATAACTGAGGGCAGGTAAAGATTTCAGTGCCTGCTTCTCATTTTCAAACTGGTATGTACTCACCTAGGAAATTTCTACATCCTCCTGCGGTGGCTCCCCGGACCCAGCTTCCTTGGTGGATGGTCACTTCCCATTTGTGGGCAGTGCTGTCTTCCAGGGCATCTGGAGTCAGGTTGCAGATCTCAACTTTGTCAAAATGCACTTTGAAGTCTTCAAAGTTCATCCTGAGCAAAAGATGTGGTAATGAACAGGCAGCCATTCATTTTTGTGAAGGATGCCCAGCAGAAGTGTTTATCCCCCAGAGACCCAGGGCCAGATCACCAGTTCATGTAGAGTAATTTTGGTGACCATGGATATATGCCCACGTACAGCAGGAGAGCAACTAGTGGTGTAGAGCACAAGCATTCTTTTTGTCTGCATCTCTCTCTGACATCTTTTACACCTTTTATTCAGTTACAATTGAGTCTAAGATGAAATAGAAGTGACACTGGCACAAAACCTTCAGTGGAAAGAGCCATTTCACCAACACCATGCTGGCCTTAATGGCTGCCTGCATCTGTAGTGCCAAATACCCAACAAAAGGATTGTCTGAACAAAGGAGCTATGTCTGAACACCTGTGTATTCAGTGTCAGGCACCATGATAGCACCACCAGTGACACAAAGGGATGGATTAGGCAAGCCATGGTATGATTACCTGTCTGCACTGCAATTAAAGTAACATTTGGGTCTCTGCTAAGGTTCCTAGGCTCAAGCTGCTCACCCTTCCTTCCCTTATGGGTGCCTAGGACCTTGTTCCAGCAAAAATATACACCAAACATGAGAGATAAAGTGTGTTTGGACTTGAGAAATGTCTCCAAGCTGCCCTTGAAGGTAGTATAGGCACTGCTGCCTGATACTGTGCCCCACAGACTGCACTGCATATATTTTATGCCCAAGGTGGAGACATGTACATGGCAATGGGGGAGCAAATGCCACAATATGAGCAGTTTTGAGCTGCTAGGCTGGGCTGGTTGAAATTTGCCTGCTCAGCACACATAGAAGCAGATATGCCAGGAGATTTTATCTAATAAGTACAAGGGCAAAAAGATACCAATAGTCCTGTTGGCCAAGGAGTCAGTTCAGGACTGAGCAAACAGCCAAGAGAAGAGACAGCCAGAGCCAGGCATCACTGGGCACTGGGTGCAGCCCTGAGCAAAAGGAAACAGTGCACAGAAGCTGTCTAAGAGACAGCAGCTCACATGGCGTGCTCCACAAGGACAGGAGGTACGTGTACTCTAAGCCTGAGGGTAGCCTTGGTAGGCTGAACTTCCCTCTGTAAAGGAGCTGATGCATTAGGCCTTTGTGAGGGCAGTTTGGCTCCTAGATATGCTCTCTGCTCTGAATTGCTCTATCTGGAAGAGCCCCCCCTCCCTCTCTGGACCACAGAAATAACACACAGACATGGATCTCCTTCCTAACACAAGCTTGTATATGTATCCTCTTCCTCCTGTGGCAGATTCCTAACAACAAAATGGAGTAGCAGGAGAGCAAAAGCTCTCCAAGATACAAGTTTATTTGTGGCAGTGGCAGATAGGATCCAGCTAGCCCCCACTGTGCCTCGTCCAACACAGCTGGTTCAATTTTTATTCCTCTTCCATAACAAATAGATGTCTGTGGTGGTATTAATTTACACTTGCTATGAGCCATTTTACAACTTGGTTTTGGTGTGGAAAGAAACAGCAGGGTTTGCTTTGCTGAGTCCTGCCCTTTCTTGTCAGCTATTCCCAGATATTGCTAGCCCTAAGCACTGCTAATTCTCACTCTGAGGCTCAGGACACTAAAGCAGGGGCAGCATAGCAAAATTTGTCTCTAAATGGCTTGGTTTCCTGGCCACACGATGCCATTTTGGGATATTTGGAAATGTGTTGCAAGGCAGAGGAAGGGGTTGCCCTTTTTAGATTGGATTTGACTTCTAGGAGGTAAAATACCTCTTCTGATTTCCCTAGAGCTGTTCCGGTTTGTAGTTATGAATCGAAAAGAGGATTCTGACTGTTTGATGTTAGGAGGGAAGGGACTAGGAGGACTGAGAAGCTGATTTGTTAGCCAATCACAAGATGCCCCTTTGTATCTATTAGAAGCATCTGGACAAGACCAATCTGAAATGCTAATATGTAGTCAAAACATCTTTTGGGGTAATGAAGTAATTTTGACCTCCTAATGAGGTCAAAATGTCTACAGCATATCACCATGAAGATTTTCTTCAGTTCTTACAAGTCCAAAGAACACAAGGGTCTAAAAAGTGATTTTTTTCCCATTAATTTCACTGTTAATTTGATGCCTGCTTGCACACTTTTACCTCCAGCACATGGTCAGGCCTTGAGTTCCGCCATGTATTGAGATACTTGCTGGAGTTACTTGGGTTCTGTGTAAAGTCTTTGTCTCCTTTACACTCACCACATAAGCTCCAGGTGTAACCAGGTCAAAAACAGTCAAAAAAACCCCACCAAACCCCAAACCCAAACAAACACAAAAGCTTTTTGAAGAAACTGCAAATGCCCTAATGCACTTGCTATGTCAATAGCAAATTAACTGAAAATATCTTATGTAAAAATACAGTAACAGCCACTAGACCTACTTCCCTCCAGCTATCAAAATTTGTGATAAATCATTTTGTGTGACTTAACGTGCTGCATTGTCTATCTCAAATAACTTCTCAGGCCTGAAGTTGAACTTTGGTTTAACTTGCAGGCAAAATCTGGAATAGCTCCATTGCACACCTCTCTAGATTTACCTATGTGTAAAAGAATTGAGCATCTGGCCCTACAAAATGTGACCCAACACATTGTCACAGCACAGTCGATATAGGGGGGGGATCATGTGCAAGTCAGCCATCTGCTCTGTCTGAGATCATGAATTTGGCATGAAGAACACTTCACACTTCTGAAGAAATTTCCACCATGTTGGTTTCTTTTTATAATTTCATCATTTCATTTCATTTCATTTCATTTCATTTCATTTCATTTCATTTCATTTCATTTCATTTCATTTCACCTTTTCTTCAATTTTTTCCACAATTTCACATGTATCTTGGTGCTCTTTTACTTTATGCAACTAGTAGTATTGCTTCTCAGGACTCATTCTCTTCCAGTGCATGCCCAGAATGAATCTTGAAGGTATTTCATAGGCGATACAGTGCCCTAGCATGCTCCCTTCTGATATCCTGCCTTTGTTCATAGGAAGGATTTAAAGAGAGTTACATTCATGGGAGACACACAGTATTTGAAATACCAATGCCATTAACTAAACTGATTTCTGAGGGCTTTTGTTATTGAAACAGATATAGGCACACACGAAACACAGAAAACAAAGGGAGCGTTCTACCTGCCCTCTCTTAGGCAGAAACTGAGAATTTTGTCACGCAAAGGCTTCTTCCTTGTTGCTTGCTCTGGCCACCTGCATCCTGATTTCTGATTAGAGTCACACACTTTGGATCCTGTGGCTTACCAGAACTCTCCATCATCCCGTGCTGCCTGAGACAGGCGTCTCTGCTCCGATGGGCTGACTGAGCGCCACTCTGCAGAGCTACAGGGAAACAAAACCAAGCTTTACTACGGGTATGTGGCAATTAATTTTCCCTGGCTCAGAATGACTGGCTGAACATAACAGTAGGCTGTTCTTGTCTCACATGTGTTTTATTTGTGCAGCTTCCACAAAGACAGTTGCATTTAAGAGGTTTCCTGGTCCTGCTGGCACTCATGGTTGCAGAGACCCAATTAATGCAGCCAAAATCAGCACCAGGCCAAACATCCCAAAGCTGCTCCAGGGTGGTCTCAATGTGAGTTATTGACATTGGGACTGGTCTCAGGTGTTTGGGCTGGAGATAATAGGGCAATTGGTAAACCTCAAGATGTTGCTAAGTAAACACTCTGCTTAAATCTGTATTCTATCTGTAGCACCATCTTCTTTTTCACTCTTGTTGCTAATTTAGGGCCAGATGTATTTTCAAAATTGAGTCAATGGCAACTGAATTGCATCCTTCCCCTGCAAAGAGAGATTCAGCAGAGTAACTGGGGCCCCAGGTTAAGTCTTTGCCTCCTTTTCATGCACCCCTTCAACTCCAGCTGTGGCATATCAAAACCAAACAAAAACCTGATAAAGCTTTTCAGGAAACCTGGAAGTGCGCTGCTGTATTTCCAATTTGACATAATAAACTTACAGAGTGGAAGGCACCTTGTGCTGTGGTTTTTAATTCCAGCAACCACTGCAAAATGTTAATACAGGCTCCTATATTGACCTGCAAGCCCCTCTGCATCCTGAGATCCAGAAAGCCTTCCAAGTGCAGAGTTCTGCTTTGCAGAGACAGCCTTTTTGATGAACAGCATAAACTGCCAGATGCCTGTCCTGATCATAACCTCTCCATCTTTTTCAGATTTAAGAACTCATTATACATGTCAATTATCCATGTTTTTCTTCAAGATAAAGGATCTGAGCTGATGTGAACATATTTAATTTACTTCTGAGCCATGATAAGGACAGGGAAATTTAAAGTAGTCCTACAAATGTTACATGTCTCAGCAATATTAAAGGGCCAGGCAGGTTATGGCTCCTCTCCTCTGTATCTATGTGAATAAAAAAAAAACCTCAGTAGAAAAAGTGAAACAAAAATGAAACAATGCATATGTGCAAAAATATACCAAAAAGTGTGTGTTGGAGAGAAATGTAGTGTTGATCTTTTTACTATGTACTTTTTTTGTTTTGTATTGTTTGCACTTTGTTTCCCGTTAGTAGTAAAACCTGACTGGTTTTCAGGCCAACCCTGTTGTGGTTTGGGGTCCCTCCACAACTTTGGCATGGAGAGGGTCTCATTTAACAGGCATTTATTATTATTAAGATATTACTACTGATGTCTCTAGAAACCCCAAACAATAAACAGAGAGATGCAAGCTATTCAGAGGGGGTAATACACTATCAGTTTCAGCTTATCTGTAGTAGGACAAAGTACGGATGTTGTGTTACAAGTATTACAGCAACAGGCTTGGAAATGTTTCACCAAAAATATCACTCCAAATGTGTAACTTTTACAATTGGGAATGTATTGAAATTAACTTATCTCATTTATATTAATGCATAATTTCTGCTAATGCTAGGTTTTGGGGGCTAAACAACCTCGACAGTATCCCTGTCCATTGCACTGCTTTGAATATGCTGAGGGGGGAGATGCTGCAGGGCAGTAATACTGTTAGGCACATGCAAACTCTTGGTTTAATTTCCCATGGAGCAGCTGGGGCTGCAGGAAGCCAGCTGTGGAGCAGAAGCTGGGATTTGGCCTTTGCGAGGCTGTGTGTAAGGGACAGTGCACCCACTTGTCACTCCAAGGGCCGTTCCACTCCACCTGTCCCCACGGGTTCCTTATCCTTATGAGCTGCACTTGCCGGCCCCTGTAGCTCACCTGGGGAAGAAGGAAACAGAAAAAATATCAAGTGCCAGGATCTTGGGAGCAAGGCTTCTCCAGTGTGCAGAGGCTGGTGTTAATGGCTGGGAAAAGGTGCAGAGTGCCACAGGAGATGTGGGAAGGAAAGTTGGATGGGAATTTGGACAACTTCCCCAGGATAACGTCCCACGTCACCTGAGGCTGAGGGGACACTCCCTTATCTTTTCCTCAGGTGTCTCCTTGCCCCATGCTGCTGGACATACCTCTTCAATGCCAGTCACAGAGTACGCATGGCCCTTCACAAGGCCAGACGGGGTTCGGGCTTCTGACTCAGCAGCGCTGCTGGTCTGGAATAGGGGAAAAAATGTGAATGAACCTCTCTCTTCAGAATGAGATTGCAAGTGGTGCCACCTGGTCCCTTCCAAGCACTAGGCTAACCAGTGGCTAACCCCTACTACAAACAGGGAACTTGTCTTTCTACTCAACCATGGTGCAATGGTCCCCTTTTGGGAAAAAATATGGGGGGTTTTAAGCGTTGTTCACTCAGAGCAAAAATGAGGTGGTTCCAGGGTGGAATTTCTCCTCTGCCACTGTGATTTTGTTTCAGCACCATCTACATTTCCAGGATCTCAATCTTAACTCTCAGACTGAGATCAGGTGTTCATATGGTCTCATTTCTTGTAAATAGGCTTTGGTGGACGGTGATGGTGGTAAAGGGTCCCATCAGCCAGCTGAGTATCACACTGTTCAATAAAAATTTACCTAGTCTTTGCAAGCAGCAAACTGCATCACGAGAAACAGTGAAACTCAAACCAGAAAACACTGAACCCCTGAAAGTTGAGGGCACAGAGAAATTGAGACCCCATTCCTTACTTACATCAATAGAGCAGCCCACCATCGAGCATCTTTTCAGGGCTTTTTCTAGGATTTCATAGAAATTGTCAGGAGCCGCCTTAACATCATACATTTCTCCTATACCCCCAGTGAAATCCTCCATGGCCTCTATTGTACTGCCACCCTTCAGAGACTCGTAGCTGCCATTCAACCTGGAAAACACATGCTGACTGTGAGAATTGCTTTCAAGATATCCATGTTTGAGAGCTTTCTCACACATGTGCAGAACTGCAGCAATAGCACTGAAGCCAAAATAAGTACCCCAGAGTGTACCCAAGCAGTAGTATTGGGGTCATTCTGCTTCCCTTTTTAGTTGCATTTTTAATTCATCCATTTCTCCATATCTTTAAAGCCTGGGGGTGTTCTTTGTTTAGTGCCAGTTGTCAGGCTGGCAAGGGCAGCAGCAAATGCTAGGAGCTGCTCACTAGAATTGTGAATACCATATGAACAAACTGTGAATAATGTATGTACAAGTAGCAAATTATGTATGTGCAGTGGGACTTACTTGGCATAGGCTTTCTCTAGTAAGGCACTCCAAAATTCATTGAGTTCAGCTGAGTGCAGGAAAACCAGCCGGCCCTTGAAGGTGGGTAATCGGTCATCGATGACGACATCCAGCCACTCATTGTGCTGCCAAAACTGTTAAAAAGGATGGTGCATGAGCTTCCTGACAGCACAGCACTTCCTGAGAGCAGGATTCTGGTGTCCCAGCATTTCTAATTGTAAGTTAGTGACAATCACAGGCTTGATTAGAAGACATGTAAATCATCTGTTCCTGCTCTGCCCTGCAAGGCTGCTCTCTAGGAAGGGTGATCTGTCTTAAGAAAATACCAGGACTAAATGTGTAGACCTGTACTGTAGCTCCTTGCCTGGATAATGTCACTCATGTAGCTACACCAGTGTTCATCACATAATTCAAGACTCCTTCAGGACACACAGGTGTTACAGATCCCAGTTAAACTCCTTTAATGACTTATATTCTAAGTGATGTGTGTGTGCCCAGGAAAATTATTTCCAAAGTCATGTATCTCTTCACAAAACAGGAGTGGTTGTGTTTGTGCCTGTATGAGGCTGACGTAGCCCTACAGTTTGTTTCTCAGGACATGAACAACAGTGTAAGCTCAGCAATTCTACTTTTTTCAGTGTCTCCTCTGCAGTACCTGGCAATCTCACTGCAAAACAGACCATGAAATGTAATGACAGAGATGTATTCATTCTGTGACAGATGTTCAACTTACCTGGAAGTGAAATATTCCAGCATAATCTGGCCCAAAATTTTGATCCAGTGGCACCACTCTTGCTAGTGTTTTTTCATTCAGTGTGAGAGAAGCTATGGCTGCTAATAGCCAGCAGTCACCTGTGGATTGAGAAGGGGGAAAGAGGAGAAAAAGGGGCCAGAGGAGACATTATGACAGTTAGCTGCCACTTCCCCTGAAATCCAAAAGACAGCCTGCATGTCCCCACAGAGGGTATCCCTCAAGTGAAGATCCTTCCCTGATCCTGAATCCCACTGCACCAAGATGGTCCCTGGCATGGATGGGAGGGAGCTATCCAAGAAGTAGCTGTGGGCCAGGTGAGCCTGGGCAGGACCTCCAGCTCCACTGCTCCCACCAGTTCAGGAGGGACCACATCCCCTCCTGTGTGAGGACACTGCTGCTGCTCCTCACGGTGTGTAGACATGAACACGTCCACCCAGGGGGAAATCACTCACCAAGATCCCCTTGACAAATGTCAGTTCTGGTGGCTCCTCCAAGGATAAACTTGGGGTCTTTGACAATGTCCTGCAACAGTGAGACAGAGAAATTACTTAGAACGTGCCAGGAAAATATCACCATCAATGAACCAGACTTGCAGCAGTGCTGACAAACCCTGTGTGCCACACGAGCTGTATTATCCTACAGCAGTGTTGCCACCACAAAGAACAAGATGGGGAATCCTTGCTAATTAATTACAGTGTAGAGCAACTAAAGAATCAACTATCCTCATTTTTTTTCATAATTAG
Organism: Dicaeum eximium; assembly: GCA_013396995.1. Taxonomy (NCBI): domain Eukaryota; kingdom Metazoa; phylum Chordata; class Aves; order Passeriformes; family Dicaeidae; genus Dicaeum; species Dicaeum eximium. The sequence continues at coordinate 3,309,078 of VWZP01003839.1, forward strand.
TTGGCTGCTAATGAAAGGCTGGCATTCTTTATTCATCCGTAGGCAATTGTTAAAATATCATAGCACAAACTCATCCAGAATATTGATGTCAGGCTGCAGCCCCAGTTAACAGGGCTTTTTGTTTGCTTGCTTTCCTCCAATGGCTGAAAAAAATAAAATTGGCAAATTACTTTTAACTGAACTACTAAGCCTTTTATTTACTTGCATGTAATACCTGGAACATGCAGTGTCTGACACCATGGGACAATTTCCTCCTCAAAAAAGCAAACAACAAAGACAGCTTCAGTCCCGTTAATTTTTTCGAGGAGTTAACACTACCCATCCCATGTGGTCAGAGGTCAAAGGGAATGGTGCTCATGGTGGCATTACAGCAATTCTCAAGCATTCATTAGACTGGTTTAGCTCAATTACTAATACCGTGGCTGGATAGAAAAATTACAGTGATAAACCAATAAATGTGGCAGGAATTCTTCTCTTCTCCATTTTCCCATGAACTGTATATTGAATGTAATTGATTGAACTGAATGGAAAGGGGGAGCAGAGAATATCTAATATATTACTGGAGGAGTATGCATGTAGTTAGTCAGTCTGCCCTGATACATTACTGCAGACCCTGTGGCATGAAGCAGATCCTTCTGCCTAAGTGACAAATGAAACAAATTAATGGGGAGGGACGGGGAAATAGAAGAGCACATTCAGTCATTTAATCCCTGCATCTGCCTGGATTAAATTGAGTTGCTTTGTGTTCATATCACTGCACTTTCTCAGACCATAGGGCAGAATACTGATAGTTCTGTTCAGCTTCCTGCACTTATTGCTGAAGCACCAGCTCCTGGCCGCTGCTGGAGCCAGGGCACTGCGCTCAGTGAACCAGCACTGCTGCTGGGAGCTCCCCCTGCAGAGGCAATATTCAGGAGGAAGCTGGTTTGCATGTCTTTTGTTTGCCTTTCCTGGGGATGAGGTGGTGGCCAAGTTGTGCCTCAGCCACAGGTGCCCCGGGGAGGAGGTACCACAGAACTTCATGTCCCCAGAGTGTGGAGCAAAGGGAAATCAAACAGCAGCTCCTCCTTACCTGGCCCGCCTGCTTGTTAAATACACTCAGTCTTGTTGGGACTGGGCATGAACAATAAAACCACAGCTCATTGCCTGTAGACATTGAATAGCAGTGGCTGATAAAGTAGCTGATCTTCAACAACACACTTTGTTTTAGCACCATTGCTCTCAGGAGACGTAATTCTCATTGCAGCTAATGCATTTAGCTGTTACCAAGAAGCCCTGTGTGTTAGCAAGGGACAAAATAAAAAACCTTTCCACTGACATGGGTTTGATTCATGACTCATTGTTTATTACACATCTCTGTAACGCACATATAGAAAAATGTTTTCAACCTCCTATGTCTAAAGCAATCAAAAATAATTTTTAAAAAATCAATAGAAAGGAATTGAGAGGATGTTGACTGGACTTGTGCCACATTCTCTGCTGCACAAAAGAAAACACACTCTACAGTTTTTGAGTGGGTGTTACAAAAATAATATTAATTTTAAGAGGACTTTCAGATGGTATAATAGTGTATCAGGACTTCCAGCATGTTAAAGGACAAAACCCAGCATTCACACACAGCCTGCAGTAATTTAAGGATTCACCTGCACAAAGATATTGCCTGGAAGTAGGAACATGCAGTCTTCAGAGAGATGAAATATAGTGACCTGTGACTGTCCTGACGCTACATTAAAGATGTGTTTCTTTAAACCCAGAAGAAAAGAAATTGCATCTCTGTGCCTGTCTTGCACTAGTAGAGGAGGTGCATAGAGACCTAAAACAGGCTGAGAGTGAGATTGTTTAGGTGGTTTCTGTGATTACATTTCTCTGCCTGGTCCCAACCTGTCATACTGGTTGTCTGTAGCTGTTCATACTAGGAATATTTCTTTCTTACTTCCTCCTGTAGACCATAGACTCATTTGACATTGGTAAAACCAGTTTGTCTTTCCTTTTTTGGGTTGGGTTTTTTCATTCTTCAATATGTCTACCTTTCCCAGCAGTTGAATTTGAGGAGAGGAAATTGTTCTAAAATTGCTCTTGAAATTGTTCTAAAATTTTGATAAAGGACAGTTTAAATTTGTAATTAAACAGGATTGCTAAACAAAATCGCTAAATGTCTTTCTGAATCTTGGAGCACTTCTCTTATGTAGAAAGTCAGATATTCATCTGGTGCAGATCCATGTAGCTCACTGATTGCAGTGGGAGGTTTACAGATTAGTGCTAGCTGAAGGTCTTGCTCATGCTGCTACAAACATGCATATATGCAGATATATGCACATCAAAGTAATGAGAAAGGCTTCTCTACTCTCATTACTAAAGATTAAACTCTAACAGATTGTAAATCAGAAGATTTAGATTATTTGTCCCTGCAATTACCTGTGTGTACTGTGCTACACTTCATCCAAGCTACTGTAAAATACTGGTGGGAGAGGCAGTAAAAACCAGTCACCAGGAAAAGAAGTTGAAATACAGATACCCTGCATAGAGGCCAAGCTTTTGTGCTCAGCCTCTCCAGCTGTGGCAACTCACCTGGCACATGCTCCAGGCCCATGTTCCCTTTGCAAAGTAAAATGTGTGAAATTGAAATTGTTACAACACCTCTATTTTGCTGCTGCTCCCAATGGATATTAGAGATGAAATGGATTTAGCTTAAATGCTGAGGAGCCAGAGCAAAGCATAACTAATACCCTGTCCTTACACATCCTCTCAGCCTCCCCTGAGTTTTATTTCTCGCTGTGCAGCTCACAAAAGTGCGTGGGGGGAATTGGAGTGTAAAGGCAGATGCCATTTGAGGTAACTTACTCATCCTGGAAATGTTTCCAGTTCAGCATACAAAGATCCTGCAGAAAACAGACTATTCTCCACTGCCCCTGTGTACCATACACAAGGGCACACAAGCTCTCAACCACTCCTAGTCACATTTTACACCAAATTTTAACTATTCCAAGCCCTAAAAAGACAAACCAGCACCTAAGAGCTGGGCACAGGAAAACCATTCTTTATGATTTAGTGTCACGTGCATTTTCAGTGCCTCACAGCACTCTAGAGTCACCACACCCGAAGCATCTCAGCCTCACAGCCCTCTCCTGTGCTGGGAGGACAGCCCCACAAGCCACCTGGCTTTTTGGAGTGCAGATAGGCAGCAGTGCCTGTGGGGGCTGCACTTAGAATGTGTTGGGATCTCCAATTTTATTACAACTGAAACTTGTCCAGGAGTAACAGCTTTATTTCTGCTCTGTATCAGCACTATGTTAACTACCAGATGCTGAGGCACTGAATGCTTATCACTGGGAATCAAGATAATTTAAACCCTTCTTTAAGCTTATGTTGTTCTTTCTCTCCCTTGGTACCACTGTCACCAAAGAAAAGTTTTTTATAAAGGAAGAAGCTTTCAGACTATGAAAAACAAACAGAATAAACATGAGTCCTTAGCAAAGAAATGAAATGTTGCCACGTTTTTTTCTGTGGTTATTAGTTACAGAGTGAAGTGGGGAGAAGGAGCCTGGAGTGATGCTGGGTTTGTGATCTGAGAGCATGTGACTGGTGCAGCTTCAGGCTCCCACTGTGTTATTAATGACTGTTATGCAAGATGCATTAAGAGATACTCGCTGAGCCCTTGGCTACTGCTGAATGGCTCAGTAACCACAGCATGCACTTGTAATCTCTCAGTGTTCCCTGATGGAAGTCAGCAAGTGAGTGTAAGCCTCTTGTACTCTAAAAGTTTGAATTTTGGTTTAAATTTTTGAAGTTTATCTTAATTATGAATTTCCTACATTAACAACACTCAATTTTACGCAGTTAGAACATTATCATAATGTATTTTACCATTAATTCCCTGTGTGCTCTCTTCTTTTCATCTTTTGTCTGGCAACAATGTAAGAGAGAAGCTGATTACGATTTCCTTATGCATGCACATAATTACACATGCATAAGTGTCTGTGCAATGAGCTACACCTGAAACATGGGGTGAAGCCTTCCAGCCCTTCCATCCTGCAGCTTAAGCTCTTTGCAGGGGGCATCCCAATCCTGAGCCACTGCTCCTGAGGTGGGAAGGGTTTCCCCCCACACTTCATCCCTACATCTCCCTGAACTCGTACTTGGTGCAACCCCCAAGCACAGCTGCCTGACTTTGGGCAGGACGGGAGGCACAAACACAACTCCATACTCACCCCAGGCCTCTTCCAGACGAAGGGAATGGCTGGGTTTTCGCTGAAGAAGAGGGAGGAATTGCAGGCGGGGAAGTCGGAGTCCTCGAAGAGCACGGCCCTGCGCAGGCACTCCTGCTTCAGCTGCTCGTAGCCCTTCCCCGAGCTGTGCGTGCCACGGGCACCCCCGGGATGCGCCGCCGGCCGCGGCTTCGAGTCCTGGTACAGGTAGGGCATGTCTGCCTCCCACCTGCCCGACAGAGGCTTAGCTGGTGCTGGGGACAGAACGAGGGGGAGAACAGCTGGGAAAAGAGAGGGGAGCAAGGATACAAGAATACCTCGCCTGCCTTGTGAAAGACGAGGGCGTGGAAAGGACTCTGTGGTGGAGGAGCCGGCAATATCCTCCAGCGCTCCTCCGTGTCCCCTCCTCGAGCTGCTGCTGGGTGAGACTGACCTGCCGGCTGCTCTGCACAGCACCAGGGACAAACACCCTGAAAGCAAACAGGGAGGGAAGGCGGCCGGTTCCGAGCACGCTGGGAGCGGCCCGGGGCTGGCCTGTTCTTCCCGTGGCTGCCGGGCGAGCAAGGGTGTGCACGGCTCTGGCACCGCTCCCACCCGGCACGGCCCGGCCCGGCCCGGGGATGGCTTCCAGGTATGCAGAACTCGGCCAGGGCCACTGAGCTGAGCCTTGAGACGGAAAGCAGAGCCGGGCTGTGGCCGCACCGCGAGCTTGCCCGGCTCTCGCAGGTGGGAGAGAGGCCTGGCCTGAGGGCGGCAGGGCTGCCCTGGCGGGCAGGTGCTGTCCCCGCTGGACGTCGTGCAGGAGCGACAGCAGGGCCAAGGCATGGTGTGGCCATGGCCGCTCTGCTGGCAGGGGTCTGGGCGCAGAGCAAGGCTGGGTGTGCAAAGCCAGCGGGGACGACTTGGAGCAGGACACATCCTGGGCAAACACAGGAAGAGCATTAGAAAATGTTCTCCTGAGGAGGGATTCTGATGGGCCTGAAGCAGTTCCACGTGCACTGTATCGTGTGATTTTAAAAACAAATACATACGTCCTTGTCACCGATTTCCAGGTTTCATGACCCTGTTCGTCTGACCACTGCTGAAGGGTCTGGAGCACAGGTCTTACGAGGAGCAGCTGAGGGAGCTGGAGTTGTTTAGCCTGGACAAGAGGAAGCTCAGAGAGGACCTTAATGCTCTCTACAACCACCTGAAAGGAGGCTGCAGCCAGGTGAGGGGCTGGGCTCCTCTCCCAAGTAACAAGTAGTAGAGCAAGAGGAAATGGCCTCAAACTGCACCAGGGGTGGTTTATATTAGATACTGAGTAAAAATTTCTTCATGAAAGGTGTTGTCAAGCATTGGAACAGGCTGCTCGTGGAAGTGGTGGTGTCACCATCCCCTGGGATATTTAAAAGATGTGCAGATGTGTGCTCAGGGATCTGGTTTAGGGGTGGACTTGGCAGTGTTTGGTTGGTAGTTGGACTCGATGATCTCAATAGTCCTTTTGAACCTAAATGATTCTGGGATTTTTCTGCTGACCAGCATTCACCTGCACCATTGGACAGTAAAACACTGGCTGAAGAGGATGCCAGACAATGCACCATGGATGCACTGAAGGAATAACACTCAGCACCAAACAAGGATATTCCTCTCTGCTTGGAAAGGGAGGAGATGCCACCCTCTTGGAACAAATTACGGTTCCTGTAGTATAAAAGACACCCCTGAGTACAAACAGCACTCAGCCTCCCTTTGCTTTAATTGGCCCTTTGGTGGACCAGTTTAGCCTGCTGCCAAGAGGTGATTTATGGAGAGCAATTAGGTGAAACAGAATTAGTTCCTCTCTGTTCTGCTATTTTTCACAGCAGTGCTGGGAGAAAAGCTTTCTTTTTCAGAACATACATTCCCATGTTTATTCCCCATAACTGCATCCATTGTTGATGTCTGCAGGCTCCTTGCTGAGACCAAGTTCCCATTGTGCAAATATATGGACACTGTCCAAATTTGTGAGAAGAGGCAGGCCTAGTGCTCCAAACGTGGCCATCATTTGACCAAACTTTAGGTTTGCAGAATAGAGTCCAAGTTACTCACGTCAGCTTTTTCCACAGCCGGTGAGAGGACCGAAACCTCCAGAAAGTGACTCACTGTGTACTCATCCTTAAATCCCTCCAGAGATGACTGTGTCTTTCATTTGCCTCCAGACAGACCCTCATGGACTAGCTTAGGGTAGATGCCCAGATTAAATGCATAGAGTCAGGTGAGAGGAATGCCAGACAAGGGGTTAAAGCAGGTAAAAGGCATTTTAGTGCCAACACAAGCCCAGGGATGTGAAGTACCCAAAATCTCATATTCAACCATCAGCAAAACCAGGAACTTTATCCACAACACCTCTGTGTGGGCCGAGACACATTCTCATGCACCAGACTAACATGTTGACTGAGGAGGGAGACCTTCAGTGCTGTAGACATACAGACTGCACACCTGCTGTGTCCCAGGGAGAGTAACCACATATCACTTCAGGAATTTCTTCTTTTCAGAGTTCAGTTGCAGGTGAAAATGTGTGGGCTGAGCTCTACGGGTGCTTGTCCTGCTGCAGGGGAATGCATACGGATTCTCTCCTATGTGAACATTCTGATGTGTAATAAGAAATTTTTTCATGCTGTAGCCTTTCTCCTAGAGGGCAGGGACAGCCTTTCCCTCTCCTTGCCCTGCTGCTTCATGTTGTGACACTGCAGGAAAATTCGTGTCTCTGAGATTTCAGCCTTGCTGTCAAGGCACTGAAAGTGCACAGGAGAGATGGTGCCTGGGGAGTGCAGGTGGAAGAAAGAGGAATGAGCAGAAAACACTTACAAAATGTGTCAGTTTTCAGGAAAATACAATACCTTGCCCGACACGTGTTAAGAATCACGGGCTCATCTCTTGAAGGGCAGAAAGAAACAAATCTCTGTATCACCTACATGCTTACCTCGCTCCTCACAGAGTTTTACAAGGACTAAGCAGTTTTGCTCTTGTACCATGAAATCCCCTTTTGAAAGCAGTGAAAGAGCACTTCTCCCCTTAGATGACTTGTTATTCCTGCCACTTGGTGCTCTCTGCAGGTATTCAGGGTGGGAGGAAAATGCAACACGTCCTGTGACAGTCTCTTATGGACAGACACCAGCAACACAATCCTACTTGCTCAGGAGAGTGGTGAGCAGGATTTGAGCCACTGACCTAGAACACCTTTGCTCCTTAGGTGTCCTGGCTCAGTGAGTAACAGCAGGGTGTATTTTAACCCTCCCTGGAACAGCAGGTGAACGCAGAGGGCGAGAGGCTGCGGCACCAGCCTGTGTGCATTTCCATTTGGCACACCGCCGCAGCAGACATACTGTGACATTTAAGCAATACAAGACAGTATTAATACAAAAGTCTTGTCACACTGAGTAATAAAGTCCTTCCTCCAGGATTCCACTGTCTCAGGAACTGTGGGTTTGCAGCTCACCAGGCCGCCCCCAGCAGGAGGGATAGTGCAGGTCTGTCCTTGGTCTGTGCAGGCAGTGAGTGAGTGCCTGCCAGCGTGTGAAAGCGCTGCTGGCAGAGAGGGACCTGTCAGATCGAATGCAATTAATTCCTGGTGGGACTACTCTGGACACCGTTAGGCTCCTGCAGACTGCAGAGATCTCTCTACAAGCCACATGACCAGGCAAGATTTCAAGGTGACAGCATAACAGCATGAGTGATGCACAGGCTGGCAACATGTTAGAGCTGAGCTACGTTTTCTTCAGGTACTGTCATTAAATGCCTGTTCCTGAAATATCAGGAGTTTTATCCATTACCTTCAGGAATGGGAACAAAGCACTCAGGGAGTGTGAACACGAGTGCAATTGCAGCTGCCCACAGGCACCCCCCTCCTGCCGAGCCACACTGCTCATCCCACGACACCGACAGAGGGGGCCAGATGGGCATTGTGTGGGAGAAGCAGTGGCTCTGGCAGAAGGGTGAGCATCCTCTGCCAAGAGCAGAGTCTCAGGCACACTTACTGCTAACAGGAACTGGAACAGAGTAATTTTTGTCTGCTATTGGGTCAGACTTCCTTGGACTTCTTATTTCTTCAAGAAAGCAGAACGTCTGATTTGGTTTTCTGTGGCTTTAACAGCTTTTACTCTAGAAGGGACCCTTATTCACTTTCCAGCATAATTCATGGGATAGAAGGTGACATAAAGGCTTGATGTAGGAAGCTGTGGTTTCCATTTCTTGGCCTCCTTGCTTAGCGTCATGCAACAGCTCTGGCTTTCATCCCCCACTGTTCAGCATTTGGCATGTGCTTTTTCTGTCACACTTATGTAATTCCTTCCCCATTAAGATCAGGTAGACTCTGGTCATTCAAGATTTAAAGCTGGTTATTCAAATGACAGCAGCTTGACTAAGTCTTTCATAACCCTGTTGTCATTACACCTTCTGCCCTGTTAACAGTTTAGCATTGGAGGGTTTATCCGTAGCCTTTGGCCTGACTGACCCCAGTGTCATCTGACCTTCTCTAAGGGACTGGTTTAGGCTAGAATATTTCATTTTTGTACTCTTTCTCCAGGTGTTTGAGAGAGATTGGTTTTGTCTAGGTCCCTTTATTGTTCTCCTTGTATTTGCAAAGATTTAAGGGGAGATGTTATGTGGACTGAGGTACCACCTGTGAAACTCAGCAGTTCTCTGTCCTTCCTCCTCTGAATCTGTATGAAGTTTCATAAAACATCTTTGTTTTGTCTCTGAGATTAGTCTCATTTCATACTGCTTGGCACCCTCTGATCCTTGCCTTGATTTGAATCCAAATGCCACAGTCACAGGCACATGAAACCACGCTGTTTCTGATACTTTCCATTACTTTGGCTCAATGCAGTGCATGGACTTTTGCCCAGTGGCTTGCAGCCTGGCAGGCTTTGCACGTGCTCCTGCACACATCTTTGCTAACTGGGGACATCTTCTATTGCTTAACATGAGCTGTCACCATGAGGTGGCTCCCCCACCACAGCCCAGCTCACCCTGATGCTGAGAGCACTGCGGTGCCAGGAGGCAGCTCTGCTCTGCCTGTCCCCTTTTTGCTCGGTCTCTCTGATGGGCCACCACCCCTTTTACACACCCAGAAATGTGAAACATCTTTTTGTATGCTTGGCTAAGTAGGGACAACATTATCTGTGCTGGCAGCTGAAATATCATCATTAGACAGCCATCTAAGTGCTTTACCCAGCCAAACAGCACAGCTTTCTGAGCTGTTGTTCCAGGCTTTTGTCAGAGCTAAGCACACAATGCTGCATTAATTCATCACTTTGGGGGGCGGCAGTTTTACAAACAAAAGAGGGCTTTTAAGATTATTTTTATTCTTTTTCTTAAGACTGTGAAACACCAAGTGGCAGTATGGGAGAGGAGCCAAGTTGCAGTATGTCTTCAGCTCCCTGAGTCAGAGGCAGTGCCTAAGGGAGCTCAGCTCTCAGCTTTTCCTGGTAGTAATAGAATAGCTCCAAGAGCACTCACTAATTTTTTTTTTAATTTTTTTTTTTTTTTAATGACAGGAGTTATGGTTTTCAAAGGCTTTCAACAGAGTATGTTGCCAGAAGGCAATCTTAATCCTTTTTTCATCATGAATATTCTGTGCTCAGTAATACTGATTTATCCCTCAAGCAGTAAGCTAAATTGCTATTTCATGTTTTTACAGTTAAAACAGAAAAGGTAGAAAAATAAAGGAAAGTAAAAATAAAAATGAACTCAAAACTGCAGCATTTAACCCTTTGCTTGAAAAACATCCAGCGAAAACAAAAGAGCTGGAAGTTCTGATCTGCCTGGAGATCGACTTTTCCCACTCTATTGAAACCCCAGAAACTTTAAGTTATGAGCTCTTTCAGTATTTCCTGTAAAAAAAAAATTACTGTATATAAATTCAGCTTTTCTCTCCTTTTGCTTCCAGAATTACTGGTTTACCAAAGGGCAGTAAGGTAATGACATTTCCAAATGTTCCTGGCCGGGACAGCCCCGGCTGCGCCGAGAGCAGCGATGCGGCGGAGCCTCCGCACGGCGGCAGCTTCGGATAAGGAGACGGGAAGGGGACGGGGAAGGGGAAGGGGAAGGGGAAGGGGAAGGGATCCGCGCCGGGACCCGCCGTGATCAGCACCGGGATGCACACTGCTCTCCCTTCCCGGCAGACTTCAGACCTACCAGCACTTCCACACCGGCTCTGCCCGGGGAAATTGGTTCCCATTTCTGCGCGGCCGGGCTGGAGCTGGTGCTGGAGGAGTGGGTGGGTTTAGCAGCCCGAGCAGGGAGATCTGCGCGGCTCCTGCAAACTGGGCAGCCCCTAATGCTCAGTCTCTCTGCTTTCCAGCAGGATCCAAAAGCGGGAGAGAATCCAATAACTAAAACTCGTTAGTTGTGCACCCCTTAAATTAACGCCAATCTGAAAGCCCCGCCCTTATCTCAGGTCGCAAAGAGTCTGTAGATTGTATTTGGAGCGCTGAAAATTGCGGCTGCTGTCCCAAGAGAGTTGTAGTTTTGCCCCTGTAGCTGAGTGGGAGCTGTCTGCGGCTCCAGAAGATGGAAGAGTCCCATAATGCCCGCAGTGAGGAACGAGCCGGTCTGTTTCTCACTAATGAACTGCACAAACTGCATATGATTGAAAACACTCCTTGAGTGAGGCAGGAGACCACCACAGACAGTGCTCAGATGAACACCAGATAGTGCCCAAAACAGCAAAGTCCTGCTCGTTGCAACTATTTGCCCACCCAGGCAGAGGAGCAGGAGGAGGGGTGGCGGTGTCCTGAGAGAGGCTTGGGAAAAGATAAAGGGGAACCTGAGTTGGTGCAGGCAACACAGATATTCCATCTTCCAAAGGTCTTTCTATGAGTTTCCAGGCTAGGAAGACAACAACTATTGTGCATTGTGGACAATTTGGCTGGGGCACAAAAATTACAGCCAGAGTTTCAAAACCTCAGTAGTGAAAAGATCAGCCACCAGAGATCCCCAGGAGAGTAAATCACTACTGAGTTTATTGCAGCATCCTTGCAATACTGAGCAGCCAGATGCTTGGTGGTGGATGCTTTTGGAGCTGAATATTGTGGCATTTCCCAGACAGTGGTCACCTGGCTGCTTCCCTTGCTCAATTCGAGTAACAGCTTGAAGACTTCAGTGGCTGACCCAGCTGGCAAATATTGGGACAATGCAAATTCCCTCCCTGACACAAAGGCATCTGCCAGAGTTCTGATAACAAACCTGGCACCAGCTCTTTCAGGCAGGCATTTTGCTGTGCTGGTGTTGCCATCCCTGCTGCTCTGCCTTATCCACGGGACTGTATGAAGATAGAGTGAGATCAAACAGGTAAACACGCTGGGCTGGGAGTAGAGAAACCTGTCTGTTTGTCCTTGAGATGTTGCCTACCTGTTGCATGACTGAAGGTGATTCTTGTTACCCCTTTGTGTTCACTTTCACTCTCAGGAAAGGCTGCTCTGTCCTGGCTGTCCTTTGGTCTGGGACTGTCTCTTGCTCCTCACAGGCACAGCCCATGCCACAGGAAAGGACCCAAATCAATTGTATGTTGCTGATGTGACTGTTAGGCTTCAAAGTACTTTGAGATCCTCGGGAAAGGAGGTTTCCTCTGCCCACGCACACAGTGGGCCTACGGTCATGTCTCTGTGTGCATGTGCAGGCTGTGCACAGATAATTCTTAAAATGTTCTTAAAAACTGCATCTTCCAGTTAGGACAGATAAAAAAAATAGGGCTATGAAAATTTGAAGCAATCTTTACCCTCAGGACCTGAAAACACACGCTGTGACAAACCAAGTGTAATTTTAGGCTGGAATATGTACTAGTGTTTATACAAGCTTCCTTGAGAAGCTGAAAGAGATGGCAAGATGGTGATGCTCCCTCCTCCAACAGGGAGGATTTGTGGCACTGCCAGGGCGAGGGCAGGCCAGGCAGCTGGCTCAGCCAGGGCACCTCTCCCTCCTGTGGGGAGGGAGCACTGTGCCACACCAGCCCTTCCACCTGAGTCAGCTTCAGGCTGCTCACTCATCATGTGCATTTTGGCATCATCCAGGCAGACACGCTGTTTCCCTCCACCCCAGCACAGGAATGGCACACGTGATCCTTGGAGTTTATGGGAGCCAAGTTACCAAGTTTTCCATTGCTCCTTGCTGTGAGAACCCATGGCAGAAGCAGGATAATCCCTCTCTTTCATCATCTGTACTTTGAATGTTATTATTGAAAAGCATTTTTGCAATCCTCTTTACACAAAAAATTGGGCAAGCTGAGTACATCCCTCATGCTCACCAGAAGCTTTCACAGAAAAGTGGTTCCAGCCAGCATGGGCAGAGGTCAGGCATACAGAGAAAACACAGCAAAAATCACATGCAAACTTATTCCTGTTTTATTAAAACAGCTGAAAAAATATTACTTTGCACTGCCTTTCCCTACCAGAGACAGCAAAAATAAATAAAATCAGGCCCATGGCAGCTTGCCACTATTCTCACAGAATAGGAGGAAAATTGGTTTACTAAAGTATAGAAACTTGCCAGAGTGGTACTCCTTTCCTACTTATTCACTCTGGAAAAAGTCACCAAATACTCTGTGTGCAGCTGAAGTTAGAACAGAGCCCATAGGTCTGGCAGGAGACAGAGACATGTTTTAGACCCCAATGCAGTAACTCTGCCACAGTTTGTACATGTACTCCAATTAAAAAAGAAATAAACTGAAACATGGCTAATTAATATGAAGAGCCTACCCACAGTTTCTGAAAACTGTTCATATTTTCCAGGGTATGTGTTGATTTTTAGGAGATAGAAGCATGTTCCTAAATGCTCTTTGCACAGGAACAATGGTGAGGCTGAGGGTCGGGTTTGCTGAGTGCCGTGTTTCTTTAGTATAGCACTACTGAAAGAGTGTTTTAGTCTGTGCTGCAAAGTGAGCCAGCACAAGCTGGCCTCAGCTCAGACATCTTTATTTCCACAGCAAGTTGAAGACAATCCCTTAGAGAGAAGCATGAGAGATGCTGGAACAAGCAAAATTCATGACAGCTGTCTGTCTGTGGATTTCCTGAGTTAGCAATCACACCTGGACCATCATGTTCTGCAGAGGGCAATGGCCATGCCCTCTGTTATTTAATCTCTTTTTGTACCAAGACCTTTGGTCTCTGCAGCATCCTGTGGCAGTGTCTGCTGCAGTTCAAGCATGCAAAAGGGTTCTTCCTTTATATTTGTTGCCTGATAATTTTACCAGGAATGCACTAATTCTGGCAATATTACAGAAGAGTGATTCAAGACTTTCTATTCACCTTCAGCATTTTATGTTTATACTTCCCATACTAGTGGATTCTCTTCCAAATTGCAATGTCTTGGTTTTTGTGGGCACTCTACTGTTCCACAAGGTTTTTTTTCCTGGATGTCTCAAAACAATCATTCTTCCAGTCTGTCCTTACGACTGACTGTCACACATGGGGAGACGGCTGCAGCAGCTAATGAAGCAATATTCCCCAGTCTTCCTTTGGTCAGATCCTCCCACACAGGCATTCTCTTTTGCCTTTCCTCCCTGTCCTTTTCCCAGTGCCTGTTTGCCCTCTCCATTTGGAGCCTTGTTAAGACTCTAGACTGTGTTCCCTTACCAAAACAGATGAGAGAGGGAACTTTGTGAATGTTGATGGGATGTAGAGGTTCACGATCACCAATGTCAGCTCACAGGCTGTATAAACAAACTGTTTGTGGCCTATTTCACACTCAAGATACTTTAAGGCTTAATAAACCCTCAAATTTAGTAATGAATTATACATGCCATGTACATGCTATTATGTGTAAATTAGCCATATATTAATTCATAATCTATGTATGTCAGATATGCCAACTCAAGTTAGGAAGACTTCATGTGAAGGTCTGTGGTCTGAGCCTGTGAGCAGAGTAATTTATTATCCCTCCTCCAGGTCTGCCACCTCACCGGAGACAAGAGCACCATCACAGGAGTACATCTGGCCCCTTCGAGTTCAGGTCTCAGAGCAAAATTTGGGGAAACTGGAAAACAAACAGAATGAAACAGGAGAAAATATTTACTATTGTCTCTGCACAAAGTGCTGAATTTCCCAGCAGCTTTTCCCAGAACAATTCAGATCAATGAAAACACTTTTTGACGAAGTGGAGACGCAATGTTCTTCGGCAAAAGAATAGCTGCCTGGTCGATCAGTCAAAACTCTATCTTGGACAAAACCATTTTCCCATTCAAGGCTGAATTACTTGCTGCTGTCTGTAGGGTTAGTGTTCCTCTGCCAGGGTTAATTTTCTCAAGCTTTTTTGGCAGTATTTGCATGAAGAAGTGCTGGAGCACCATCACCGAGAAATTTTTCATGTGACAGGGGAGTGCTTCCCCATTAGCACTTCAGAACAGTGAGGCTGACCAGGAGATCTGATCCCTGGGATGGCTGCAAGGAAACCCATAACTGCAGCACCAGTGTTTTTCCACCCCTCTTTGCTCCCTCTCAGCAGCTACCATGAATAACAAGCAGGAAAAACAGAGGCAGGTTTTGAAGAGAAATGAGGGCAGTGGTGGGGGGGAGGGGGGCGGGCCCAGCTTATGCAAGAGTGGGTATAAAAGGGGGAGCCGAGTACCCCTCCAAAATTGGAGAGTGGGGCAACAGGAGAGCGCACACCTCACCGCTGAACAACAGGTTTGAGAGGTCTGTGTTTCTTTGTACCTTTACTGTGGCTCTTGCAGGGAGAGGTTCATTAGGAAATGTGTGGGCCACAGGCTTGTTTTGGATAGGGGATGCTTGTAGAACAGCCTTGCTTTCACCTTCTTGGGTTCCTTGTTGCCAGAAAGCTTTTTGCTCAAATTTGGCCCAGTGCAAGTTCTCTGGCACAGCTCTCTTCAAGGGGCAGAATCCTTGGACACCAGAGCTGAAGGGCAGGATAGAGACTTTGCTTTCTAAAGCTGAAGCTCTATCTTTAAGTACACTCTCATTCCTAAAACCATGGCAACCCAACAAAAAAAGCCTGACAACAGAGTCCACATATAGTAATTGGAATAATGCTCATGCACTCCTGCTTAAAAATGTCTCAGAAGTAAAATGAAAGAATAACTGTAGTTAAGTACTACTAGAATAAAATATGTTGCAGGTGTGGCAGGATATGTTCTTTGCAATCTGAAACCTTCTCCTTTGGAAGAAACTGTTAGAAGATAAAAGACAAAGATCTAAGAAGTGCGCTGGTGTGTGATGCATCTTAATAGGGGAATATTAATTGAGTGAGCACAAGTAACTGGCAAATGAGGGGGGGAACTGTGTCTGAGCTTTGTAGTAGTTCATGAACGTAAGGTGAAATCAAAGGTTTTCCCTCATTACTGGGGCCAGCCAAATTCCCGGTGGCCTGAAGCAAGAGGAGGACTGTGGTGAAAACAGGACATTGAACATTACCTGGTGAAACTTCTTTTTCTGGAGAAAGCTAGGTATTTTAATTTGATTACTTTACTGATGTGAGGGCAAGGGTGGGGGGCAAAAGACAGACTTCTTTATTTCTCAAAGGGACTGACCAATTTTTTATTGACAGAAAACAATAGAACTGAGTGCACAAATGTCAAAAAACACCCAAGGATCAGCTTGGCTGAAAACCCTGAGAATATTCAACTAAACTGAACTTTCTTTATGTGGCAGAGCCACCAGACCTGCACGCTAGATTTGTTGTTCAGGTGACCCCTGCTCCTCCTCTTCTTCAGGGCAGCATCCCCTGCAGCCAGGGCTGCCCGTTTAGGGCTGGTACTTACAGCAAAAGGAGACCAACAACTGCAGCACAGCTTGGTCATCACCTTCAGGGGAGCTGGAAGCAGGAGATACCCAAACAACATTGTCTGGATGTTACAGAACAAAGGCATAATGATTTAAATAAAAAAGTACAGTGGGTGAGGGGTTTGTGATTTCCTCTTTCAGTGTTTATTGTCCACAGCAAATATGCAAATCTGACAGCTGTACTATATGTTATTAGCATCACTTGTATCTTATTAGCCAAAGCTGGTAATTCTTTTTAATGAGGATACTTTTCAGAGTTTTACAGAATACAAGGTGCCCTTCCATGAAACAATTTTTACTTGTGTATCCTTGATACAGAGAGTACTGGGATGGGTTTTCTTTTTACCCGTGCTCAAGCCTCATCTAGGGGGATGCAGCAGACCAGCTCTAGCTCACAGGCTCGGTGTGGTCTGGCCATTTGTGTGCACTGCTGATCCTGCCTGGTGCCTCAGGTGGACCCACATGGGTGGTGGTGCAGGAGATGCAGATTTGGGCTGTGCTTACATCCCACCTGCAGCTCCACTGGCCTGGACCAGCTGGCTCCCCTGGTCTGCCTGTGGGAAGGAGTCTCCAGGGAAGAGGAAAGAAGGGAGATTGCAAGCTGAAACCTAACTTGATCTCTTAGCATTTAGCTGAGCAATATGCGTTTTTCATTTTTCATCCTTCTCCATTTGCCTGTGTTCTTTGATCTGCTAGAAGCATTTTAAAGCTGTCTGGAGATGGTACAAATGCTCAGGGATTGTTCTGTGGACAGATGCTTCCTCAGCTGAGATGCTCAGGCAGCAAGAGGACAAAACACCTTGAATGTTTCAAGCTGTTTAAGCCTTCAGTGCATGATAGCATGTTATACAAGCCTAGGCTCAGAACCACATTTGGACCTCATTACAGTGAAGGTAATCAGATTGCTTAAATGAAAAGCAGGACTGCAGAGACAGAAATTTCTCATCTCTTTGGCATTAGGAACCTGGCACTCAGCCCTTGGGCTGGCAGGACTCAGCTGTCCCTGTCTCCACCTTCATCTCCACCAGCTCCAGCTGCCCAGGCACACTGAAAACATCCCTCTCTCTCAGCTCTCTCCTTGAACCCAACATGTAGCTGGGCACTGCAGTGCAGATCATGCCTGACTGGCCCTCTAAAATCGAAGCACTGATGATAAATCAGCCCTACTCCTGTTAAAGCCATGGGATTTTAATTACTAAGAATAAAGAGCACTGAACAAGACCCAGTCTAACCAATTGCATTATCCCTAGTTTGATTCACTGTTTATGTGCTTAAATAGGAAGAAAGGACACACCAAAATTGAAATATTATTTCAAAAGCAGCAGAAAGATCTGCAAATCCCACCCCCTTTTAGCAAACAGGACTTGAGAGGCTGAGACTGGGAGGGATGAAGTCTTTGTGATCCAGCTTTGGCAATCTCACCTATCTGGCTATCAGGCTTTCATCTGGCTTTCATCTTCTGCATTTCAACATGTCTTGTTCAAGAGGAGGAAGAACAAAGCCTTGACATTCTGAACAGTTCAAGAGGGAGAGAAGGGGTAAAAATTGAAAGCTTAATCACTTTATTCTGCAGTAGCACACGTCTCACACACTGGTGGGTCCCCAGGCTGCAAGGTAGAGATTAAAGGCAATTTATCTGTGAAGACAAAATCTGATCCAACTGTACAACAAATATAAGTACAAAGAAATCTGCATTCCTTTCAGTCTGGCACAAAATAAGGTCTTTCCAGCTCCTATAATCAGTTATTCTGCATAGCAAAACGCCTGTGTCTGCCTTGGTAAATGTGTAACTGCAGGCTACACAGGTGTGCTGGGTCTGGCTAAAGGTTGTGTATCCATCCCTGGAACTTTCTATGCAGCTGGTTTAAGCTGGGCTCAGGTCTCGTTGGGCCCCGAGGTAACTTCTCTGAGCCGCAGGCTGTGATGTAAAGCAGCTTTGCGCAATGCCCCCGCAGCCGTGTGGAAAGGGCAGAATTCCACCCGCAGTCCCACCACCCCGGGGGACAGAGGTGTCCTGAGGAGCTCGCCTGAGGGACAACAGCATCGGAGGGGCGACAAAGGGGCGACACCCCCAGGACAGAGGCGAGTACCGCTCTTACTGGATTTGCTTTGAATGCTGCTTTTTAAGCTCAGGCGTTCATGCTTTTCCAAAGGGCTCGGCGATCTCTTCCTTAGCCAAATAAACCACGCTGACTTTACACAGATGGGGCTTGGGGTGCCTGCTTGGCGTGAGAACTGCTCCTCTTGCTTCTGCTCATGGAACAAAAACTGAACAGAGATGGGGACTCTGGCAGCCAGGGAGAAGTGACCAGCCTGCCTGGATGGCACAAGGGTCACCCTCCCTCCTGTGCAGGAAAGATTAAGTAATGCCTCAAAATGATTGTATGATGGAGAGAACAGTGTGGGAAGGGCATTCCTTCTAATTTGTGTCTTTTTGCTTCGTCTTCCTGAGCATGCCAATGTGAAAAATGCGTTGAGTAGTTTAGAAATCCACTAGCACAGTAGCTGGGCTAACTGTGAAAGTGAAGTTGGGAAGGCATCTCCCAAGATAATTTTTTAACCAGTCATAAGCAATGAACATGCTCTGTCGTGCATGTCACATGCTACAAGCAGGTTTGGGGAGGTGAAGAGGGGCTGGGAGCAGAGGGGACAGCAGCACAACTGTGCTGCCCACACAGTAATTTAGAGGATGAGGTGGGAGTTCATGGAGAAGAGCAATCCTTTGGTGAAGGCACAGAGACAGAGATCTGCAGCAGGTCCTTCCCTGCATGCCTCTGGAGAGCAAATAGTTTCAGGCTTGACCCACAGGCATTCAGCAGGAAGACACTTAAACATCCTGAGTGACCGTCACAGCAACAGAAACTCAATTTGCAAACCCAGCTATTAGATAGGAGCCTACAGCCTGGGAATGTAGATATCCATTTTAGCAGGCAGACATACTTAGCAAGGTATGTCAAGTTACCAAGCATCTGCACACCTCAGTTTTTCTATGTGCAGTAGAGTGGTGATACTGCAAACTGGGATATTATTAGGCATGAAATAACTGGGGACCCCCCCAGGGGAAAGAATATGCTTATACATTGTAAATCAGGCTGGGAAAGGGCCAGGTCTTGAATAGATGGATTTAAACACAAGCACTTCTACCCTGTGTAAAGTGTTGGTGAGACAGACATTGCTCTGTGTCCTCTCAAAAGGCTCAGGCTACCAGAATTACGATACCTGACAGACTGGTGTGACTCAAAAAGCCTTGGAGGAAGAAAGCAGTGAGCATGGCTTGGGTGCTGGCAAGGCTGATAGCATTTTGCCCATCCAATGAGCTCTGCAGAACTTGAAATGGATGAAAGAGGGTGAACAAAGCTACAATAAACAAGGAATTACTAGTAGAATAAAAATACAGCTAAAAATATTAGTAGAATGAAAATAACAGCATTTTGGCTGATATGTGTTACAGATGCATAATTTTCAACACATTTCCATTTGGATTTCAAATACACAGATTAAAAATCATATACTAGAAATCCAAGAAGGTTACAGCAGAGCTATTAGTTATCAAAAAGTTTGATACAGGAAAAGAGAGAATTCTAAAAATATAAAATTTGCCAGTGGGTATAATTTGTCTGTGTGTGTGTGTCCATGACATTCTTATTCCCAATATGTATTACATCCTTTGTGCTGAAACACCAGTGACATCCACATACAATAAAATTCTCTGCTTCTTGTCATGAAAAACAAGAGCAGCAAGTGGTCTTTTACCTCAGGAGAAGATTGCCTGCACAGCTGAGTAAAACTGAGCCTACCCCTTCTAGCTCTGAATTCAGACACAGAAGGTACAATGCAAATGGTTTCAGTGTGAGCACGTTTGTATAAGGGAGCCTGGAGTGTGTTTGCCTAGAAGCTAGAATGAATGTTTGCACTGGGCTATGAAAACATAACATGCTCTGCTAGTGCCAAGTGTTTTGCTGACTAGACATACAAAGCAGGACCGTTCTGTGTTTGGACCTTAAGAGAACTGGTTTCCAAACTCACTTCCTGCGTAACAGCGGGCACATTGCTTAGCCTGTCCCTGTGTCAGCAAGGCTCAGTGCAGCAGTTTGCAGAGATGGTTCTGACCAGGTCCCAGGAACAAATATCGTTGCATTTGTTGCAAAACAAGGTTTCACATAAGTAGCATGCTCTAGTTTGCAGGCATAACCAGCATCCACAACCATTCCCATGAAAAATCCTTAGGGTACTGTGGTGGGTAACGGAGTCACAGCTGTGTTTACCATTTCCCACCTGCTGCCATTGAAACTGGTGTCTGTCTCATCCTGGGCTTTTTGGGGGCAGTCAGACCAAACATCACTAAATACTGAAATTCCCACCTTTGTAACTCCAAAGCAGTACTAGGACCTCACCCTGTGATTAAGAGAAACTGTACTTGAAACAGACTGACCAGTCTCCTTTCCTCCTCATTTTTTCTTTCAGCAGACACCGTGGAGACAATTTTCCAGCATGAATCCGGTAGCAGATCTTCTCTGCTTGTTGGCTTGCCTTACAGTGGTGACTTGTGACCGGGTCTACGTCCACCCTTTCAATTTGTTTTCTTTCAATGAGAGTGACTGTGACAAGCTGGAAAAATTGGTTCAGGAGGGAAAAATTATTGTCCCTGTCTCCATTGAGTCCCAAACCACACCTGAATATGAAGGTGACATGAATGACAAGAACAAATTGGAAGCCCCAAGCCTCGGCACCTGGGGGAAGGAGGAACGGGGCTACCTGAGTGACTTGGTGTACGTCCTGGGCATGCGGTTTTACAGCGCGCTGCAGAAAGCACAGAGGGGCCAAAATGTGCTCCTGTCCCCAACCAGCCTCTACAGCTCCTTGGTGTCATTCTACCTGGGGGCCTCAAACCAGACAGCACTTGATTTGCAGGGTTTGCTGGGATTTGTTCCCCCCTCTGGAAACCCTGACTGCACTTCCACGGCAGTCGGAAGCAATTTCCTTTCCAGCCTGAGGAGGATCGAAAGGCTCGTGAAGAGCGGGGACGAGGAGTTGCTCTTTTCCAAGACACTGAGCTTGTTCTCTGCCCCTGGCATACCCCTCTTCCAGCTGTTCATGGAACACTTGCTCCCCAGTGCTGATGCATTCTACGCCAGAGCTGTCGACTTTACAAATCCAGGCGAGGCAGCAAAACAAATAAATGCCTTTGTGGAGGCCAAAAGCGAGGGCCGGAGCAAGGGCTTACTGGCAGACATCGACCCGTCTGCCGAGCTGCTGTTTGCGGTGGACGTCCGCTTGGCAGGTATGAGGCAGCCATGCTCCTTTTGGGAACAGGCCTGGGGAAGGATGGGCAGTAACCCTGCTCCTGGGAAGGAAGCAAGGTCATGCCTGGCCAGTGGGGAAAGGGAAAATGCGGGGTCTTTGGGGGTCTGTGGATGGATGGCAACGGGACAAACTGAGATGAGAGATCTCTATAAGTCCTATGCTAATTTTAGGAGCAAACAGTTTATTGCTTGGGGTGTGGGTTAAAGGGTCCTGCTAAAAGCTGCCAGGCGCAGCTCAGAGCAGGATCGAGAAGAGAGAGAAGAGAGTAAGAGGTAAGAGAGGTAAGGGGTAAGAGAATAAGAGAATAAGGGTGCAAGAGAGCGAGGTTCTTGTTATAATGCATTAAATCTTCTTTTCTACTGAATATTCTAATTTACACTAACCAATCTAGTCCAAGATACAAATTCTACAGTATTTACATACAGCCTATAGGAACCACTACATTAACATACTAAGTTACATTTAAAACTCTAAAGACTACCCTTTGGACGCCTCCCACCAAGCAGGTGTGGTCTGCTTGGACCCTCGGGCTCTTGATAAGGACAGCATTGCTGCATTAAGGAGATGGCCTCCTGCTGGCCATCTTATTGTTTTCTAGTTACTCAGTAGCCCGAGGCTTGGCATCTGAGATATCGAAACTCGCCTTCAATTCCACATCTCCCACATGTTTCACATTCCCAAAGTCTGGACAATCACGACTATAAGGTTTTTCCATTTCATCTAACCCAACAGGAAAGGCTCAGATGGAAGGCTGGACCTCTGCTCCCCACTGCTGTGCCAGGGATCCTGTCTGCACTCTGCCATGAGTCAGCAAGAGCAATGGGGAATGAGAAGGAGGGAGGTGGCCTCCAAGAAATTTTCCTTGTCCAGGAAACTAGGGATTAGGAAAAATGTGGAAAGGTGCATGAGAAAGACTTGTGCAGCATTTCTGGCTGCAAAGGAGCTAAAAGTCATGAGGGGCCTCCAGCAAGATTGATCAGGGTGTAGCTTTAAAGAAAGCCAAAGGAGCTGGGGGTAGCAGACCAGAGGTACAGATACATAAAAGGCTAAAAAGTACAATGGACATGACTCCTCTAGTGGCCCTTAAACACAGAAGTCTGGAGGCAACATCTGGCTCAGAAAGCAACTGAACATCATCAGTTATGGAAGCAGGGCAGCTTATACAAACCTAGAAGAAATAAGGCAATCCCTTCATTGCCTAGGGTCATTCCATGCTGCTGTCCCAGAAATCCCCCTGCACTACAACTGAGCCTTCTCTTCTGAGTGTAGCTGCTTTCCTAGATCCTCGTGACTGAATGCAGTACCAAAGACTGCAGACTTCAGACAGCCTGCCTACCTGGGACTGTATCTCAGAAAACTTGCAGTGCGCCCTAAGTTCCTGAGTGGGCCTCTACTGCTAAGGGTAGAGTTGTGGTGCCCAGGAAACCTTTTTGTGTCTCCATCTTCCCACCTCAAAATTGGATGTCAGATTTTCTTTGCCTTTCATGGGTGCTGTCATTCTCTCAGCAAGCGGTGAGCATCAGCTTTCTCTTCATTGTAAGATCTAGCATAGATATGATACTACAGAAGTAATTGTGTTACAGACTTGGGCATGGTCACAAAAGCAGTTTTCCTTTAGCAGAACCATTTTTTCCTCTTCTTCTGTATTGGAAACTTGTAAGTTAGAATAAGCTTAGAAGCACATGTTCTAGGGTCTATCTCACTTGGTCAGCTCTACTACCTTCTCTCTCAGAAGGTGCATTTGAAATGTTGTTCTTAAAAAGACCAGCTAAGGGGCAGAGGGGAGGAGGGAAGGAAGAGAAGAATCAATTTCTCCTTTCTTGATCTGTTTTCCAGTGAATGTTAAGCAAGCCTTCCCGCCCAAAGAGCCTCAGGAGTTCTGGCTGGATTCAAACACAAAGGTCTTGGTCCCTATGTTGTCTATCATGGGGACATTCAAGTACAAAAGTGATTCCAGTGGGACCTTTTCCGTGGTGGAAGTCCCCATCAGCAAGACGGCGCTGCTGGTACTGCTGCAGCCCATCAATGGCAGCGACCTGGAGCACATGGAGTCTGAGCTGACCTGGCAGTCCTCAGCATGGCTCCAGAGGCTGTCCCCAAGGTAGGGAAGGGACATGTGCACCCTCCCACAGTAGGGAGGGATGGCATGGGGTGAGCCGCACTGGCCTGCCAGCTCACCTGGCATTGGATCCTGCCAGGGAGGCTTTACTGCCGAGCACAAAGAGAAACCCCTGCACAGCCAGGGATCACTTCAAAGGAGCTCCACTGAGGTGGGATCAGCTTTTTGTCTGGGGGTATTTTGAGGAAACAAGCAAGTCCCTTTGCATCCCACCCATGAAGCAGGACGATCTGGGGTTCAGCAGCAGACCCTGGGTGAAGTCAGGGTGAATTCACACTTGGAAACAGTAACAGGCACTCATAGTGTTTGTGCCCACACACCAAGCACTTGTTGCAGTTGTTTTCACATGCCCATTCCCCAGGACTGCCCAACCACCATGCTTTCACAGGAACAAGCACTCACTTGCCTCTCTCTCTCTCCCTCTCTCTGCAGAGAAATTAAATTAACACTACCAGCATTAACACTGGAAGACAGCTCTGATCTACAGGAGCTTCTTGCAGATATGGAACTGCCTGCACTGCTGGGGAAGGGGGCAGATTTCAGTAAGATAAGCAACGCCAGTCTAACAGTTGGAAAGGTACAGTACATATCACTGGCATTCAAAAAAAATTATGTTTCCTGCAGTTTCAGCCTCCTAGACTGAATAGGTTTACCTAGAACAAAGCAGTCAGAGCCATGTAGGGGACATACTTAGTAGCGGACTGAGTATCACATACAGTGTGTGTTTTGGATTTAGTAGGAGACAATGCTGCTAACACAAGAGTTTTAGTTGTTGGCAAGTCGTGGGAGGAATGAGTGAGCAGCTGTATGGTACCTAGCTGCTGGCTGGGGTTAAACCATGACACAAGGGTACCAGGATTACAGACCATCCCAATGTAAAAGCAGTCACCACGTTATGGACAAGTACTCCAACTTCTTTTTTAAACATCTATAGAGTACAATGTGCTTTATAATTTACTCAGACTCTCACTTGTCCCGTCACGATTGTGCTCTGATTACTGCAGAGTCACTCATATGTTTTTCCTTACAGATAATAAATAAAGCCTTTTTCAAACTGGCCGGTGATGGAACAGATCAGCCAGAAGACCCTGCAGCTCAGAAGGAAGATGGGGCATACCTGGATGTAACACTGAATAAGCCATTTCTTTTTGCTGTTTTTGAAAAGCAGTCAAGGGCAATGCTTTTTCTTGGCAGAGTAGTAAACCCTCTGCATGAGGAATAAATGCAAACAGGATAAGAAAGGAGTGGAATGATGCACATTTCCCATCACCTTTTTCTTATTCATGAGATATTTTTGTGATGTTGTTGAGTGCTCTACTTAGCCTTGAGATGAAGCAGTTAGTGTTCAAAATACAGCTTTTTGAAAGCTAACACCTTGCAACATTTCATCCTCATTCATCTATTTCATGTGAGGTGACTCACATCCTTCCTCCAGCTTCCATTTTATTCTTTGTCTCTCTTTTGCTCCTAGTTCCCTTTTTGGATGCAGTGGGGCAGGGCAGTGTTTTGATGCAAAGCATCAACTCAAAAAGACAGACAGATAAGCAGCTTTTACTATAGTATTTTTATTTACTATAGGAACGGACCTCTTCATTCTTTAAAAAGCTTTTTAAATTGTATGGTCAGTTTTGCAAGGGAGACTCCCTTTTTCATTACAGTGAAGATTTTATAATTATCCACAGAGATTTCTAGCTTCATCAGCAACATTTCCCTTTAAATGCTGCCAACAGCACAGGCAGGCTCCACTTGTCTCACTGAGACAAGATTTTTTGCCTTGGAAGCAAAAACATGCTTAGAGGAAGTTTCATCTTTTTGCAGCCCAGATGGGTATGTTCACTTCTTAACTCTATGGAAATGCTAAAAATAGGGTTTGGTAGTATTAATGAACTGTGATGGATAAATTCTCAGAGTCTGACAGAATTATCTCTGATTTTTTTAGGGAAAAAAATCCTACAAGGTCTACTCTTGCAACACAATTCCATTTCTTAGATTACTTTATAACCTGTGAGGCATTTCTTACAGCCTTATAGCAAAGAAGGACATTACTGGTTAGAGTCCAATTCTGTAAACTTTTAACATATCCAAACCATATGTTCTTTAAAAATAGCATTAATGGCAATAATATATATTAGTATAAATAGTGGATGTAGTGCAGCTACTCATGAATAAAATTATTACAGCAGTCCAGTCCAACTCTTAACAGAGTAATAAAAATTTGAAACATTGAAGTGGAACAACAGATTATTAGATGACTCTTGAATTGTGAAGTAAGGAATTGGGAGACAAACTTTGGTACTAAGGAAAGCATGGAACAAGGATTTCCACCTCTCATCTCTAGATTTATTGTGAGCACTGATGGCACTTAAAAATAATTGCAAACCTCTTTGGCAGATCATGCAAGACGTACCCTGCACTGCACAGCAGCCCATTGTCACCCAGAGTGGCCCAAATGTGTATCTAATCTAAATGCACTAATGCCAGCAGCTTGCTATCAGTGATGTGACACATCCCTGTAGCTTCATGGAAAACGCTGTAACATTATAAATAAAATAACCCTCAAGAACACTAGGATACAGCATCCATGTATTTATCCATTTATACTGTATGTACTCCAGATGCTCTAACATCTAAATACAGTACTTGTATTATATACAGAAGCAATTAAGTATGAACGTGCAGACGTAGAAAGATGCAAATAAACTCCCTTCAAAGTTTCTTTGCCACAGTTCAGTTGGGCTTTTGCCCAAAAATAAGTTCTGGCTTCTGAAATCTGCTCCAAATCAGATTTATGTTTTTAAGACAGTAAGTTGTATATTATCAAGCACTACAGCCAATGGTATAGCGCTAAGCATGAAAGAGGCAGCTTCATACTAATTTAAATGTTATCCCATTTACTTGTTGAAGTCAGAAGGTAGCACCATCGACAAATAAAATTTCAGACCATGAAATGTTCTGTTTTTATGAAGAAGGTGGAAAACAACAAGAGGGAATACACTGATGGAAAGTTAAGGGAAAAATGCCTTTATTCACAGATAGGGGCTGCATGCTCTGGAACTTCACATCCCTGTTCAGTGGTTACAGGCAGAAAAACAAAACAAACCCACCAATTTTGTGGTGGAGAGCACGTCTCCACTGACACCCTGGAAAAGAAAAGGAAGAAGGGCAGGGCAGAGACAGGGAACTAAAAGTAAACTGACCAGAATAAGTTTCAAAGACAATAACAATAAGTTGCAAAGAGAGTTTGCAACAATAAGTTGCAAAGAGAGAAGTGCTGGAGCAAATGCTACAATACCAACAAGATAAGCTATCTGTACAGGTACCCGTTCTCCTACATATTCAAATGGTAAAAAACAACCAACTAACCAAAAAAAAAACCCCCATGCCCAATTCCCAACTAAATCTCTGCTTCCTCAACAATTTATACTCTCCTGAGACTTGTTTCTGACATCAATTTTACATGTAAAAATGTTATGGCGTTTTGTACTCTTCACTCTCCTCCAATTTTACCATATTCCTCTGTCAGGCACACCACAATGCACATTCCAAGCATAAACACCACTCACACACTGAGATCCCAAATGCAATCTAAAGCCTAACAATCTAGTGAATGAGGCACCTGAACTCAGGCTCTAAAAGGTGGGAGATTTGGAGAAAGAGAACAAAGGCAAGGATGAGCTTTTTAGGTTTCATCAAACAGCAGAGTTTATCCCTGAGCTTAAAAAAACAAAACCATTTTTAAGAAATCTATGCAGTTTGCTTCCTCGGCCCTCCAGTTCAACCTTGAAAATACAATGGTTGATGGAGAAAGGAGAGTAAATATTCCTCGAGTGGTCCAGCCAAATACACTTACTGCTAGTTATCTTTAGATGATGAGGTTAGAACAGTCTGGTCCACTTCTGGTATAACCTACCAAGTTGAGAACCCAGTTACCATTTTAGAGGAAGATATGCTCTTTCTCTCCTCAATATTGTACAAAACCTCTTCCAGCTAAATTCCTTCCAAGATTAGAAAGGCATAGCAAGTTTTCTAAAGGTCGCAGAATGGAAGAAGAAAAAGGCACAAAATCAAAACCGCGTTATTGTCATGAAGTGCACTTCAAAAATCACCTAAGGAATAGAAGAAATAGGATTAGTAGCAGAAGACATCTCCATTGGAACACACTTACATGGTAGATCTTCTTACTGATCCACAGTGTTTGAAAATGCTAAAATTCAGTTTACCAAAGACAAAGTTAATTCACACCTTTCTTTCAAAGGGGGGGGATCACACAAATTCTTAACTGATGTCTTATTCCACTGAAAGAAAATTCAATCCTATTCAAGTGAGCAAAAATAAAAGATGGGGAATTGACATAGAACCAGTGATACAGACATTTAAAGCAATCATAGGACCATTCAGTAATTTTGATTTGCTACACAATGTTATTTCCTGCCCTGAAATTAAAGCTGATCTTCAATGGAAAAGAACAGAATTCAGCCTATATCCTCAGAAAGCTGATGAAGACAAGTAGGAAGCATTGTTATTGCAGGAAGATGTGGAAAATCACTTGCAACTCAAGTGCAAGTAATCTCTCTGTGCCGTTTTGGTTTGGTACACAGACTACATCCTTTTCTCCAGTTTTGGAGGACACAAACAAAACTGTTCTATTTTCAATCACTAGTGTGCACAGATCTCAGAGTCTGCTGCTTTGGTGACAGCTGTTGTAGAAATTTAATTGTATGGAGACACCTGCTGAAGTGAGCAGTTGCAAGTGCATTTACAATCCTACAATCTCAGTCTCAGGCTACAACTTACACATCCATTTTATAATAAGAAAACATTGCTGAAAACAACACTAGCTAGAACTAGGAAGATGTGTCTGCTCCTGACTCTTAAGAAAATTAGGAGGTGCGGAGAGACCAAACTTTCTGTGTTCATCTATTAGAAGCCTGGAAAAATATGATATACACACAAACTTCTTGTTCATAAGCAGCAAGAGTTACATCCACTCAGTAGTGTGTGCCTAAGGCTGAGGATTTCAACATGCCTGAAGGAGACAAACAGATCTGTCATCTGACAAGTTGGTTCACTTTTCTGTTTCTTTTTTCAGCAATAAACTTGGATGCTCCCTCAATTGTGTATGTGCCATGAACAGAGAGAAGCTAAGCAAACTAGAAAAGCCAAATCCTGCTCTCCATTACTCAAGATTGAATGCAAGCACCACCATGTAATTTTAAGCAGTAGGACTTTCTTCACTGCCTCCCTTCAAAAAATTAGTATTAGGAAAGTTGTAACAGCCACCTTTCCTAATTGCTTCAAAAGCACCATGATCACATGGTTGTGTCTTCTCAGCTAAAATATGATCAGTTTCCAACAGTGAGGAATGAAAGCCCTCAAGCTGTGAGAGGTTTGCTCACTACAGCTTCACTTCCCACAACAGCCACGTGCTACAAACCTCGAATCTCTAAGTACATGGGAAAATTTGCTTAATTTGGGCATCAAGCCCCAAGTTCTCTAAATGCTTTAGGAAGAAATAGGTATTTTAAATTAATAATAGGGAGCTAGAATTCCAGTGTTAAATTTTCACAAGGTAAAAGAATAGTTACATTGTGTAGAAAAATCAGAACAAGTCAAGGACAAAACCAGAACATTCTCTGACTTTAAAGCTTTAAATTCACCTCCTCCTGTGCCCAGACTATGTTGCCTGTCCTTGAAGTATGAAAGAGAAGCATCAATAGGCAGATCACTCACAATAGGCAGTTCAAGAAAGGCCTCTGTTAACCCTTCTACCATCTTCAACCCTAGCAGCACTATCAAATTTCCTGCTATATGAAGATGCACCTTGCACTGATGTAACTAGGTTTGAAGTTACAAAAATTCTACATGTATGCAGGTGAGTTCTAACAGATAATAAAGAGTTCAGTAGATAATGTAATACAAATCAGAAATGTGCCAGCCCTGAATAAATTCTAGCTTAGTGAATTAAGTTTTAATTTGAAGGAAAACAGGTAGTCTGAATGTAATAACCTCTAAGTTACATACTTGTAGTAGAAATTATTTTTTAAATTTCTTTTAAAAACTTTTGTCATACAGCCCTTCACACCAAAATGATCTGTGAAAAAAATCCACATCAGTTAAATGAAAATATTCAAAACCCAAACAAGAGCTAACCATATCCCATGATGGGGGAGGGCAGGTAAGTGCCAAGCAGTTATGAGAAACAGCAGAATCCTGTTCCTGTGAGTACTTTATCCCAGGAGAGCTGGAATGTTTGGACCTTTTTGACAACCTGTAAAGAGTTAAAGCACACAGCTGCCTGTCTCAAACACTGTCAAGGCCACAGACAGAACCTGCCATGAGATAAGCCACCACAGCAGGAACTCAAGATAAGCACAGAAGGGAGGAATTCCTGACAGGAAGGTGCTGATTCCAAACCTGTCAGAGGTGAGACCTGGTTAGCACATCCTGGTTAATGCATCCAGTCAAAAATTCTCTGGCAAACTGTGGGAGAGAAAGCAAGTGGTCATACTCATTTCACTGCTCAAAATCTCCCTAAGTTATGGGACAGACAGAGTCTGTGACTACCACCAGCCCCAATGTGCCCCCAGACTAATTTCTGGGGCCCCCACCGAGGACTGCACGTGATCCACCGTGTTAACATCAGACAGTGTAGAACTGCCCCCCAGGGGAGGTACCAGGGCATTCCCACCTGAACCTAAACATATATGAACCCATTGAACTCTTTGTTTCATGGGCTTCCCCCACCCCTGACTGATCAAGACTGTGACCATCACTCTGAGCAACAAACATCTAAAATGGCAACAATCAAGTCTTGTTGTTGGATCCGTGGATGGTGAAATCTTTCATCTCTACTATGTACTCATACACTTTCTTTCTTTTCCCTATATATTTCCTAAGTGATACCTTTATACTTTCATATTGTTCTATTTCTATAGACAATACCAAAACAGCTACACACCTTTCTTCCATTGCAACCAAACTGCTCTATAAACCTGAGATATATAGATATAGTTCTATATAAATATATAGATACAGAAACTCTGGTCACCCAGTGTTCTTTCACTCTAATCAAGGTTTCTGTTAACAAGAACATCACTTACTTTACCTCTGGAGTGGGTTGTAACACAGCCATCAATCAATACATTTGGTTCAAAAACATACGGGACATCAAAAATTAGGAAGACAATTTATTACATATTATTTTCAACATAGAACTTTCTTCTTGTACATTTCAAGTTGTACAACAAAAATAAGAAAAACTTTTTCTTCTACTTTTATTCTATAGTAGAAAGTTTAGAACTTTGATTTCTTTCCATATAATGGATAACTGATAAATTCTCAGTCTTTTGGTGAAGCAAGTTTATCGAGGCAGAAGATACACTGATTTGCTGCTCGAGGAAGCACTTCATTGCTATTTATTTGGTAAAACAAAGCAGAGTTAAATTATCTCTCTTTCTTTTAGGGACATTGTTTATCTTCAATCACATGCTTTCAAAAATATCTAGGATGGTTCTGCTGTAGCCTGATCCTTGGCAGTTAGAACCACCTCTGCAAGGGCTGAAAAGCTTTTTATGCTGCTTGTTTCCAGTCCCATCTTTCGTATCTAAAAAGATACAGAAAACCCATTAATTTTCTTTAAAACATTAAAAACCCACTAATTATTCTACTTAAAACATTTAATGAAGTCTATGTTTTGTCCTGCATTGACATGTGGCAAAAAACCATAAAAAATCCGCATCCAACTTTGCTCAGTTAAGTCTCTCCAGTTGCAGAAGCGTCTTGCAGGGAAATATTTCACCCTCTTTTAGGCAACTTGTAACTAAAACCAGTTGGAAGTTTCACAGTGAAGCAATCAGAAAGAGAAACTTGGCTGTAGTTGGTTTTAATGCATTGATTTCAACTGATTCTATTTTTCCCAACTCCAAATGAAGTTTCTGGGCAATACTTTAAAGATCAATGTGAATACATCCAAGAAGAGCCAACAGCATGACAGTGAAAGCATTTCAATAGGCTGCAAGAGCCTATGGATCTAGCCTTGAACTTCCTGGGAGACAAAACCAACTCTACAATTACAAAGGTTGCTGCAAGTAATTTCTTAGCCAGGAAATCTCTTGCTCTGACAATAACAAAAATATGGCCATGAAAAAGCTAAGAGTGCAGTGAAGCAAAAAAATCTGGATCTAACTAAAACCATAATGAAGTGATTCTGAAAAGGTGTTTGCTGCTGGACCTCTTTATAATAGTCACATGTACCAAAACATCTCCCAAATGATTATGAATAATCTGTCCCAGTTCAGCTTAAATTCACACTGCATGGAAAAGAAGAACAAAAGCTCAACCCCAGGCAAAAACTGACAAATAATAGTTTTTGTTAGTAAGATTTCCGCAGTTCTACCCAATTGTGATTAGTCTCATATCTGAGAAAAGCATCTGCTCCCACACAAGCAGACTTAATCTACCTGTTATCATGCATCAACAGCATCTGCTCATAAACAAGATCAATGACAACTCCTTGGCAACTAATGATATGGACTCTTAGTTGGAAGTTTGTTTATATCTAGATATGATTTTTAGAAATAAAGGAGTACAAAACACTATGTTTATACAATTTAATGTAGCTACTGCATACATTTCCTAGAGTATTTTCTTCTGTGTTTTGCTATTTAAAATTTCATACTTGGCACTGAAAAGCACTTACAGTTGTGCAGCACAACAAATCAGGCTGACATCCTCACAGCTCTTGGGAACAGACCCTGACCACACAGAATGTCAAGGCTGGAAAGACCCCGACAGAAGGCAAACAAAAGAAGGGCCATAAAGAAGTTTCTATCCAACCTAAGTTAGGTCCTTGCCCTCTCATCTGTAAAGACAGTGTTTCTTCTCAATGCCTCCAAGCACTGAGCAGTACTTGAATTTTGAGTAGTAAGAAATACAAGCTTTGCATTTTTATAAGAAAGGACAGGAAAGTATGCATTGCTGAAGTGGTATTTATAATCATCAAGGTCTGAAATCATCTCCTTTTATACAAATGTGAAAACACAAAACAAAAACCCAAACCCCAAACCCACACCAACAAAGCTTTCAAGACCAAAATCTGAGTCAAGGTTCCCGTTCCTCTTCCATCTCCCTTCCAAAACTATTAATAATAATAAAAAACTCGTTTGTCATAACTTACTTGTTCTCCAAAATACTCAACGTCTAGGGCCAGCTGCAGTCGGATTTTGTTATCATCACTCATGCCCCCATTTGTACCAACAGGGTTTGAAGTTGCAGTTCTTCTGGCTTGCTTCAACCTTTTTAGACTCTCTTCCATTTTCTTGACAGAACTGAGCACATCAGATACAGTTTCATAATACCTGAATTAAGGAAGGTTAATGAGAAAGAAAAGATTCCACTTTACAGGATAGCCTACTTCACACACAGAAGTACACCACTGGCCCTGCTGAACAATGCCAGAAGGAATGGCTTCCCTTGCAAAGAAGCTACTTATTAGCACTATCAATTAATCAGTATTTCCATTATTAGTTCCAGAGGTTAATCTGAAGATTACTACTCAGTCTTGAAGACTCCTCATCACAACATTTATGACTTGTTCAAGATGTTTATACTCAATAGTGACCAAGAAATGCAACTGCTCAATTTTAAACAGTCAAAATCTGCCCCTCTTTACAGTCAATAGAATACTGAGTAAAACTGATTTTACAAACAGGACAGGAATAACAGCCTGACAGACCAAAACCCATGTATTTTTAGGTGAGTTACAGAAATGTGTATGAGAGCACCAGTCAGAAATGCCTATTTCTAAAATGAAGACACTGACTTACACAGGCGTCTCGAGAAGCTGGCAAGACAAGTCAGAAGAACCCTAACCCTAATTTAGAAATGGTAGGGATAAAATAAAACACCACTGCCCACAGAGTAGGATCCACATTAAAGAAAGCATAGAATCAAAGTACATACAGCAACTACTCAACAGAAGTTCAAAAAGCCTTATGGACTGAAATCCCATGCCTAATACGTAATTTTCCAAGAGCCTCTCTGTGAAAACTATTACTGTAAGAATTAAAAATGTTGCAAGAATCTTCCTGATGATTACCTTTAAACAAGGAGGCAACAGAAAGCAGACAAGCTTTTTAAAATGGTAATTAGATAGGGATGGCTAAAGAAAAAGTGCTTGCCAGTGCCATGGAAACTTGTTTCACGATACCATTCTATGAAAAGCAGAAATATTTCAGTAAGAGTCAGTTATGTCCTATTTTCATACCTTGGTATTTCCTAGTCCCACTCACTTGTGATTAATTCCTACTTCTGTTGTACTCCCAAATCCTTCTGCCATTTAAGCAAATTTAACCCACTGTGATTTTTAACTAGTTTATGCTCTTTTCTGTTTTATTCATTTGGATGCAAGAATGAATTATCACAGCAAGAAATTAATTATTTGCATCTGTATTCTCAACAAAGAAACTACAATATTCCTCCATGTAGGAAATTCAGTTTCTTTGACTTGTCTCTTGTCAGTGAGGATAAGATATTTTAAAACAGAATGATGAAAATAGAAATTTCTGTCATGAAAACAGAATTTGACAGAAAATTCTAAGGAATTAAGAAATGAACCTGCCAGTCTTACTGGTGTTTTACCACTGCTACCATGTTGAACCTAAGTTTTGGAAAGTGAAGAAATGCTTTTTGGGGGGCAAAAAAGCTCTGGTTGGGTCCAAGGAACTACATAACAGCTACTTTGCATGGTGTCATCAGATTTACTGAAGCTTTAAAAGCAAGATTAACCAGGCACAGATGTACAGAGACAAGAATTCACCCTAAGATATTTTAGCTCAATAACCTTGAGTAGCTTGAGGTTCCAGGAATCTTTGCACTTCTTCAGCAATGGTACTTAACAAGTTTCCTTCTGTGCACTAAAAACTGGTAAAGAGACACCAAGCTTGAAAAAAGACATTTTGTGCAAAATGAAAATTACCAGTGCAGTCAAGATCAACCTGAGCTTAGCCCTGTCCAAAATACTTATGAAAAATTTTAAGGACAGTTGGTGAAGGTGTAAAACTGTCTTACGATTTTAAGTCTATTCTGAAAGGTAACGGAGGAGGAAGAGTAGGGAGGCATAAGGAGGCAAAGGCAAGAAAAATCTCATGTTCTGACTATGGTTTAAAACCTCAGTATTACCATGTGGTTAAATCTCAGGAAAAAGAAAATCAATCTATGCTCAGCAGCAGCCAGCAGACAATATAATATGCAAAGAACCATGTAAGGACAGACAGAAAGCAGACATTATACTTTAACCTGCATGGATTCTGATATTATCATCTATGGACAGAAAGGTCAAAGAAAACCAACAAACCTAAAGTATAAAGATGGGAAAAGGAAAAAAACACATCAAAATAGGCTAAGGTGACTCTTTAGTTTTAGGCAAGGTTAGAGATATAAAAGAAATGTAGCTAACACGAAGAGTAAATTGTCCACAACGCAAAAAGTAGGGGGTATCCTGTGAAATTTTCTGGCAGAACTTCCAAACAAAAGCAAGTATTGCTGTCTCATGTTACATGCTTTAACTGGCAGAACTCACAAAATACAACATCCCTGCTGAGTAAGAAATTAAAATACAGCTAGACAAATGGAAAAAAAACATTTAGGAACCTAATGCATATGACTACTCATGTTCAAAAGCCCTCAAGATGCTAACTAGGAAACAGAGTATCTGCTAAAGAAAATACTGCTTTATGACTGCCTTATTAAAACTGAACAATTAGCTCTTCAGCAGTTTAAAAGGCCCAAAGCTTTTTTTTTAAACCACTACAAAGTTGGATAATGATTATATACATTAAAGAAGTCAAAGGACAGTAGAACTCAAATTCTTAAAAATTCAACCACTGTTCATTGAAAAGTACCATGAGGTTAAGGTCTTACATCAATTCTGAAACAAAACGCACATCTTTAGTTCACTGTTGCATTTCCAGAACTAATCCATTTTTCAAATGCCCTATCCACCATGTCATGGTTTGCACAGATCTGAGCAGAAGCCAGGTCTTTGGATTACCTGCCCAGCTTTTCATCTGCTGAACACGCAGCACGAGAGTAAATCCAAGGAAATATATCCCACCTAAAGAGTGCTGTATTTTGATTTTCTTTACAGCTGTGTTAATTCATAGCATTTTGTTTTTTTTCCTGTGCCTGTTCAACAGACACTGGAATTTTTAACTAAGGCAAATAATGTTCTGTATGGTTTCTTACTTCTGTGTGCTTTCAGAGAGAGCACCTTCCAACCACTGATGAATCATGGGCTGCTTCAAGGTATCTCTGTAGTCATTCTGCAGTCGGTAGAAGGGCTTAAGAGCACTGTCAACATAAGGTGAAGCTTTAGCTGGCACCTCCTGGCAGATGACAGGGAAACAAGTGGGGGAAGAAGGAACCAGTCATTTACTTACTGGAAGTATCAACACCCAATTCTAGCACATGTAAAAAATGATAATCTTGTACCTAAGCAAAGAGATACATAAACCATTTAGGACAAGTCAATGAAGAGATCATTATATAGAGGAAAGACACCATCACAAAATTATTCAGTAGCGTTATACAGCATGATATAACACAGAACAAGGTTCAAAATGCCCAAAGCTTTCTCAGAGATGCATGTGCCAGCCATTCCTATTACTAGGGTATGATTCTGAATGCTCTTTCTGCTCCAGAGAAAGCTGAGCAGACTCAGTGCCCAACACAGACTATTACACCTTTGTTAAAATACCTACAGCTTTGTACTATACTAAGTTGGACACATTGTCATGAGCTCTGTCAAGCAGATATGGACAGTCTCAGCACAGGCCCTTCTGAGAGTTTTTTTTTTTTCATTTGCAAGCAGCGCTGACCTTGTTGGTTCTCCTATATAGTCTTGGAACTTCCAGGGCACCCTTCAGGTATGCAAAGGAGGACTCACTGAGATCCTGGATAATCCTGTTATTCAAGGTAGGCACAGAGGCTGATAGAGAAGTCTTTGAATCTTCCAAGGCTCCTATTAAAGTAAAAATGCTGAAGTTTAAACTGAGCTACCCTGCCCAATCACAACAAAAATTACATTAATCCCCTCATCCTCCTAATCCCACTCCCACCTGGTGTCAAGTACAGGATATGCTTACCAAATACATATGCACCGGCCACTTACAAAACACTGCCAGGAACACCAACCACTCCTCAGCCAGAAACACAGAGGCAAGGAAAGACAAGTGGAGTAAAGTAACATTCTCCAGGTTCAAAGTTTTTCCAGTATTACCAACAAAGCAAGGGCTTGAATCAAAAGGCTCTGACCTTCCAAAGAAACTGTGTGAAATTCTCTCTAAATTCCCTATGGAATGACTGGAATATGTTCAACCCAAAGCCATGATTGGCAACAGACCCTCTACTGAGCAGGGGATGTGCACAAGCTCCTACATCTCTAATAGACTTAGACATCTACCAGCAGTTCTGATTTAGAGATTTCAGTGGAATTCACAATGCAGAACTTCCGGCTATGCTTGCAGACAGGGACTAGTTCACTCATGCAGCTACATGCCTAGCTTTACTTATGAAATTAAAATCAAACTCCATATTTCACATGGACAATGATCAGATTAAAAGAAAACAAACAAATGAACCAAAGAGACAAACCCAAAAACCAAACAAACCCAAACCAAAAACCCAGAAAGAAAAAAGGAGCTTAAAATACTGAATTGCTTCTACCCTCTGAAGTTAAATACTTTAACAATGATTGAACTTTGATAACCCTCTGCCCCAAATGACTCATCAGGCCTGAGAGAGAACAGTCATTTCAGAAAAACATTTCAGTTTCAACTGGATAATGGAAAGCCTCTCCTTTTGTCTTCTTCCCCAATTCTTTCAGAAGTTTAATGATATCAATCTTCTAGGATAAAGTCCTCACTTTATGGAGAAAAATCCTAAAAGCACTTCAGACTCACTCAATTTTAATCGTTAAACATTTTGCAGACTCAACAGGTCTGTTTAAGATTGTTTCTATTTAACAATTTAAACAGAAGGTAAGTTTCATTACATATTTTCATCCTAAATAATTAAACTGTAGAAGTTGATTTCATTTGTTTGGCAGAGGGGATTTGGGAGAAAGGGGAAGGAGCCTCTTGGCTTTACCTGCAATGCAAGATACATTCTTGAAGCCAATCATTTCAAGCTTTGGTTTAATCATGTCTAAGATGTCAGGAATCTGAAAAAACCCAAAACCAAGAGAGATATACTCATGTTATAAACGTTTTAATTACCTGGAAGTGCATCACAAGACACCCTCAATTTCTATGGTTTTACTGCATTTCTGCACAATCAATACTAGAAGTTTACAATATGCACTTACAATTTAGGCTTACACACTAAATCCTCTACCTTACTATTGTACTCTGAGGAAATCCACCTGCAATTTATAACTTCACAAATTACAGAAAATTCAGCCTTACTGAAAATAAATACACAGGAATCATCCCTACTGGGAGACAATATACACAGGAATCATCCCTACTGGGAGACAATTAACACCATACATCTCTCCTCAAGATTCTTGATCATTAATCAAGTATAATCATGATGACAAAACCTTTTCCAACCTTCAAGACTAAAACCAGCAAACACTTAAAAGAGAAGATAACATTAATGCTGAATGTTGCACCACACTCCAAGCTGCAACAGAGACTTTACTAGAAAAGGTAAGATTAGCAGAGTGACACTTCACACCAAAAAAACTGTAGAAAGATGACTTTGGCATTCAAGTCCAGCAGCTACTGATAAAAAGAATTTAAATACCTGAAGTGGTTTGCCCATAATCTGCCATTCCAAATAAGCACAGAGTTGGCCATGTATTTCAGGTATCAGACACCCCAAGCTTTGGCATTTAAGATTAAAAAAAATTATGGAACATTATTTTAAACAATTTAATGTCCTTCCAAGAAGCCAAAAACATCAATAAAGATTCTTTCTAAGTAAAGTTAAATGCACAAACCCGATCCTGCAGTTTGTCCAGATCTGCAGCAACATATATCAGCTGAGTACTCGATACAGAAGACAATGGCAGACTTTCTGGAGAAGATCCATTCCCTTGGTCCTCACTGGGATTGAGGCTTAAAGAAGATTCCTTTCTACCAACTGGCACGGGTTTTTTGCTTTCCTTTGTATTCTCACTGGAAATGGGCCTTACAGAAACCTGAAACATCAAACTGAAGTGTGAACCCTAGCAATAGTGAAGGCAGTTAAAGCTGGACAAACTGAAACAGTATATAAAGGATTTGTAAGACTTCAGCATTAGAATGCCACACTTTCAAGGGATGTTACCAAATACCATTACTAAAATATGTAAAAAGTAAATTTAAAAAAATTTTGAGTGCACTATAAAGTTGGACAATTTAGAACTAATTCATCTAACTAAGGTTAGTAGAGGGCAGTCTGGTCCTGCTGTCAAACAGCTCCTTTCTCCCACCTCCTCAAGCTCTCTGCTGTCAGGCAAGTGCTTCCCCTGACTACTGTTTTAACTCTGGTAATTACCAATACTTTCCATGAGCTAATTTAGCTGAGAGAACTAAGTCAACGAGTCACAAAAGAAATTATAAATGGAGATCTTACTGGTGTCTTCAACTACAGAAGGGGCATGTACATAGAAGACAGAATCAGATTTTTCCTTAAGATACAGTGACAGAGTAATAAGCAATGGATATGTACTGTAGCAAGAGAAATTGTGATCAAATAGGAAGAAAAAGCAATCAGTTATTGGACCAGGGTTCCCAGGAAAGACTGCAATCACCATCTTTGGATATACTCAAAATTCAGCTTAAGAGGCTCTGCACCTTAACCTCATCTAAACTGGTCCTATTTTGAGTAGGAATTGGGACCAAATGACTTCCAGAAATCTATTCACATCCCAATTATTCTATTGTGCTGTCTCTCTACGGCACAAGAAACAGGGGCTCACTTGTATGGCTGGGAGCAGGCAGTACAAGAGCAAAGCACAGTTTCTCTGCTCAGAAGCAGTGATCATTGATGCTGCGTCAGGTGCCCAGGAAACTTCGGTTTGGCATCCTCAGTACTAAACAACTGATCCAGATTATGTCACTCCTTCTTATTTGCAGGGTTATTTTTCACCTGGCTCTGTTTCACAACTTCATTCACTCTATCACCAACACATAAACAGAAGAAAACTAAGGTTTTGGCTTCTTGTTTCAGAGGCAGAGGCAGCATTAAGCAGCGTGAGTACAGCTTTGGCAACCACTAGACAGCAGCACTGCAAAGTACTGATATTTGTGACTAATCACATATTTTACAGTGATACTTTTTATAACCCAAACTCATGAACTGCTTAATGGTTAAAAACCATTAACTTCACAAAAGCACTCTTAAAAAGAGGTCACATAGTTTGCTTCAAAAAGTCTCTTTTTGATGGACATACCCATCACCAGCCCCTTAAAGCAAGCTGCCCTCACCTCGCTGATGAACACAGAGTAGCGTGCCAAGATCTGCAGGCTGAGTTTCCACAGGCGGTGCGCTAAAGGCGGTACAAACATCTGATCCGACCAGCACTTCACAAGGCTCGTCCAGACCATGTGAGTGGCCAAGAGACAGAACAAGCTCCCAGCTAGAAATTATTAGGCAACAAAGGTCAAGTTCCTAAGCATGCTTCTAAAAGATGCAACATCAGTGTAATTGCATTACCCAAGATTTTAAAAAGCAAAGTGTTCCTAAAAGATACAATCATAAGATAGAAATGTATTAAGCATTGCCTGAAACAAACTCTTAAAATACTGTCTCCTCAATGCTTTAGATTTCAAATTCCTCTGAAGTCTTACTGTAGCTGTGCAGGCAAAAGCAAGAAATGAGAATTTGCCTGCAATAAAGGCAGAAACAGCTTGGCCAAATAATCCACTTCAGGAAATAACATTTCCAAAATAATTTTTGGCAGTCTTTTGAAGAAGTTACATTAGACATGCCTGCCAGCCATAACATAATACTCCCTAAGCACTACACTATTGCTCCTCTCCCAGTTTTATGGGATATTTGCTATAAATATTTATTTAAAACACTGTACAAATATCCATATTTAAACAAAACACTTTTAAAGCAGTTTACACAGTAACATTTTAGAGAATACCATTAGCAAGATAAGGAATGTGTCTGCAAGTTCTAGGCCTATGCCTTGAAGTGGTAAGATTTATATATTTTGTCTCCATTAGGGTTTTTTTCTCCTGGTTTGCTTCAGAGGGCATGCATGGATACACACATACAGACTTTTAGGTGGCTCATAGCTACCTTCTCCCTAAGTATTCACTCTGTTAGCTGAAAATAGCTCTTCTGATTACAACATGCTTCTAATGCATGTATCAGGTTACACCCTTCCACTCTTACTCTTCCTGTGCATAGCTCCTCATCTCCTCATAAATCAATGTATGTTTTTGGAGCAGACACCAACACTATGAATGACAGCAAGCCTAAATGCTGCCAACAGACAGGCATTTTCACCTCTACACAGTGCTACAACAATTAAGACAAATATGCCCCAATAACACAGCATAGCCTTTTGGTTGTCACTTAGAGGCTGTCAAATGCTAACAACTCCTTCTTGCACTGAGGGCATGGTTCTGTAAGTATGTCAATGACACCTGCTAAAGAGGGGGTTTTCAGTAAGCAAAGCAATCACTGAACAGAATTCTCACATTGCCGTCTCTGTAACAATGTTTTATACTGTCTGAAGAGTTAATCAGAAATCGGGAAGCTCATGTGAACCACGGGATACATGTTACTGAATACTCCAGAGACAGAGTGATCACTGCTACTTATACAACTGATTCCTTTACAATAAATATTTTTTGCAATAAAAGTTTACCTGGTGCTTCCTCTAGTGTATCTGAAAGTGCTTCTTCTAAGGCCCCTGCTATTTCTCTGAATCTGAGAGAAAGAAAAATTTTGAATATCACAATTCAACAGTTGCTTAATTTGATGCCTAAACATTTTTCAGTGTTTACTTTAGTATTATGTCAACGTGCTATCAATGCACATACACAGATTTTAAACCTGGGGTTATTTTTGCCCAACTTAACACCAGCATTCAAACACTTGAAAGAGAACCTTTGAAATTTTACAGGCACATACAAAGCTTATACTTTGGGATATTACTAAAGTCATGGTCGCAAACATTATCAAAATGATAGCTCACGGAGTGGTAAGTCCTCAGTTTTTCGAGAAGGGAAGTTTTTGTTTTGTTACTGTTTTTAAACTAATAGCAAACAAATTGACACATACTTTCTTTAACCTTCAGATATGTCACATGATACTGGCACTCCAGCTTTTTCTACATGGCTGTTAATGAGCAGTAGCATAAGGTTCTGCAAACAATTCTGTACCTAATAAAAATCAACAGTTTTTCAAGGACACCTGGTTTTTTTTAAATTCCCTTTTTAAAAATACCCTTTCTTTAAAAATTCACCATTCAAAGCAAAAAAATACCCCAAACCAAAATGACACTTCCAAAAATTTTTAGGTGTAACACCAGAAGTTATTAAAACCTCTGATATTTTTCCATACTTGCATAATTTTAAGCTTCCCTATAGGAAGGTCTGTTGTCACTGGTTTCCTCTTTTCTTGCTTTTATGTGCATCATAGTAACTCTGTAAATCCTTCTGTCAAACTTACTAATTACAAACCTGTGGTGTTTCTCCTAAAGTATCTTAGCTACCATTTCCAGATCAGGACAGAAGCCCACTTAGCTTTTTTTGTTCAAACTCCTAATGCACTAAGATGAACGTTCATCAACTAAAACATGTTTGTGAAACAGCTAAACAGCTTCAAAACCTCAGCTCTGCCTTGCACTGCTTCCATCAACAGAGCAGCATC
The DNA here is from genome assembly GCA_013396995.1 of Dicaeum eximium. NCBI lineage: Eukaryota > Metazoa > Chordata > Aves > Passeriformes > Dicaeidae > Dicaeum > Dicaeum eximium. The sequence goes on from VWZP01003839.1 coordinate 3,351,335, forward strand.
TTTAAATCTAATGGTGAAAAGGATTAGAGAACAGAATAAAGTTTTTAACAATTATGTAATTTTTGCTGAGTATTTCTTACATAGGAAATACTTTCCCAGTGTGGGGCTCGCTACAGTTCCACAATCAGCTGTACTGACATAACTGAAAGAATGAAACACAGGGAAGAGTTACTGGTGCTGTTTGTGCCAGCACTGCTACAGAAGAAATGCCTGAACATCCATCTGTTCCTCAAAGGATCATTTCTAAAGGCTTTAGCAATGGCTGATTTTTCTGGGGAATTTCTGTAATTGAAAAAAGAAAAAACCAAACAATTTTAACTATAAATGCCAAAGTGTGAGATAACAGTTCCATAAAAATCTTTTATGACTTAAAGGCTATTAACACATATCAAGAGAAAGCTTCCGTGATATATATAATTAATATATTGTATTATTTTCACAGTTATGCACTAAAGAATTCATGGGCACTTCCAAAGTTAGCAGATTATTCCAGTATAAAGGAATAATATGGTTAAAGATGAATCAGCTGCTGTTATCCAAACATTTCTCAAAACAGTACATTATTTAGACTTACAGTAATCTTGGATTAAAGGAAAATGATTTTTTAGAAGTGTTTTTAATCAATCAGAGCTCAGAATACCTAATGGGAAACATTTTGGAAGAGAAATAATATGCTGAAGCTCCATTTCATTTTTATGAGCAAGATTATCAACATTTGATCGATTGGTCTCCTACTAGAAAAGTTGCACTTGAATCAAAAAGGGCAATTAATGATACACATCTGTTAAAAGGTTCATAATGGCTGTAGTTCCACAGACACTTTTGGTCTGTGCACCACTATGCAGTGAATACTCCTGCGCCTTCCCTTGGGCCAGCATGAATATTTGTATAGTTAAGTGGTTTGAGGAATTGATGGGAGTTGAACATCAGTCTTTTTTTGTCCTGAGTAACAGATCATTATCAGTTCAGTATAAAACTGTAGGAACAGATGTGCAAGCAAAAATCCAAACCAGGGTATCAGATGCTGTGACTACTGTTTTACAAAACACCAAGAACCACCAAAACACTAAGGCCCTGCTCCCAGACTCATGCTCTTGTCACGTATATTAACTCTACCACTCCCAAATTCCTGGATGGAATTTTTCAGCAAAAGTGTAGATTCACCCTGAATTACAGAAACTGTATAAATGTGACTATGGTAGCACTATTGCCAATTTCAGAATTGTGCAATAAAAAAGGCCACTAAAATGATCCAGGTTAAAAATAAACTTCAATTTCTCTTCCCCCTCTTTTGGAAATTCCACTTTTTGTTTGTTTGGGTTTTTTAAAAGGGGCTCTCAGAAGGCTCTGGACTAAGAGAGATCACACATGCCACAGCTGGGTCATAGCAGACTTCACCAATGGTTCTGTTCCTTGCCTGGAGGGTTGCTCTCCAGCCCTACAATCAGATATGTAGACTACACTTTCTAAAAATACAGTTTTACATTCTATTTTGTTTATTAAAATTCTAACATTACTGGAATTAAAACAGGGCTTTCTTGGGTCTCTCTACTTTTTTTTAGCTGCAAGGTCTGTAAAAGGAAATATAACAGATATATCAGACCCACTAGTAAAATAACCTAGAAGTTATTACTTAGCTCTTCAGGAATAGGGAATAGGAGGACAATCCTTGGGAAAGCAATGCTACAAGACCCAGCACTTTAAAGAGTACATCCTGTGAAACAAAAAGAATGTCAGAAATATGGCTAGATCTGGAAAAGCTTAAAGTTCTTAAGTCCTTTACTTCTGTATGTCTAAGAAGAAAGATTTCTTTCCTCACAGTACGTATTCCTCCGGATTTGCCCAAGTAGCATCTTTCAACATACAGCTTAGTTTCAGGGACACTGGAGAAAAAGAACTTGAAACAAGAGCTCAAGACTTATTTAGATCTGTTCCTGAAAGTCTTATGAGTAGCTTATGAAATCTGGTGTAACAACACAGTACATACTGAAGAGTAGTTACGTGTTTTTTTGCTAAATTGTTGAAATATATATATTTCAACATAATGTTCATAATTTCATACCAACATAATTTCAATATATATAATTGTTAAAATTGTATATAAATGTTACTTGATGTAATTAAATTCTTAGTTTGATTTCCACTATGATTTGTTGATAAGGGAGACTTTGAACAATGAGGAGGCGTGACATTAAGCCAGATCATCTTGCTGTGACTAACCTCTACTTTTGAAAGAGTGAACAAAAAAATGCATGACAACCTTATCTGAAAATACACAGGCAAATTCCATTTGTTGTTAAAGCTGTGGTAAGAGGGATGAGCTCTTAACCGTTTCACGCTGGCCTGGGAGCCACACTGTCGTTCAAATTTCCGTACGAAATCCATACTGGTGGTGTATTTCTGCAGGAAGAGAAGGAGCATTCCGATCACACACAGGCTCCCAGCAAACAAGGAAGGCCACCACCCATTCAGCAGAACTCATGTACCATGCTACAACTAAGCTCAAGGTTCAGGATAGGTTGACCCTGCCCCTCATCACCTAATCATACAAGGCTAAAAGCCTGGACTGCAGTGAAACCAAAACCTAACTAATTTGGAAGTGTTACTCCACGGTAACAAAAGCCAGCCCAGGACACTTCTAAAAAGCATAGAACTGTCCAAGCATGCTGATCAAGCAGAAGGGATCAGAGATTCGTGACTATTTCTGAGCTCAGTCACTGGGGTGGTGCTGCACAGTACCAACAGAGTCAGGTGCAGCAGAGAAAACTACACAACAAACAAATCATCAGGAACGAAATTCGGAAGTACACATAGCCAACCGCACACAAGAATGGAAGAACAATACTTTTGTCTGTTACACAGGATCTGTATTACAAGGATTTCTAGATCTGTTTCCCTAAAAATGTTTCGCAAATATCAAATATATCCACAAGAACTTCAAACAGTTTCATATAAACTAACTTCATCCAGTGTATACTTCTAATAAGATGTTTATCAATAATATTAAGCTGGTTGCTAGCAAAAAAAATTACACTAATCCCCAAACATACTGAGGATTTGGTCTCAATTTGATCTCAAGTATGAGAACACTGAAAATAATGAAATAATAAATTATATCATGCACAAAGCAGAAAGTCAAACGCTTGACAAAAACCAGAAGTAAAACAGTAGAAAAAATGTTATTTCATACAAAATAGACCTTGCTAACAGACCACAAAATTTATGTAAATAAATTTAAAATCAAAACACAACTGCAGTTAAAAATTACTTCTATGAAATGAAAACTAGTTTTGTTTCTGTGCAAGTTTCTTCTATTAAAAAAAAATAGGAAACAGCCTTAAAACCTATCATATATTCTCATAAATCCACTACTGAATCAATGAAATAAGCCTGAAATCTCTCAGTGCTTCTGACTTCACTGCAGTGTTAGGGTTCAATCCACAATCCAGAGCACTATGGGAGCAATGTGATTTTGCCTCATGTGAAGCAGTAAAAAGTTATCAGGACAAACCCCCGTGTTGCTGCCTAGAGGGTCTGTTCTCAAAAACTCTCCTGTGAACAAAGGACATGAACTGCCACAGGGATGCTTTTATATTGTGAATCTCAGTGAGTTCACAACTTTCTGTTAAAGGTTTAATTATGCAGTATCTTTCTTGTGATGTAGTAGTTTCAGTGTCAAGATAGTATCCTGAAAAATGCACAGAAAAGCTTTTAAGTAACTACTTTTCTCCTAACCTGGTTGTATTTGTAACACAATGGGCCCATAAAAGGTACGGAAGTTAGACCCAGACTGAATTAGTTCTCTTTCAGGCCTCCTTTCTTAGATAATAAACCCAGCACTGTAAAAAGGCAAACAAGCTGTTAATGCTCTGCTACCCTAAGTGTAAGTCAGAGATATAAACCAAACATTCTGCAAAGACCTGTCACTTTCAAAATAGAAGGCATCTCAAGAGACATTTATCTCAGTATTGAGAACATTATATACAGGACAGGGAACTAACTGCAAGATTGGTTCGTATTTTAGCTTCTAGGACTGGATTTCTGACTGCACAGTTATTTAAGAGAAGTAAAATCGGGAACCAAAATGGAGCAATTTTCAAACAGGGAAATCTAAACTTAATCTCAAATGAATATTTAGGGATAAAAGAAGTATTATTTTCAATACCCAAGAATCTGCATACCTAACTCAAATAAGTACTTTAAATTAATTATTTAATGTAAGCTTGTGATACCAGAGAAATACTATCTCTGTTTTCTAAACCTGATGGCGCTGCTAAGTATTTTCAGGTTTTTGTTGACTTGTGTTTATAATCACAACATAATCGGCAGTACTGCAAGAGAGCAAAAGCTAAAGCAAGTGAAACAAAAAATTTTTTTAATCTTCCCATAATAAAAAACAAGGTATTTAATTAACATCACAGCTCCTGCTATACAGAAGTTCAAAACTTGAGTGAACACTGGAGTCATCCACTCCCACCTTCAATAACACTGCAATTCTACTCCCAAAATGAACACTAATTCATCTGACTAAATGGCGTCCAATAACTTCTGTATGAGCTCTCCTAAAAAACTTGAGGGGAAAATTAATTCCTATGGAAATTGAACCAAATGGTCTGAGATAACCTCCTTTTCCAAGCCATGCAACAACATGAATTTAGACAAAAGCAGCAGGGGGGAAGAAGCTAGAGAACATGACTCTTTCAATTTCTGTGTTTGTCACAGAAATTAGAAATGGAAAAAATGAAAACTCAATTACCTCATGAAATACATCTGGGTTTCCAGGGTTAAAAAGTGATGGTAATTTCTCTTCCAAACCATGTACTATTTCTGGCCACACAGAATTCACTAAGAAATCATATCCAGGAACAATATCTGCTTTTTCACTGAAAAAAATTGCAATTATTCCATGGTTACATTTTACCATCAGGCTTCTATTTGGAGGCAGGAATCACTAAAAAATTGACACACTGCACTAGACAAAAAGCAATGAAAATTTTTTACATATTTATACTGATTCCCTAAACTTTTCTTCCTTTGAAGATTCCTTATCTGATTCCACAGTCTCATCAAATCCAAGGTGGTTTTTTGTAACTCTTGAAGGGTTTTAAAGATTTTTAAGTTCTATATTTTTCAAGTGTGTGCTGGAAAATTAGTACATTTCAGCTGAGAAATCCTATTATTATTGGTATAATTCAAGTTTTAATAGCTCCAAACTTCCAAGACCTACCAAGTAGGAATAATGTGACTAATGCAATGAAAAGAAGAACTTTTTCCTAATTGTTTCAAACTGTATTTATACATATGGTGTTTGATCAAAAGATTAAAAGCTACCTTGATTTTGAAAACTTAAAAATTGAGAGCAGAAGAGAGAAAAGCATTCAATTCCAATTTAGTACACTGCACTACAAAGTAGAAACATTCCATTATTAAGAAGAATGATTAAAACTTGCTGAGAGATTAAAAGAATTAAAATGTTAGTAAAACTTAGGAGTCATAAAAAGCTCAGCAATGGATGACTAATTAGAAAAGTAATTCTGCAGTCCCTAGGGGCTACATCCATAGTTCTGCTAATTACAGCACTCTACTATACCAACCATCCTGCAAACAGATGAATAAATGGGTATAATTCAGTAGACCTGAATTATTTAAGCTTGGAAAACAGGCAATTTAATTGCATAAGGAATTAAGCACTTTTTGAGAACACAGCGGAAGCAGAAATAAATTAAACCTGTAGTTTCGGTACATGCAATAAATCAGTCAAACCTCTGAGGACCATCCCCACTTTTCTGATGTGCACTAACAACTCAGTAACTTCTGAACTTCTATTTTAATAGCTTTATTATGCTCTTCTCCTTGGATGAAGTGTACAATCATATTTAATGGGTTCAAAAAACCAAAAGTTATCTGACACATTGTATTATGCACAGGACTCACTTCTACTATTGAAATACTATTGAAATACAGGATTGTCTTTGCTTCCTCTGAAGGTCTGGGCTGCAGCACCAGGAAAGTCTGTTCACTCTTTCGTTTTGAAAAACACAGGCATGAGATAGAAATCAAACTTGACTACGAATCTCCAGGGAAGGCCAGGTAAGTTATTGCTGCATGAAAGCTGATAATGGAAAGGATTTCAAAGCACATGATACTTGTTGTAACTTCAGTGCAGCAGAGAGAAAGCCCAAGATATTTACCTGGAAATCGCTCCCCCTGTTACTTCCCGCAGGAGACGGCAATGATGAGGAACAAACTCCAGCAGCCTATTGTACATAGCCTGGAGGCCATTGGGGTGGGATTGCACATACTGCTCCACCATTACCTGCCAGCAACAGCTCAATGTTAAATGCCAGAAAAGTGAATATAAAATATGCTGTAATGCAAGACTCACAAAACTCTTAACACGACTATCTCAAACACTGGGACAGTCAATATATTACTTCTTTTTAATTATATTTTCCAAGTATAAATTGCCAGCTTGAATTATTACTTCCTTTAAAACAGCACTCCTAACTGCCAAGACTGGCCTCAAAAATGGGAAAGAGCTCCTTTCTTTCAAATGTGAGTCACTGTGTCTGGCTCCCAAACCACTGCCACATCACTGTCACCTGAAGCAGTCTGTCAAGTTAAACAGGCAACTAGTAAAAGCCAATCAAACTCAGAATAAAGTAAAAACTCCTAAATGTTGAGTTGGTTGGTCCAATCCCAAATACAGTCAAGCCAAAACAAAGAATCTTCTGTGACACTGCTAAGCCTTTAATGCAGCTAACAAATCATTTTGTCTGGACAGTATCTCATAGTCAGTGAAAAGGGATAATCTCTGCCATAAAGAGAAGGAAGACAGTAGGAAAAGAACAATAGCTTGTTTCTTGGCATTCTTCCATACATCTGAACACATTTTCCTCTTGCTACATAAACAAGTAGAATGGTGCAGAAGTGGTGAAAGAATATACCCTGAGAGGGAAAAGGGACGTGTCCCACACAGTAGCAGCTGTTACAGCACTTAGCAGACACCCAATGGAAATCTGTCCTAAATGGGAGAGGTTTGGTTTTTTGATTCTTTAGGCTAAGAAAAATGGAGGTAAGAAAAAGAATCCCAGTTGGATATAACCTGAAATCAGTGACAGGCAGGTAAGAGAATTCCTCCATCCTTTGTTTCTTAAATAGCAACAACACCCAAACTGACATTTTGTTATAGGCTCAGTTTTCCTGTTCTCTCCACAAAGATATTTTGAAGCTGCTAACAAAAGCTGGACATTGACAAGAAAAAAAAGCACGTTTGGAGAACAACTGGAATTTTTTTAGGTTATCTTACCTCATCTACATAAGGTTTTACAAGCACTTGACCAACTAATGCCTCTGCATCTCGTGTTTTGTCAATTGTTGCGTAAGTGCGTAGACAGTGGCGTATTATGTCAACATTTGAAGTTTGAAGGCCTTCCAAGAGCAGCCCTTCCAGAGACTGCTGCAACATGGCTGTTATTCCAGCTATACGCTACAAAGAGAAAGAAAATATAGTCATAAAAAGCCAAAATCAAAGCCTTGTCATCATTGTTGAAGTAAAGTCATCCAGAAGTACCTAACACAGCTTTCTATCCTCACTTGAACAAGTACAAAAGTTCTGGTAACTGCCAATGTTGAACGAACATTAACACAAACTTAATGGGTTTGTGATGCTATAAAGATGGGATTTATTATAATAAAGCTAAAGGCAATTATTTTCTTCTATATGTTGTAAGTTACATGGTAACTTATATCAGGTCTGCTTTATCCTGAGGAAATAAGTCAATAATTGTTCCTTGTCCAACTGAACCAGTATGTGACAATAAACAGAAGATTTATGGTAACTGACCAGGGATAACAACTGTAGCATTTATCCCCCACTGCCAGAGACTAAACAGACAGCATGTACCCAGCACTACTTGTCAAATTACCACAAACCTATGACACAGAGTGGCACTAGCAAACACCAAAGCAATTAGATTCCTTCTGGCTTCTGCCAAACAGCTTCTTCAGTCTACACATATTCTCCTTTTTGCAAACCATTTTTCCTCATCTCCCACGACATCTTTTCTACCAGATCCAACTCATTGCTACACTACCTGTAGATATAATCCTGCCCCAAGATGCTCCCTACAAGTCTGTATTTGATGGAGTTCAGCAACACACATTAAGGTAGTCAGAGTTGAACTATGAATATAGCTAGTAAAATTTCTTCTCTCCCTTTTTACATGCTGTATTGTGTCCATCCATCCTAAAATGATTCATAGAATTTGTACTGAACGCACAAAGTCAAGAACCCAATTCCTGACTAGTCATGAAAGCTACATTCTGACGAACCTTAGCAACAACAGGTACAGGATAGAAGTCCTGGCAAAGACCATTAAGGAAGCTACCTGACAGATGCTCTCCCACCACATACACTACTCATGCTCACTGCTGCTATTATCCAAGTTTGATATCTCAGTGGCCAGAGGAGTCTTGTAAATTGTCCATGTAACAACATGGTTCCATGGATGTCTGGAGCAGAAAAAAGTTTATAATGCCAACAGGCAGAGGCACAAACAGGGACTCTGAACTACCTCAATAGCTTGAAAGCCATTAAGAATGACACCCTCATGCTAATCAGCTTAAAGCATTATCCCCTCTCCATATTCACAGCTTTCTTTAAGCACAAGTTTTCATTTATGCCCTCTCCCCACTGAAAGAATAAAAGAAAAAAATCACACCAAAACATCAATTAATCTTTTACAGTAGGTAGAACAGTATACTGGGAGATTAGTAATGGCCAGCATAATTTCATGAGAAGACAAACTTGAATATATTCAAGCCAGCCACTGTGTAGACATATTCCATTTATATTCTGGTCTGTACACTTCAGCTAACAAAGCCACCATAAATCTCTGGAACGAGGCCTCAGTATCAGTAAGCAGACGAACTGCAAGACACATTAGGCTGACAAAAACGTCTGTCGTATTTCCTACTGTTATTCTCAGTAATCTATCCTAAAGAAGTAAGCAAACAGGGCATAAATCTTCAGAAATAGTTCTAGTCAACTGATAAAAATGACTTCATGAAACCCATTTTTCTCCATAAATGAATTCAATAAAACTCTGTGGAAACCGGCATTTGTCTTCCAATTATACTGGGTTTGCTTGACTGCGCAAGTGTTCAGTGCCATGCAATACTTACTGGTCTCACTTTGTCTAAAAGGGGCATTCCTTTGCTTTGGACTGCATGAAATTGCAGCTGATTAAATTCTGTGGCAATTCTCTCTAAAACTTGTCCAGTTAGAAGTGGACTGGAAGAGAGATGATACAAAATGAGAATACACAGTTAGATCCTTTCAAACCAACTCACTCTCATCTGTAACAGACAGAGCTCTCCCTCAATTTTTTGTGGTTTAAACATTTTGAATTCTGATAGGTACTACTATAATTATTGCAATCAAGCAATAATGACCTGGAGCATGCTGCATGATTAGCACTGTTTTGCAGCTCTGACATCAAGTGGGTGAAGCAGAAGCTGAAAGGAACATAAGCTCTTGCCTCAGCAGTAATGAGGCACTTTTTTCTAGATGGAGTTTTATTATGACATGAAAAGTCAGTCTTAAGAGAGCTCAGAAACTGCACCAGGTGACCTTCACCATCCAGATTTGTTTTTTTCTTACTCTGTCATATAGTAAAACTGATGACAGTCATCTCTAGAGAAACAGTCCTGCCCTTCTGAAGTCCACACAATCCCAATAATGAGCCAAATTTCTAGTTGTTCAAGTATGATCTTAATTGCAAACTTAAATCTGCAAAGTGCCTCTCCTGACTGAAAACATCTGCTTTTGTCCCTCTAAATATCAAACTACTTTCTAATACACCTACCCCCCACTACCATGTGATCCAGCACACTGAGCTGAAGAGACAGCCTCACACTGGGTCTTCCCTCCAGCTTAAATTGTACTTGCATCCCAGCAAGCCCTTCAAGGGCATGACTGGTACATCAGCTCCAAAAGTGGCTGAAAGACATCCTGCAATCCTCAGCAAAGGCAGGGGAAGAAGTTTGACTGGAAATTGTCACAAACCTTCCTTGTACTAGGTTTGCCTTGCCTGCCTTCAGCTATTCTTGCAGCAATCCTTTCACTTACACATAAGCAGAGAAAACAAGAAAAACTATTTTGTTTCACTTACAAATGACGTTGGAATAAACTGTAGAGAGTATTTCAGACATGACAGGATTAATTACTTCCAATAAATAAAATAAAATAACTGCACAGCAACTTCAAAAAGCTTGCTTACTGAAAGCACCATGAGTAATTTGAAACTTTCAAGTCTGAGTTACACATTCTGTGAATGACTGGCTAGCAGAAGACTAAAACCAAGAAAATACTAAAACTACAGTAATTTATTCCATCAGAGTTACATTTCTAAAGATACATCCTACTGCTTGTAAATTCACCTTCAACAACACCATGAAATTAGGTTAGTTCCATCAATTACAAACAAAACTGAACGTTACAATTTTTTTACCTGTTTCCCTCCAATGAGGACAATTCTTTAGTGCCTTGGGAATGTAGAATCTTCTCAATTTTCTCAACAGACTGAATAACATGAATAAGTCTCAGGACACACATCTGTAATTAAAGAAAAATTTTTTGTGTCTAACCCCAATCCCAACTGACACCACCTAAAGAAAATATTTGAGATGGTTTCTTAGTTCTTTGGGTTTAATCTGGTTTAAATTTTCTCCCTTTATCTTAACACTTGAGCCATGTCTCAGTTGAAGTATTGCTCATATAAGTCCATAAAACACAACAAATAAATGTTTGTCACAGATGTAGGACAGCTGTTCCTATCCCTAATGGTTTTCAAAGTTAAGCACAAAGACCAATGTTAGCGTGTCTCCTGCCCATAAAAATTAAACAGTTGTACTTTAATTCCATTCATAGTAAGTTTATATGCTACTGCAGTCAGAAACAAGAGCAGCTACAACTAAAAAAAATCCAACTAAATCAAACATATGTTTTGGGCAGCTACAGTAAAACAAAGATTTATGACCAACTAGACACTGTAAAATATGAAGTCTGTCAACCAAAATGTCAATACATTTTACAAGTATAAAGTCCTGTGCAGTGTGCATCTAGACAGCCTAGAACTTTCTAAATTTCATTTTCGCTGGGTTAATGGCAAAATCAAAATCATCCTAAGGATGATTTTTTAAAGGTAGTAATTTATCTGTTGTACCTTTTTTCTTCTAATGTCTTCTTGTTTAGTCATCCGATCATCTACTGCTTGAATTCCTTCACTGACACATAACTTAAGACTCTGTGAGAGAAAAAGTCAGTATGTAAAGCTTGCTTCCCATTTAAGGGTTGAGAAAAACCTAAAAAAAAATTCTAAACTTAAGATGCAGATTAACAAGATTATGGGACTAATAAAAGCTACAGTACATCAAGTGAAAAAGCCATAAATACAACTAAATAACTGAAAGTAGAACCTGCTCCTTATGTATTGCAACTGCAAATATAATTATTTCCACCATAACTGTTCTTTTAGTAACTTAGAGAGAACAAATGACCTTTGCCTAAAAACAGGCAATCAACCCCCTATGTCTTTATGTCTTGCAACTGAAGTTACAAATCAGTTTTAAGTAGTACTTTTCCTGTAATATGGATTTCTCTACGCTAGCTGACCCTGTTTCTCTTAGACATGAAGGGTGTGATATTTTAAAGGCACGTTTATGCAGCAAGCATCCCTCTGAACTGGCTGCCAAGATGATCAAAAATCGCCCCTTCCTATAAATACCAAGTCAGTGTGGAAGAGCCAGAATAAAATCCACCTTCAAGAGGGTGATGTTTTATGGTTAAACCACACACTGAGCAAAGTAAGTTCATAAAGGGCCTGTGCTGCATCTGAATTTTCTACCATCTGTAAGTTACTCAAATATTAAAAGAGTTTCAAGCTATCTGCATAGACTTGTCTTGCAAGAGTCTATTCACTTGTCAGATTTAAGAAACTCTTTATCTTTTGGTTGAAATGCACTATAGGAAACATAAATTTACTGCAATACAAGTGCTTGAAAACACAATGCTTCTCCTACTAGCAATCTAAGCCATCAATTTTCAAAAAGAAGTTTATTGTACCAAACATTAACTCGAGTAGAAGATATTCCATTCATCATATGAGAGTGAGCTGAAGTTTACCAAGCTGTTGACAATGATTGTTTTGAACATACCATAACTTCTTCCCTTAATTGTCCCAAGGGTACCGAAAGCTGATTGAGAGCCTTGTCCATGCCAACCTAAAGAAATTACCAAAACCACATTTATTACTTTTTTGATAAGATCATATGTGAATCAGTGACAAAGCCTATCATTTTACAGATACTGAAAGAGAACTGAAAAAACATAACTTCCTTTAAAATCTCCGGTTTTAGATTCAATGCAAAAATATGTTATCTCAAATGCAGGCATAAAGATATAACACTGCTTCCACACAAAGCCAAAAGACAAACAAAATTCCCACCTATGGAAATTTTTCCACTCAGAAGTATGTTAAATCTCAGTCTTTGAATCTGTGTAATTGGAAGAATTACAGTTTTCAGACATAAAGTTGGGGGTTTAAGATACTTTGACTATACAAAAAGTTAAAACATTCCTAAAAGAATCCTTCAGAACAGCCTTACTTTTATCATTGCTGTTCTATTTTAATAATTTATTTCCTTCAATTTTACAAGTGCTGACAGTTTGAAACGAAGTTTGCCATGAATCTAACTCCCTAATGAATCAGCTTTTCAAGCCAAAATGCATACATCTAAAACATTTACTACAGGCCAACAGCAATTCTGTACAGCAGCTAAGTTCTACAGGAATGGTGTCTCAGTGCAAGAATTAGAGACCTCAGTTTAAGATGCCTTAAATCAAAAAATGCCAAAATAAAAGCCATACACTTTTCATATGAAAAATAAAAATCCCACTGAACCACATAAAGCCTGAACTACACAGTACAACCAGTAACACTTACTAGATTTGTTGAGAGATTAACAAAATCTGCATAGTCCTTATTTATGAGTTCTACCATAGCAGTTTTAAGGAGTTTGTAATAGAGCTCCAGATCCTCTCTGAGCTCTTCCAACTGCACACGTTTCCTGCAGTCTGACACAAAGTGATCAACATCAAAATCCGCCTGAAAGTGAAACAGGAAAGAGAGGACGAGGTAAGTAAACAGTTCATGTAAGGAACATACCCAAAGGAAAGTACTCCATATGCCTGTGAGTTGACCAAACTAAAGCTCTAGTAGGCAAAAGGCTTCTTAGCGCAATAGTTAAACCCTCGGTTTTCAGGCTGAAAAGCACAGAGTGTCGTGGGGCTGAATATCCAAATACCAGCTCTCCAAAATACAGGAGATTTTAAAAAACAAACCAAGAAATGACAGCCAGGAGTCGAAATTCAGTACTGAGAACTACTCTACGCTCTCCAAGCAGCGAGGGCTCCCGCTGCCCTCAGTGTCAGGGCCCGGCCCCACCCGGGCACGGCGCCCTCCCGGATCCCCCTGTCAGTGACACCCTCGGCGCT
>VWZP01003840.1:0-161762 GCA_013396995.1 Dicaeum eximium
TATATATATATATATAAAAGAGAATAAAGTGGAGGCAGTAACACACATTTTGTGTTACCAGTTGTATTCGTTGAAGCAGGAGTCCTGTTGTAGCTCAGTGGGATGACATAGGAAATTATTCCAGTGTGCTATGGGAAATAATTTGCTTTGGATTTTCTTTGTTGCTGATATTCTTAATGGTTTTTATTTGTCTGAGGGCTACATATATCTTTTATGGAGGGGCTGCTGATCATACCTGCTTGTCTGCCTTTAGGTGAGTGTTCTTGATCTGTTATCCACTTGCACTGAATTCCACAGACACTGTGAAGGGATATTTGTTTTTGTCAAAAGATGTGCTGTAGCATGGTGCAGAAAGATGTGAGCAGTCCAAGTAATGTAATTTATTAGTCTAATTGAAACAGAGAAAAAAAAATGAACAAGTTTTTGTCACAGGAATCCTTTCCAGGGCCAGTTCCTTAGGTAATAAGTAATTATCTTGGAAGAAATGTTTGTGTCTAGGGAATATGTTAGTTTTTTCTAGCTGTAAAACTGGTCTGGTAAAAGAGACTGTTTCTTCTATTAAACTTTGGTTTTCTTAGCTTTTTAGTCAATCAGGATTGCAGCAATTCCACAAATGCAGTTTTTCAGCAGCGCATCTCCCTGCTTTTATGTGCTTTCAACCAACCAAGCAGAATGCAAGCTATCTATCATTCACACATTGAGAAGTCTGGAAAAGTAGTAATAGATCAGAAAAATTAAAAATATATATGTGGTTTATCAACTTTTTTCATGTAGCTGCTTTTTACAAAGGTGATGCTGTTGCTTGTCTCCCACTGCAAACTCCTATTTGTAGTTATTGTTTGGATTTAAGAGAAATAAAAGACGGTGCATTTCTTAATTTGGCCGCTTTCATAATTTACATTTGTAGGTGAAAGCTGCCAAGCCCTATTAGGGGGCTAAGCTCACCAGGGGGATGCTTGTGTCATTTCCACCCGCTTGTCATGTTGTTTTCTCTGCACTTGTTAACTCAAAGTGTCAACCTGTAAAGTGCTCTCATCACATTTGCACATGAGGTGCTGCAGGAGGTGACATGAGCTAATAGAAGGAGTTCATGGTAACAGAAAATCTCATTTGTACGTAGTGGGAGTGATGAGCTCAGGGACTTGCACTTTGATTGCATTGTAATTAACGGTGCTTTGTGTATCTTAGTGTGATGGCTGCAGAGACTGCTGCTGTCTCCCTGGTCCTGTCTGACAGGGTTGTTTCTCCTAAGAGATGTGGACAGGAGAGAACAACTGAGATGTACGTGATATAACTGGGCTCATTGCAAGTTTCTCTGCTCATCACAGACCCATCACTCATGATTAAGAACTGAAAGCCAGTCTTCAGCCTTATGTCCCAGTTGTGCATATGATGGCTGTAGAACTGGATTTTAAAAGCATTTTTAAAATTTATCAACAGTAGAAAGGTTATGTAGATATCCACAGGAATAAATGCTAAGAAAGGAGAACAAAGAAAGAAAGTTACATGATAGTGACATGTAAAAGGATGGCAAGATAAACTCCTGATGCTGAAGGTCCTGCAGAAGATGAAGCTTTCTGCACCTGATGTTTTTGAGAACCTGTGGGCTGTTCAGTTTCCTTTTACTGTTTATGATTACTTCTTTAGAGAGCAAAGACATTATCAAATGACTTTCTTATTATGCTGGGTTGCCATTTCTTCCCTTTCCTTAGAAAAAAAGGCTTGTAAAGGGAGTGAGTGGAGCTGTCCCTGTCTGGTAGCTGCAGTAATCTGGAACTTCGTTTGGTTTGCCCTGGTGGCAGATTGGCTTAGTTCTCTCTTTGTGAGTCCAGAGTGATCTCCCCTTTAAGGATGATAAATGCTTGTGTGAATACACAAGCCTGATTAAGAGGGAGCCTTTTTGTTCTCTCTTCAAGTCTCTGTTGGCCCCACATATTTTCCTTCTGACTTGTAGTATCACAAAACCCTACTGGTTTGTCCATGCTGAAGGACTGCTCATCTTTTAACTTCTTGCAGGGCTTCAGATATTTAGTATTTCTCTGTCTACTTTTCACTTGTCTTTTCTCAAGATTTGGTGAATCTGGCCTTGACTGAGTGTTTCAAGGAATAGGCATGAACAGCTTTATTCCTTCTGGGCCGTTCTTGCAATTAGCAAGCAAAGTTGATTATGTTTTGCCTAACTGCCCAATGTTTCTCATTTATATACTGAAGATTACGTCTCTGTTTTCTTACAGAGCAAGTATTTGAGCCTAGAGCTAAGGAAGAGAAACTTTAGCTAGCTCTTGAGAATGTTTTGTTTTAACTGTAGTGTAATAAATAAATTACTTATCTATTGCCTTATTTCTACTGCATATCTCATCTCCCTACAATGAACATTTGTCCCCTGTAATTTTGTGTGGCAAGTATTCTGTAGGACCTATTAGTAAAACTTAATTTTATTGGATGATTAGTATCCCAGGTGGATTTCCTAGTGGAGAAAAGGACTCCTCCAGGCTATAACATAACAGTGGCTCATGTCAACCTCCATCCTAAACCATGTGTAGGTTTTGTCACTGTTCTCCCTTGCTGACTGTTGAGAGGACCTCCAGAGATTAACCTCACTGGCTTGGTTCACTGCTAAAGTGATTGACTCAGTTTGGCTGCTTCTTCCTCTGTGCTGACAAATCTTGTGCTGTGTGGATCCAGCCCAGTGGGTGCACCCATTTCAGCTGATGGATTTGTCCCTTTGCCTCTCTGTCATGTTGGGTTAGCTAGATTCTTAAATATCTGCAGGGGGTTTTGGTTATGTTTTTAACTTGATTTGATCTGAGCTAGTTGATACCATTTGGGTTCCACTTGAGATTCTGTACACCGTGGTTCCCATTTCATTAAGTGGGAATTGGTTTAATGTAGCTAAATAAATACTCTGTCAGATTTTACAGTGGCCTATTTCTTACACATACTGACTGATATTGCTATGTGTAATAGATGTGAGCCAGCATTTTTTTATGCTGCCCTGCTTTGGATTTGTGTTTTCTTTGGAAATGTGTTCAGAACCGTTTTTATTTGTTGTTGTTTGTTTGTTTGTATTTTTAAAATTTGGCAGGAGATTTTGCATCCTACAGTCATCTTAGCCTTGTTGTTAAATGTTTAAAAACAAATCCAGAAAACCTGGCTAAAAGGGTATCAGAAGGCATCACAAACAGTTGTATTGAGTCAGTGGAAAGAATTCTTTTGAGCTTTTCTTTTGATTTGTTGCCCTTGGTCAAGGGATTGACTCAGGGAGAGGAGATAGAAGACCAGTTTACTAAGGACCAGATTTCATCTAGATATTCTTGTATCCAGGAGTAGGGTGTTATTCATCATTAACAGAAATGGTAGAAACATGATTTGGGTT
Source organism: Dicaeum eximium (assembly GCA_013396995.1). Lineage (NCBI taxonomy): Eukaryota > Metazoa > Chordata > Aves > Passeriformes > Dicaeidae > Dicaeum > Dicaeum eximium. Next base: position 3,377 of record VWZP01003840.1, read on the forward strand.
TACCTTTAACACAAACACTATAAGCCATGAAATGAACCACCAAGTTACATCAGTTTTTTAAAGGACAGCTTTCCTCCCTTAATTCAATGTTTCTTGAAGTCAGGAAATCATATTCATACCTGAAAATTCATTTGCATGTAATAATCTGAAAAGTCTGTGTCTACTACACATTTACATACTGCTCATCCTGGCCTTGCCCATGTCAGTTGGTCTCAATCAGAAATAAATATTTTGTTGCAGGCTTGCAAAACAAAACTGACCCTGGCTTCTTCAACTGTTGCTTTGAAATTCTTAGATTTCATTAGCATTTTTTTAATAACACTTCAGACTGCACGTCAAGGAGATGTAGTTCTTGGTGTTATCTGAAATAAGATTCTTACCACCTTAGGAAAAAATACGTCCTCCCTCTTTAATTTCCTAGAGCATCAATGTACAGAGTACATGACATTATGTCTTATGATTGTATTTTTTATTAGACTAGAAGAAATGTATTGGGGAACTTCTGATAAAAATCAATTAAAATTTCGGGTGAGGAAGGATATGGTGTAAATGGTTTGATATAGCCAAGATCATACAATTATTTTTCATGACATTAAAATATAAACTGCATTGTCAAAAAGTGAAAAATACCTGCAGTTTAGATTGCTTACTTTAGGCTCAATTTAATCCTCTTTTTCACTATGGCATTTTCATTTGAAGTCTGGAAAAAAATAGTACAAATTCAGGTAAAGGCTTCTTTGTAAGGAGGTTATATTTTTATGAATTCTTACATGAATGGAAGTGATACTGTAGCTTCTAATTTTATGATCCTGGAATTGAAGACCTGAGAAATGAATGAAGAAACACACTCGGTTTTGTGGTGTGCAAATAAACCTTTAATATCATCAACATAGAAATGTCAGTCACCAAGCAAGTAGATTACTTTTTGCCTGAGAAAATAAAAACATGCTTTCAAAACAATGCTTCAAGTCCCTTTTTTCTTAACCCCCCTCTCTAGGAAAACATGGTCAGAAAAAGCCAAAAAGTAACATTGCTCTCAAAAGCACCTGTTGTAGTACAGGAATTTTCTCTTCTCGATTTTGCAAAAAGACTGACAAGTACTTGTGGTAGTAAATGCTCCTACTTCTGGAAAAAAAACCCCAAAAACCCAAACTGAGATAAAAATGTGATGCTGTGTCAGTGGCCCCTCATAGAGGGTTGAAAAAGTGTGCAACCAAAATTGGAGATGACTGGGGCTGTAAACAGGTATTAAAATATCTTAGTAAGGAAAAGCAATTTTTTATCTCAATTTAGCCAATAAGTTGAAGATGGAGATTGAGGTAGAAACAAAGAATATGAAAATAATAGATAAAGAGATAGCAGGTTAAGATTTCAGGAGCAGATACTACTCTTTCATTACCTGCTTTCCTCTGTTGATTGATGTATTACGGTAGTTTGGTTTGCTGCTCTCTTTGGGATTTATTTCTAAATGCATGCATATTATACAGCACTTTATCATCTACTTCAGTTCTCCTGCTTACAGATTCCAGGGTGAAATCCCCTTTGGGCTTGATGCACTACATTTCACTCATTACATCCCTAAGAAAGACAAATGCTTGTAGGCTTTTGCAAGTTGACAACACATAAATAGGACCTTTAGGAATTAGAGGCTTCTTCCTTGTGTCTTTCCTTGCAGTGATATAAGCACCGTGTAAGAACAGTAGAAGAAGGATCAACAGTGCATTGTAGTTACAAATAATGAAAAATAAATGTACACTGATGGTTACTGTGCATAGCTGGCTCCCCCTGTAATACTCAGAGCATTGTGTGCAGTCACAGTTCACTGTTAGGTACAGACATTTGGCTCCTTAGCACAAATATGTATGTTATAAATAGGGGATGAACGTTGTGATAGAAAGTTATAGCCTGGTCACTAAATTGTCCCATGTCTTTTTGGAAAATCCTACAATCACTGTGCCCTTGCCTGTTCACAGACTTCTTCCTTGGAACCCTCCATCATGGTTATTAATGGGTCTCGTCAGTCATGTTTATTTTCCTTTTCAGTTTTTTTTGTGTCCAGGGCTGATGGAGAGCTGCATGTGTCTGATCTGTTTAACTTGAATACTCCTTGTAACCACAGTGTTACTTTTATCTCTGTACAAAGCTTGTGGTATGCTTGGAATGCTGTACAAACTTTAAAATACTTGTGATAATTTCATCCAGATCTTTGGGTAATATAGGTTTGTTTACCATAATAGAGAATATTTCCTGTGAGTTATACCCTCTGTACATAAGGTGGAATATAGCATGAATATCTCTTGTTTTTCTGAGGTAACACAGTGAAGGGATATAAAAAGGATAGTAAAACTGGGACAGATTTCTTTTGAGTTTATTTTTCTTAGAGAAGAACTTTGATTTGCAATGGCTGGGACTGTAGGATGTAAAAAGATGAGGAGCTGTTAACTGTGAGGCTCTCTCACAGGCTCACTGCATAGCCTGAGCTAAGTTGCCTCACTTTTCTCCATCTGGAAAAAAAAAATACAGTTATCTTGCTGGCTGTGAAAATTCTGATGTAATGAGGGGTTATCTTCCCTAGAAGCATAAGGTGATAAAAGATATTTTACAGAAGAGTTTTGCAATCTCCTAATCTGTGCTTTTTAGTTTAGTGTCTGAATGTATGGCAGAGCTAAAGGCCTGTATGAGCCCTGGATTTTGCTGTAATGAATAGTGTCAGGAGCAGCTGTGCAGATGTGCATGACAAAGGAAAGATATTTATGCTAGTAATTCTGAGGTAGCTACTCAATGTTATATTCTCCAGTTTATTTTTGCTATAGTTCTGCTGGTGGTTTTGAGGCTGGAAATATACTTCAGAATGTTGACTTAACTGACAAGTTGCTATTACTTTGTTCAGAACTAATTTTCCATTCATTAAAAATGTCGTAGCTTATTTATAGGTATCAATCTGTTTTATGGGGCTATTGACCTTTCAGCCTTGTGACATTTGTCAAGAGGAAAGTAATCTTTTTTCCTGGTAGCGTTACAAGCAATAAACAAAAATCACCCTTTTATGTCAATAAAAAGTTTATTTCAAGAATTACTGTTCTCCTGGGAGAAGGAAATAGTTTGAAGACTTGCTTAAGGAAAATCTTAGATTTCCTTAATCTGGCAAGAAAGTTGTCTTTGTGTCCTTCCTATTGCATTTAAATAAACCAGCTATCTCCCCAACCAACCCCGTTCACCTGGTTTTTACTGAGGTGCAAACCTCCATTAACTTCCCTGCCTTTATTGTGTTTATATTACTAGAGGAAAAAAATGAGGTTTGTGGTGCATTGCCTGGCCAAGCGCATCCAATCTTAGGCAGAAAATGAAAACTCTGACTCCAGTTAGCCTGCAGGCATGGCTGAGCTGTTACAATGAACCCAAGCTGTTTATCTGGGGCAAAAAACTACCTGTATGTAGAACACATTTGATGAGAGAGACCTTTAAGGGAAATACAGCAAAATATTTTGAAGATGAACTAATAATCTATTTGGCAATTAGAGGCTTTCATACTTGTGACAGAGGTACCCTTTGTGAGGGCACCAGTGTTGTGGTTTTTAAAACTACCTCCTATTGGGTTTTGCATTTCTTTGTCATTGTATAAATATAATGCTAAAATTTGCCATTAATTCTAAAAGGGCTCTATAGAAGCACATGGTGGTCACCTTAGACTATACAACAATTTTGATGCAAAAAACCCTCAGCATAAGAATGAATATTCTGTTTTGAAAAGAAAAACTGGGCCTTGCCAAAATGCTACCTCCTGAAAACAATTTGAAGGATGGATCTGAAGCCTACTGCATTTTAAACTCGAGATGTGTTTTGACTGCAGTTTGCTGGGACACCAGCAGCTGTGATGTTCAGTGGAATCATGGGAAATATTCAGTCAGAGTTGGGTAAAGTATGAGTTTTGCTTTTCTGGAAGCCTTGGAGTGTTACTTTGTCTATATGTCAGGTAGAGTAGGAAAGCAGCTATCCATGGTAGAGGACTAAGACTGTATTGCTTTATTAATACAACTAAAAAGCAAATAACCCCACAGTCTCACTTCTGAACTTTTTAGTAGCCTGTGTGAAAAATGCTGAGTTTAGGCTGACTTGATTCTGTAGGCTCCAAGTGGAAGAGTGATTTTCTCCAGACTGTTGGGTAAAACTGTTTCCCCTTTTGGATTGGGATCAGTAGTGGTCCTGTTGCAAGCAGTACTTCAGTGGCAAGTACAGGTGATGGGTTTTGCTTTTTCCATTTGAAATACTGTATTTCATTTGTTTATCTTTTAGTAATTTTCCCTATGGACATGAAATAATGGCATCTAAATTGTACTATAAGGACAAATAGGCAGAATGGAGAATTTAAAATTCCTCATTGCTGTGTACAGATACCCATAGGTTGGTTTCTTGACTTTTATGTATTTGTTTATAAAAGGAAAGGGCATAAAATGTTAAAACAGAGGAAAAAAAAAGCCTTGAAATTTTCCATGGAGGAATGGGGAATAATCTGATGTTAATTCTGTGCATTCACTGAGATGTGCAATTTTACTTTATTTCTATGTGTGGTTTTACTTGCTGTTGTGTGGTCACATGTTGTTTTTATCGATATGGTTGCCCGTACTAATACATTTTAGGAGTGTGAGTGTCCGTGCAAGAGCTGCAACAGGCAGTGATTTAAAGGTTTACTTAATGCTTTAATACAACCCTTGATCAAGTTAACAAAATTCTGTATCACCAGGGGAATAATCTTCCCTGGCTGGGCCCTGCTCTAATCTTACAGATCAGCACAGCCTGCAGAACTGCAGATGAGAAACCCAAGTTTGGATTTGCAGTGCTGAGAGTACATTATACAGTGAGGTAACTGGTCTCTCACTCACCAGTACCATAATAAAACACACTTTTATAGATTAGGAGATACTGATGCTGAGCTCCATATAGCCTGTCACGGGTAAATAAAGTGTTACAAAAATATTGCTGCTTCAGGCTCAAAGCATGAAATAGAGTTTTTTAGAACACAATTTTTCAGTTATATTAAACTTGGCCCAGCAGAAAAAACCACATGGCTGATGGGCAGTCTGAGCCATTGGAGGTTGTATGTCCTGAGTTTATATTTAGGAGAAGAATCTGAAAAGCCAGGCCCAACTCTGTGCTTATTCCATCAGGGGAAGAGAGCAGTGGAAACAAACTCCTCTGCTGGTACGTCCTCCCACACCCACTCCAGTCTTCTTTTGTATTGAAATATATATGAGTTTTTAGGTATTAATTTATGTTCATTAGTGGCAGCATTCTTCCAGAACTAACAATAAGCTGGTTTGGTGTGTTATGCTCACTTGGGAAGAACTACCTCTGACTGCAAAAGGCATAGGCAAGTTACTAATGACAGGATAAAAGGGTTTAAAATGGAAATAGTTAAAATTTAGCTTCTTCTAGTGTTGCTTATGTTACAGTCATGATACAGGTTCATAGGTGGCAGCCCCGAAACACCCAGCAGAAGGCAAATAATTGGCCACCTTTCCATGGCTTTTTTCTTATGTGTCTGGAACTCATCGGTATCATCCCCTTAATAGCTCCATTTTAACTTACGTGTACTCTAGCACATCTGGTTGTTGGTGCTTTGTTTCTTGATGAGGTTCCTCTTGATATTCATTTGATTTGCATTAAGGAGGGATGAGGAAGTGTATTAGGAAACGGTTTCTGAGGGTAAAGGTGGTAAAAACCAGTCTGTCTAATGGTATTGTGGAATCCACGTCACTGTGAATCTCTTTAAGAACATTTTAGATAAGCAATGCATAGAAAGCACTATTAGATCACCATTAAGTGAAAGTTTTTTTCCTGTTTGGTCTGTTATGTTACTGGACCCGTATCTTGTATCTGAGGGAGGTTCTGAAGTGTATATCTGTGTGTGACATTAAAAGTTCTGTATTGGCTCATGTGTGCATAATTATACATACATATACATTCTGTATATGTATGTATAATTACATGAATTTGTCATGAGTTCAAGTGTCCAGAAACTCACAGGATGTGTTTCTTTACATCACAGTTGCTCAGAAAAACTACATTACAAATGTCTTAGAGGTTTTTTTACTTTGGCAACCAGTGTATTTCTATAAGCATTCCTACAGTGACATTTTGCAAAATTCCCTCAGTTCCATGTTCCAAGGTATGCTACCATGTCAGCAAACTGCTGGAAGGCTAACTGCCAGTTTTGTCCACCAAACTGATGTAATTCCACGCATTTTTCCAGGGGCAAAGTTTTCTGTTCTGAGTCTTCAGATGTTTGAAGTATTTCAAGGATCAGTCATATTACATTCCACTAATTTTTTCTGCCTTTAATGCTTCCTGCTGGCTACTGCAGACCCTTGAGACAAGCAGCAATAGCAAACACTTGGTAGAGTGACTTTGGTGGAATTGAAGCAATCTGAAACTGAGACTGTGTATGAAAATATTCTTATATAGTTTTATTAATGAGGGGAAAGAGTGATAACTTGTCCTGTGTTCAGAAATAAAATTGACATTATTTCTCTTCCCCAACAACATTAGGTAAATCTTTCAGGGAACAGAGTACTGTTTGAAACCCCTACCCCTACAAAAAAATTGTTGTGTAAGGTTTTATGTTACAGAATTGTCCGAAACTCCTGCAGCAATTAATTTATCATGTAACTTATATTTTACATAGTTAAAAGAATGTCTTAGTGTTCACTGAATACATTAACTGTAGTTTAGAAGAAACATATTCAGTAGTTTAAGATGGAAGATAGCTCTGCTTAAGGGTGTGCTGTCATTTTCCCCATTTACCACTTCATTTTCTATTCCCTTTCTCTTTCTACCCTTGATTAAATACTATGCTATAGTGCTCATGAGAATAATTGGGATGAGCAGAAGCATTACTAACAGGAAAAAATTGCAGCCTCCAGCAAGTACTTTTTCTTATTAGTCCATGTGCCACCTTATAAGAATGTGATTAATTTCAGATCAGAACTTCACTTTAATGATGTGCTGATGTAATGTTGTATGTAGGTCATTTGTTCTTCCAGCCCCCAAAAATCTGCTGGGCATTGAGGTAGTCCTTGTCTTATTTTTATATCTATGATGACCACTGATGAAAGAATAGCTTTTTAGACTTACTCTGTGTCTGCACTGGAGGAATTATCTTGGTCTGAAGCCTAACACTACACAATTAGTAGTAATACAGTAGTTGGAGGTTTTACTTTATTCAAGTAGAAAATTGCTGGTAGGCCCATTTTTGTACTCATGTGGAGAACTGGCTGTAGCACAGGAAAGGAGACTACATTTCTTTTTTGACTCTGTGATGTCAGTAGGGCGTTTGAGAAATGCAGTTTCTGCCTAGTTGTTAATTGTAGTCCATAGCCTGAATTTTCTTGGATCCTGAGACGAAAAATGGAAGCAGAGCAAAACATTGGTACTTGCTAAGCTTGGCTTTGGTCAGGAGTGTTGATGATGTTGGTACTAGAACTGGATGGCAACAAAATCAGCTGAGTCAAAACTGGAACTTTTGTGGGTTATTCCATATGGTCAAATTATACTTGTTGTGGAAACTGTAAGGCAGCTGTGTCTCTCTACAAGAACCTTGGACACTGATAAAAAAGGCAAAAATTCTGATTTCTAATGATATGGAATTTGTTTGTGTAAGATTTGCCTAGTATTTCTGTGATTTCTCCTATAGTTGTATCGGACTGTCAGGAAATTGGGGAAGGAAGGGCTGAATGTCCAGCTGAAGTGAAATGACGTAGGAGGATTCAGAATTTTGTTGGTTTTAAAATAAATTAAATTTCACTGAATTTACATACTTCTAGCTTCTGGGACTTTATTAGAAGCATTTGTTAGTGCTTCTTTGACCAAAACCATCTGTTTTGCTAAGCTTTTTTTTTTTTAAATTCCAAAGAGTGAGAAGAACATTTTGGCTTACACAGCAAAACTATTAAACAGCACTCCCATTCCATGTGAGCCCATGTGAAGCCAGGGAACAGACTTCCCTAAAACAGTAAGTAAAGGGCCCATGTAAAACATCTGGGAGAGGCAGTGATGTTAAGATGCTCAGTTAGAGACTTGCTTCAGAATAAGCACTTGGAAATAATCACACTCATGCCCAGCTGTTGGTCACACATTGCTGCCCATTTGCTTCTTTAAAGGTAGAAGTGTTTTTCACTGAAGACTGCACTGTTGGGGAAGTAATTTCATTCGTAAGTGAAGAAATTCAAAAGTGTCGTTTCTTGGTCTTTTTCCTGGCTCCTGTTAGTCAATGCGCAGTTCTGGTCCAAAAGCCCTTCCTGAAATTCGATTAGCTTTGCGTTTTAAGCTGGTAGAATGTAACCCTTTGTTCTGAGAAGAACTTCTGTTTAAAGGAGTATGAGATAAGGAATATGTAAGAGCCTACAATGAGAGATGTGGGACTCCAGAGGGCTCTGTAAAATGCTGTTTATTGTACCCAGACAGCAATCAGGGGTCGTGGGTGACAGAGCCCAGCCTAAAGCCATCAGCCACAGCTGTGGGCATGTCTGAAGTCATCTTAGTTCTGTTTACAATACATTATATACTTTTCTTTGCTGAGCATCTTAATACATAACAAATCAATCCCTTTACTATTACCTATAGCCTATCATAACTACTAACATTACAATATTCATGTCACTGTTCTCCAATCACAAAAGGTCAGTGTGTTACAGTTTAAGCTAGAAGTGGTTTTTCAGTTTTCTTGCAGTGGAAAATTCTGAGACCTTTTTTCTACTTACAACATCAGCATGGCTATTTACTTCTTGTATTTTTCTGCTTGGTAAAAAACCTCTTCTGTTTGAGGTGGGCTTATCCTTTGCTCTAAGTCATAAAAACCTTTCTTAACCAACACAGCCTTTGCCTTCTTAGTTATCCAGTAAGACTGGCTCAGCAGTTCCTTTAGGCCTTTGTTACTCTTCTCTATCAAAACTTGCTTCCATCTCTATTCCTTCCTCAGTTTTGAGATTGAAAAATCTTTCTGCCAAGCACACATATCTGTGAGACTTTCTTGTCAAACTTTCATCCATCCCAACAGGAATAGTTGAAAATGTTCTTGGGATGGTGTTTGATGAATTTGCAGGTCTGAGGGATGGAAAGGCAGTCCAAGGGATGCTGCATGTAAACTCACAGCTGCTTTGTTGTCTTTGCCAACCAGCTGATTGCATGAGCTATCACCTTTGGATAAATTTGCAGAGCATCTATGTTCATAGCACCTATGCTGTGAACTTTTTGTAATGTGAGCTCTGAATATACATGTGGACAGACCTCATGTTACTTAGATTTCACATAGAGAGTTTTGCTGCTCATTAGAGTTTACTGTTCAGAGACTGAAATTAAGCATCAAAATTAATTATAAAAAACTATCTATCTTTATTTGCTAACTATTCTTAAAATTTAGTAGTAGTAATGACTGCCTTGTCTGTCAGTGTAAAACATAATCCTCTGATTTTGTATCAGCAGATGCAAATGACTTGGAAATTTTTCTTCAGCAGTACTAAAATAAGAAATTGTGGTGTCATAAAGTAATTTCATAACTCATAAATTTGGAGTCTGACTCTGAAGAGGAGACTGTTTTTTCACAATCATAGATAAATAATTGAGTGCATGAAACAGCCACAGAAGGGAAAAGATGCTTTGGTTGCTGATTTGTGTTGTGTGAGTTAACCTCTCCTTCTGTACCATGTCCTCATGGAAATAGTTATCATTTGTACTTATAATTGCTGTTGGTTGATCCCCAGCCATGAGCTGGGAACCAAGAACATTCACCAGCTGCCTGACTAGAAGTGAAACTTCTACAGGCTTTACACATAAGTACAAAAGGAAAGACTTAAATGTAAACACAAGATTTGACTGATGATTAAAAGGGAAGTGTAACACAAGGAATCTGGTGAGTGAAAAAATAGGATGAAATTTGGCATGCAGATGATTGCAAATTCTTGGAGATTGTTGAAAGTACTACCTTATTTAGTAGGAAATCCCATTTAATTTGCCCTAATAAATTCCAGAAAAATCTCAGGGTTTCTACAAATGAGAACCTCTGCTGTTACATGTATTTAATGTGACAGTTGTCTGAGAAAAAAATCTCTAGTTTTATTACCTTATCACTACTAGAAGATGATCACCAGAACAATGTAACATCAAGTGATGACCAGTGATGAAGGAATAGCTTTTTGTAGTAATACTGTTGTTCAGGTCAGGAGGGATTTTATGAGGTCTCTGGTCTGGCCCCTGCTCACAGCAGGGCCAGGTATGAGATCAGACCAAGTGGTCCCAGGCTTGATCCAGCTGGCTCTTGAAAGCCTCCAAGGCTGGAGACCATCCAGCCTCAAGGGAGTGTCTCAGTACCTGTCTGCCTTCCTATGGAATGAGTTTCTCCATGTGTCAGGTCTGAACTTGGTTTCAGTGTGTGTCTCTCTTATCTCTTGTCCTCTGGCCATGCACTGCTGTGACAAGTCTAAATCTGTCTTCTCCTTGACCTTCTCAACACTAATGATGGGCTGCTTTTAGTTCCATTTGTATCACATTGTGTTAAGGGCTGTATTATCAGCTAAAGCAGCAAAGATTATTAGTTGTACTGTAGAGATGAAATTAATAGCTCTTTTCTGAGTGCTCAGGCAATCTATGAATAGATTTATCTTGATATGGAATTTCACTGCCACCCAGTATTCAAAAAGAAATGCAATCTTTAGCAGCTTTTCTTTTTGCCCGTTGCTGACTTAGAGTACACTAAGAATGCATGTGTCAGAGGCTGTTATTTTCTCTGACCTGAGTAGAGGCAGTTTCAGATGTACAAAAATAAACCTAAACATATAATTTTTCTTTGCTCTGTGCTTGGGTTGAAAGCATCAGCTATTTCTTTATATCGCATGAAACAGAAAACAGTGTTCAGTACCCTAAACAGCTATTCTTACTGACAATGGAACAGAGAAATTTAGAATATCTATGTGCTGTAATGCATTACCTGTGATGTTACTTATATGGATACAGAAAGTTGGTATGATTATTATACTAGGGCTTTTTTAGATCAGTGAGAGAAAATGACAAGTTGCCACTGAGGAAATTGCACTGTGTTTCATAGTTATCTTCAAATCACCAGGAATGGGCCAGAGCTCCATAACAAGATTATGCTCAGTTTTAGAACTCCCATAGATAAGGAGTGAGACATATGATTGTCAATCACAGACTGAGTTCTTTATTTTTTTTTTTTAAGGGAAACTTTCTTCCAAGGATTTAAAAATAAACCCTTTAGACATAACTTTCCTTCAATTCACTTCTTAGGAACTTGGTTTTTTTGCAGTGAAATTCTGAAGTATAAAGTTCGTATACATATATATGGTCTTAAGTTAATAGGAGATCATGTGTGTGTTTGGTTGGAATACAAGTGTAACAGAGAATGCACTTGGAACTTCTGCACCCAGAGTTAATTTTAACGGGATGCCAGCAAGCTACCAGGTCTGCCACTGATAACAGCAACTGTTGTACTTCTTACATTCTGGGTAGCATTAATATGTAAATGTATAAACCTTTCCATTATACTCTAAATTCCCAATACAGAACTCTGATGCAAAAACTGAAGGCAATTATTCTGTGGTGCCAGTAGCCCATTTGTCTCTTTCACAGATCCACAAAGTTGTCTGTTGATTGTTGTGCCTAGAAATTAATTTTTGATTACCTGATTTTCTCAACACAAACAGACTGCCAACTGCAATTCAAAGTCATTCTTTTGGGAAATGTCTGCTTTCTGCAGATCCAGTGCATTTTACCCAGCTAATTTTTCCACTCAGCCACTTGGTGGCACTAGGCTTCTTCAGAATGATGGACACTTCTGTAAAATGTGCCTGGCTTTGGAGTAGAAGGCTGCTCGATTCCTTGTGTAGTATGATAGCTAAGCCTTTGATTAAAACATGGTTTATGTTTTCCTTATTTTGTACAAATAGCAGTCAGATAATATTTGGAGAGCATTTAGGAGTAGTATGCCACTCTGCAGTGTAGAAAACTGTGCTGAGGCTTTGGGAAGAGAGCAAGCCAGGGCTCTTTTGATTTCTCAGCAGGTGAGACCCGTGGCAAGGAAACCTCTTTGAGCTTTTGATTTCTGATGATGCCACTGTCATAACCAGGGAGCTGTAACCCTGCAGTGCTAAAAAACTGGCAGTGCCTTGTCCTTGGAGTTGGGAAGGATATGGGATCTCTCAGGAGTAAAGAATCCTGACAGAGAAAATACCTTATGCAGGAGCTCAGCAAGGTCATGTGCCAAGCTTCAACTTTAGAGTTCTGTGGTGTTGCTTAAGGGAAAGAGATGCCTAAAGGCATTGGGCAGCTGGCAGGCTCAGGAGTTGCCTTGTGATGTGGAGGAATGCTTTGAGTGAGGTGATGGACAGCTCAGCATGCTTGTACTCTGCCTCTGTAAGCATCAACTGGCTGTAAAAACAGATTTGCAGCTTTTTTAGTAGCAGGCTGAGAGTATCTAATTGTTCAGAGCTGTTGCTTAGTAGCAATGCAGGTAGTGTATGGAGGGGAAAATAAAATCCTTCTGTAATGAGGCACAACAGAGTTTAGACTTGGTTTCCTTTTTACTCTACATTGTTCCAAGACATTTCAGAAAAGAATGATTTAGTAATAGACACTGTACCCAAATGAAAAAGCTAAATTTTGTGCAATATGACATAATGTAAAAAAGATACTGTGTGATTTTTCTTTGTTTATTATTGCACTAAATCATGGGCTTTTTTGGGGTTTTTTTAGTATATAAACACTGCATAGAGACAGTGATTAAAAGACACCTTTGTGATTCTGCATAGGCGTAGGGTGCTGCAGCTGAAGGAAGCCATTATGGCCAAGGCAGTTACAGCTCTCGATTTTCCAACTGGCTTTTGTTCGTAGCAGATGCAGTGCTTGAATCTTACTGTTACAAATATCTGCTATAGCTCTGCTTCTGCATTTTGCCTTTGAGACTGTCACTTTCCAATTTAGTGAATGTTGGTAAAGAGGTTTAAAATTTCCCAGGGAAAGGACAAAAAAATGTTGTGCTTAGACAATGGGACGGCATCAACCTTGTTCTTGAGGAAAGTAGGCTAATAAGTTGTTATTTGTAAAAGTTGTTGTACTCTTCCACTGCAGAGCTGAGAATAATAGCACTGCATAGGGCTGAACTCCAGAACAGTCTTCACATGTGCTGGCTTTTTCACAATGATTGGGTTTGCTTTGACTCCAGTAAGTGGAAAGAAAAAAAAAATCCCGATTTTTTGCTTAATCCAGTCTATACATCCAGAACTAAGGCTGAAGAAGGGATGGGCTTTAATGTTACATCAGATTTTTTTTGCTCAGCGCATTCAGTAGTATCTAGTGCTTATGTAGCTTCTGCTGCCTGATTCAAGAACCTCCTTACATCTGTACTTTTATTTTACACTAAAAGCAACAGCAACTAGGATAAGGAGTTTAGCTGCAGAAAAGCATCTTGAAAATAGAGATACTGACCAAGAAGGCACATGTCACTGTTTTGGATGTGTGAGGATGTCTGCTAATCCTTGTGAAAAGTGATATTGGAACCTGTTGGCTGAAGTGATGTTAGAACTTGGTTGAGTATAAGTACTTTCTAGTTTTAACATCATGTAATATTGATACAGTGCAAGTACTCCAAAGTAAGATACTTAAAAGTATAGTATGAGTACTTGCTCAGTCTTGAAAACATTTCAAAATAATGTCAGTCTGCCAACTCTAAGATATCAAATATTTGCTGTTTAATACTCGAGTCTATTCTCTAAGTCCTCACTATATAGATGTGGAAGACAGGTCTCACTTAAGAGACTTAGTAATTTTTGGTTTAAATTTCAAAATTGTTATATGCTGAAGAAGATTTTTGTGGCAGCTATGCTCTAAATGAGTTTGTGATGGACCTACTGAAGCTTAGTCCATGAGGATTCATCTCGTTCATGTTATTGGATAAAAAGCTGACTTCAGCACTGAGCAAGTCTGGATTTTTGTGGTGTTGCCTGCTTAGAGTGGGAAACAGAAACAGTTTATCTGAACCTATAAATGCCACTATCCCATTCAGATCAGAAGACCGTGTTTTATTTAATTCTGAAAGGAGATTATAACTTAGCCTGTGATCCTTTTAAACTCTAGGCTACTGACCAAGAGTCTACCTTTTTTTAGGCTTCTTAACAATTTGCCCTGAGCACCTAGCTGTTAACAAATAATGAGAGCATTGAGTCTATGAAAGGGAAAAAAGTCCCAAACTGGAGCACATTTGACTATTAAATGAAAAATTTATTCTAATTAGTACTGGGGGACTGCTTTCTACAGTACTAAATTAGGCAGCTGGGAATTAATGGCAAGTGAAAATCATTATAATGACAGTCTTTTTTGGTTAAGATTTGAGAAAGTTTCTGACAGTGTCACCCTGACCTCACAGAGTTTAAATTGCTCTCTAGACTGAAGATGCATAAATGTTGATTAGTGAAAAGGTCTTTGGAGTTTGACTTCCTAGCAGAGCTGAACCTTTCTAGACTGTCTGAGGTCTAACTTGGAAGTGTACTAAGCCACCCATCTCCATTTGTTCAGGCACCAGGCTTGTCACATCCTCAGAATGAAGAATTCTCTGTCTTCATTTGTGATGTTGAATTGCAAACCAGAGAGCCTCTAACAACCAAGTTGTTGATTCAGTGACTGTATTTTTTCACTTCTTGTCCTTCTAAGCCAAAAATGTGCTATTTCTTGGCTATTCTATATTATATGCACATTATTTCTGTTAACTTTATAGGAAGAATGGGAATTGTCAAAGAAACACAGCAGATACCTTTTAAAAGCAAAGCCACACAGTGAACAGGAAAGAAATGGAAACAGAACTGGGGGTAAAAGACCTGTAAGCAGAGTGAAAAACAAGTTTTGGCCTTTGCTTAGCGATAAATCCTACACCTAATGTCTTAGAATTTTGTTTTCTTCTGATCCAGACACTGATCCAGTCTCAACAATACTTACATGGCATTTGGGCCCATATGCATGTATATATAACATACGTTTTATGTAACATGATTATTTGAACTTCACTGCTTGGAATGCATCAGCAACTACATTTTCTCAATTTAATAGGCCCGACATCAGTCTGACTTTTAAGCTACAATATTGACTCAAATTACTGAAGGATTAAATGTCCTGCAAGCAAGTAACAGTGTGTGAGGCAATTAACATTGCTAAGGGTTATGTTGTACTTAAAATGAACTGTGAGTTCATTGCCTTACAAAGGGAATCATCTTTAGCCTCTTCTTTAGGCTCTGAAACAGTGGTAAAACTAGCACTGTTGTTGGGGTAGCCTGGACAGATAGGGGTGCCCAAAAGCTTTAAGCTAGCCTAAGGCCTTCCCTGGCCTTAGTTCAAGGTGTGTTACACCTCTCCAAGAGTGTTGTGTTCTCAGGCCTTTCTGCTTTGCTGTGGTAAGGAGATCATTATGTTAATTGCACGCTGACTTCATCCATAAATAACTTTTTTGGGGAGGCCAATGCTGCAACACAGCCAGGTTCTGTTGGTTGTCCCTAGTTGTGGTTGGCAAGGTGAGCGGCAGCTTTGGTGCAGTTCTGGTCATCTCTGAATTTGGACATAGCAGCCAGGTGAGCTCTGGTACCCACACAGAGTGTTCTGTGGTTAAGCTGGGATGCCTGGCATGCAAAGTTTTTCTGTGCAGGTGAAGCAGCTGCATAAATCATGGGAAAGAGTTGGGCAGTGTTTCATAGGTATCGAGGCTGTTCTTTGCTTCTGTGGTCTAGAGCCAAATATTTGTTAGAAGACGATGCAGATGTAGATACTGAAAGAGATAGGTGTCGTAACATCAAATAGTTTTGAAAGTGCAGGGCAGAAGTAACAAAGCCAGTCAAATGGCTGCACTGCAGGATTTCCAGCAAGTGGCTGTGGTTTCTGTCCCTGTGATTTCGATAACTCTCCAAGATGGGATGTTGCGTTCTGTATTGCTGCTGTTAGTCAAAGCTTGTAACAGTTTGCCTTGCTTCAAGTTCCCAATTCGCTGCCCATTCAGCTGTGATAACAATAAAAAAGTAATCTTTCTTCTGGACCAATAATTGACGTTACACTTTTTCTTCCAATAAAAAAAGAAAAAAAATCTAAACAAAAATGGAACGAAAAGAAGGGGAGAAAAGTCTGCAGTAGTGGATAAATGCCATTTGAGCAGAAGAATTTCTCAAAGAATGCTATAAACCCCTGTTTACCAGAGCAGCCATAGGCCAAAGTTACCATGGAAACAGAAGGAATTCAAATAATATTAGCCACAGCATATCTATTATATATTGCATTAATGACACTATACCAAAGGGTCACTTGTGGTTTCATTTACAAGGCTTACTTTTCAGTGATTTATCACCACTAATAGAGGCTAGAATTTAAAATTAGAAATAGAAGCTTCAGCCTTAATTGGCTTATAATAATATTGGGAAGGGAAAAGATATTTATTTAATCATATGTCTAGAAGAATTTTGAGTTTTTGATATGCAGAAAGTTCTTAGTCTTTTCTTAGAAATAAAATCATGCTCAAGCCATAAAACAGATTATTCTCACTTGACATGCAAAAATGCTGACTGACAGTATAGCTGATATAACTAGAACTGGAACATTCTTTTATTTGCAAGAAAAATCAATCAGTTCTTGAACTTGGTATGTACCTGTTTGGGGAAAGGAGTTTGAATTCAGCTTTGTCTGCCAGATGACTGTGTCTGGTGCTGGATTGTGGCTATAGGTGAATTGTTCTGGTGTAGTTTGTCAGAACAATGAAATTCTGTGGCTAATAGTTTGACACAGGAGTGGTAGGGGTTTGTCATGACTATAAATACTGAGGTTCTCTTGTATCTCCTGATAAGTTTTTCTCTTTTTGGCACTCAGGTTCTCACTAGTTCTATGGTTATCTTCTTATTTTCTTCCCCTCTTTATACTACTGGTTGAGAAAAGGCAAAAATAGAATTTAAGGTGTCATAAAGCAAATTTTGACCCTTTAAATGTTGGCTGAAGCACAGACTTGGGTGCCTTCAGGACATGGACAAAGTTTCAAGTGATAGAAGGTTTAGATGTAAATTATGTTTGTAATTTGAGTGGCTTTGGGAGAAAATGACTGACCAAACCATGTGTTGAATAACCTGTTGGACACTGTTTAGAAGTACTCACATCTCTAAGGTATTTACAAAGAAGCTTCACAGAGTGGTCTAAGTTATATCCTGTATAAATGCATAGAGATAGAGATGCTCAAGGAGCTTTTTCTGTGTTTGGCAGAAAAATCTGGCAAGAGTGTAGAAAAATCACCCAAAGCTGTGCTCTGATCATGACTGCACTAGAATGCTTGCATAACGCTTTGCCTATTACGGAAGCTGTAAAAACATTAACTAATCCACAAAGCAGATTACATGTTGCAGATGTATCCCTCTGCTGGGAGGAAAGCATATGTGTGTGTGAGTGAGGAGGAAAAAAATATTTTATTAAAGGAGGCTTTATTTGGTTCCTTTAAGCTTTATTGCATTTTTGACTGTGTTTTCATACTTTCGTAAAAGTGCTTTTTCCCCCCCCCTAGGATTCTGTTAATGAAATTGCAGATTGATATATGAAAAATGTATACACCTTTTTGAACACAGAAAATCCAATTGTTTTGATTCTGTTTACAACCAAAGTGAATCTCATGACTGAAATTATTTGAAAGAGTGGCAACCATTCAGCAAAACACCTCTCTGAGAGTTTTTCTTCCTGTTTTTCACAGATACAGTTCTCAGGCTTTCTGCTGCATGGAAGCTTTGGAACATTTTCAGTGTGGCTTTTACTTTAAAATTCTTGACAAATAGTGAATTCAGGGTTAGGTGACTGCTGTCTTTTATTGGGTTTGTCAAGAGGTGATACTTACCTAGGGTTGGCTTGAGCATGGATTTAGAATGCTATGATAAATATTTAAAATTGCTTAAATTTGCTTAAAATTGCATAAAACTACAACTTAAATGCTGAGGCCACCTGTTGCCTCCCAGCTCTGTTCAGAGCTGTTTATCTGTGCCTGTGTTGCAAGTGGATGTGTGCACATACCTGTATATAATATGTCTGAATTAAAGATGGGTGCTGAACTAAAAATGGGATTGTTTCAGAGATGAGGAACACGGTCAGGTCTTGCTGGGATGGTCCTTGTCATCGCCCTCACTGGGTCTGTGGAGGCCTGGCTCTGCTCTCTCAAGTCTTGGAAACTCTCAAAGTGTGCTGGTTTTCCCTTCCTCATCTTTGTGCATTTCTCCTTGATGGCTTTGTCCCTGTCAGCCTCCACCCCAAAAGGAAAGGGAGAGGACTTTATCCACTTCTCTTATTGGTCATCTAATTTTTGGAATGAGGATTACTTCTAATTCCATCACTTATCTCTCTCCTGCCTGTCACATCACCTTTGTTATCATCTTTCTGAGTTTTTTTGTGTGTTTTGCTACAGATGGTTTGTGCAAATATGTCACTGTTCTCTGTTTGAGTCTTTGGAACTGTGTGTTCATATTCCTGTGCTTAGCTGTGTTACAAAATACTTTTGTCTTGTTACTAGTTACACTATTGGTGGCTTTCCTGTGCTACCAAAGCAGTGTCTATTGTCCCTCTGTTTTTGACTGATGCTGTGGCAGGACAGGAGCATGGGCAGGTCCTGTTCCTGCCACCAGCACACCAGCAGCGCTTGGGCTTGGCTGTGTTCCCCTGCTGTGGCTGCAGGGAGCTGGCTGGATCTGAGGCACAGTGAGCCCTGCATGGGTGAGTGCCAGCTTGGGCCTGTTGGGAGAGTCCATTAGCTGTAATCACTCAGGCAAGAGGAGCATCATTGCAGACATTGATTTAATGCACGGAGAGAATCGAAAGGGCAGGAGCGACAGTCAGGTGGAAAGCGCCGCTCTTCCCTTACACGGCTCAAAGAGTGCGCCCAGAAAATATTTTGAAGAATAATATGATGGATCTGAGCTCTGTAGTTAGACTGTTCCCTCCACTGCTAATTTTCTGTCTTTGGTTCTTAAGGGCACATTAATTTATTACATAACTGGATTTTCATATGTTAGCTACAGAAAATGTTTTTACCTCACACGGCAATGCTTTTTTTTCTTTTTTTTCCCCAAGTCTTCAGTTTATTCTTGTAGGAATAGTATACTTTTCAGGAAAAAAAGAACTGTTTTAAGCAGCTCTTGGTATATGAAAGTAATCCATAAGCTTTACACTTGGTGCAAAGATTTTTAGGCTGTTGGCAGAGATTCTATGTTTTTAAGATTTTTTCTGTTTGCTGGATTTCATATACTTTCATTTTCCCTTTGAAGTGTGTGGGAGAGAGCAGAAGGGGAAATACTTCATTATGTCCATGAATTATTCAGGTACAGTTCTAGCAGCTAATGTTACTTTAAATAGCTCAAGGTCTTTCCTTTTCCTTGAGTATGTCTCAGTTTTCATTCTTATGCTGATTGTATGCCACGTTCCTTTGTTGAATACAATTTTGATGAAGTGCTATCCTTCGGCAATCTTTAGAAATCATTTCAGTCTTGAAATAAGTATTTAATTCTGTTCTTCTCCAGCATCAGATATGCAGTGACCCTCAGTTGATACAGGTGAATTGTCATACATGTGACTTTACAAAAAATCAAATTATTCTCCCTAGAGTGTGTTTTCTATGTACTCTTGCAAAGGCATTGATCTCAAATAGCCTCCTACATATATTTCTACAGTGAAGGAAAAAAGGAGTCTATAATATTAAATATTAACACACTGTTATACTCTGAGAGGAATTTTACAAACCATATTTAGTACATCATTTCAATGGGGAGGCATGAACATTAAATTCTTACATTTTGAAAATGTCCTTCCCTCTCCCACCATTAAGATAGGAAAATCTGTATTTAGAAAATCGTTAAGAACAGTAAGACAGAGGAAAACAATTAGAAAGATGTCTAGAGGCCAACATGAGAGGAGAGGAAAGCAAAACAGAACCCAAAGTGAGTTTAAAATACTGTTCTTGTAGTTCTAAAGGTATCTTTGAAAATCCGGTGATAGCTGCATAATCATGCAAATGAGACCCTTGCTATTATTTCTATGGGGAAAAAAGTGTTAAAAATTTTTTCCCCTGAGGTTTAGGGTTTACCTTAAAGAGGCAGTGGGGCATAATTACTGACAGTTGAGGAAAAATCTGTGTGTGTGTGTGTGTACAAGACTCAGGTTTCCAAGAGAGATGCCCATGACCGAATGTGTTCAATCTGACCAAACTGCTCAATTTAGCTGCAGCAGCAGCAGTGAGAATTTTGTAAGGCAATAATCAGAGGAAGTGAAGTGACTAAAGTGTCAAACAGTGCAAAGCTTGACCAAAAGATGCATTAAAGATTGAAACGTAGTCAATATGTTCATGTTCGTGACAGTAAGGCTAGAGCAGTGTATTTATAACCAGAGTTAACTTGTGTATGTTTTCTTCAGCCATGGATGTGTTTGAGAGAAATGTTTTTGAACTGAGTAATTGCAAACATGCCAATCCTTCAGTTTTGTCACTTAAGTTGCTTCCTGGTCCTCAGGTTCTCAAAGCCCTTGAACAATCTCTGAGCAAATAGTCAAGATTTTGTTGCAGTAGTACAATACAGCAATGAAATGGAAATCTCAGTCTGTGTAAAAGAAGCTGGAAATACACTGGAAAATGCAAGGCCCCAGATTCAACCTGTATGTGTTAACACTGGTCAGAAAAAAAAAAAATTGCACCCCCTTGCTCAGCAAAACAAGATTTATCAGGGCTGAATCCCTCTCAAGATTACCACTATAGCACTTGAAAAATAGACAAAAGTTGTTTGAGTATTATGTTGACCAGGGACTGCATATTAATTAGAATGAAATTACAAAATAACAGATACAACATTGCAAAAATACTGGTAATGACAGAGAATTTGTGTCTGCAGCCTTTGGGACCTTGCTGTTACTTGATTATTTCAATTCTTTAGGAGACCAAGAAGTCTAGAATAAAGATGTGTGAAAAGATGGAGAAATGAATCTTTTGATTGGTGCCACTGATTACTGGCTGGTTCAAATGGGAGATGTGTTACCTAAACCCAATTATTAAACTTGGTTTTATCTATTAGTTGTAAATACTCAGTTCTGCATGGGTTTAGCTTGCTTGGTTTGTATGTATTGTGCAATTAATACAGTTTTGCTTGGTCCATGTGGAATTGAATTACATTGCCTAACAAAATAATATATCCATTAGTGTATTTGCATATTCATATGTGTGTTTTATTGCCATTTTTGAAAAGCAGAGTAGTCAATTTTTAGAGGACTATACTGTAATTCCACAAGCAGCAATTTGACTAGGTATTTATAATGTGTAAGTAAGTTACTTGGAATAATAATTAGTAAAAAAACATAGTAAAGAAGCCTTCATAAAGAGCTTTTATTTGCTTTTTTATTATTTAAAGCCCAATGATAGATTTGAGACTTGTTATCTTAGGCATTTTATATATATTTACTGCTAAAGCTGTTGCTATTTTTTCCAGCTTTTGGACTCAGTGTTGTCCTCTGAACTGAACAGGTATAAAAATAATTAAATACTTTGCTATTCTGGAAAGAGACTAAAATTTATGTATTATGCACTAGATTTCTTTTCAGTTTCCCTTCTTAGGAAGGGAACCTGGGAAGAGAGAAAGGAGATAGGGGGGGTACTAAGGTACAGGAAGGTGTCCTCTTCAACAAGCTTGAGTAAACTTACTGGCTGGGGGAGCTGTGTGCCTGGTACATCTAACTAACTAAAAAGTTGTAGCTGTTTCTGAACTATACTGTGTGCAATCCACTGGGCATCTTTTGATACTAAAACTACGTTTAGGTCATATTATTAAGAATATTAAGGTAGTTGTAACTAGGCCCAGACTAAGTTGAGTTTGATTGAATTCAATGAGTCCTGTGTAAGACACCCAGTTGGATGAAAATAACAGTTTGTACTTCTTGTGGTTGCTGAAAGAATTTTAAATATGAAATTTGTTAATAAGGAGTTAGTGATGCCTTGAAATACACTTAGATTGACATCCTGTTCTGCTTACAGCCATTATTGGTTGTCAGACACATCCTGAGCCATTGTAAAAATCACTGCTGTTTAGTCTGAGTTTGTAATGTTGAAATTATTGCTGCTGAATTCTTGTGTGAATAGAAGCTTCTTAAAATAACAGTGGTAGTCCACCAGCTCAAAGGTGGAAAGTATGGTTGGCAAACTGAATTTATTAGTTTTTAAACTGGTTGCAGGCTGTGTTGACCAGGAAAATCTGAGACATGTGGGCAAATGATTGATGTGAGTTCATGTGCTCTTCTCACAGGTTATGATCAACTTCCAGACAGACGAGAAGAAAAAAGCATTGTCATGTTGATTTTGAGTCTATTATAAAGTCAAAATGGTAGTAGAAGTCAAGCACACCCTGGAAGTAGGAAGTATGTCTTGAGGCTTCTGAAGGGCAATTACAGGGCCAATAAGGAGGTTTTTGCTGCAAGGTTGTGCCTTAAGTAAATGGTTTGCCTCCTAAAATAAATAAAAGGTATGCCACCCTAAATAGACGATAAATGGTTCCTTGAGACCTTGATGGAAGAATTAATTTCTTTTTCTTTATGTAGCAAAGCCTTGAAACTATTCACTTGCAATGCTCTTTAGGCTTCAATCTCTCTCTTATTTTACTTTTTAAATATTTAATTGTGTTATTCTTCAAAGACTGCGGTGGCAGTGGTGAGGGGAAGAATGGGCAAAGGGTCAAGAGATATTAAACTTTAAAGGAAATTACGATTTTTGCTAATTATTGTAGCAACGAAGGAGTAATGAATCCTGGTGAGGAGGCAGAGGGGTGGAGGATGTTGGTGTGCACTCACAGCGGAATTGCTGAGCTGTGCTGTGACATTAGGCAGGTCATTCTGAGAGCTTGGCGCTCTTTTTTTCTAGTTATATGTTTTCAGAAATATTACATAGTTAGAACAGCTCTGGGAATCTAACTAATGCTCTCTGCTTGGCTGGGCTTTTACGTGTTCGTGAGTTCATATTTGGTTTGTGTCCATGAAGAGCTCTGCCCACAGGTGGGCCATCAGAGCAGGGAATCAGCTGGCCTGCCATCACTGACATCCCTGGAGGTGGAGCAGCCCTGTCAAGCCCTTGTTCTTGCCATGATGGACAGTAGCTGCTCTAATTTGTTTGGTCCCAGTCCTGTAATTTGTCCCTTTATAGAGAGCAAGTGAACTTCTGGGAACAGAGGGAGACTGTTTCCCTGGAGGAGGTACTTATGAAAGAATAAACCTGAGGGCTTCTCTTTGTCACTTTAGCTTGCCTGCTGCTACTGGGCCAGCTGAAGAGGCTGTAGCAAAGGAAGGCAAGGGGGTCACAGCAGTAGGGCAGCTGGGAGCCCTCAGCTCAGGGGGAGGAGAAGAGGTGTTGCTGTGTGCAGCAGGATGGACATCAGCTTTGCAGAATGGAGAGGATAGATGGAGCACTTTGGATACTCTCAGTTCAGTCCAAGAAAGAACAGAGATAACTCTCAGAATTCTAGACTGTTATGTCTTCCTGTAGCTGCTGTTTATAATACCTAGCTACTGTTGTAACAGTTGTCCTTCAAAGAATGATATTCCCAATTCACCAGTGAGGTGAGAGATGTTCCTCTATATCCAATCATAACTGACTTTAGCACATCATGTTATAAAAAGGTGTGGAATTTTTATTAAACTCCCTTTTTCGCACTGCTACCTTGTGAGAGTTGGAGTCTTTCTTTCTTGTGCCTGGCTCAACAGCAACAGAGCACGATTTGCCTCCACTCAGAGTGTTACTCAGGTGGTGAAGACCTTCCTGAAAAGCAGTAATAAGCAGGAGGAGAGTTGAATACAACCTTTTTTCTTTTGGTCCTTCTTACACGGTTCTTCAGCTCTTCAGTTTAGAAAATTGTGGTTCTGTTTGTGTTTGTTAATTCCAAATCAAATGGAATTTGTTTCTTGATGAAGGCCGTGAGTCACTATGTTTCTGCAGGCAATCTCCCAGGATTTCAGACCACCATAAATTACTGCACAAGGTGTAGGAGATGCTCAGTTAGCATGAATTCATTGCTCCTTGCTAGTGTAGCTTGTCAAAGGATGCTCAGCATTAATATCAATGTGGATTCAGTTGGTCAACTGCAGTATAGACAATAAGGTAAAGAGCAAACCTGTGTACTTCAACCTTTTTACCTTTTACCTCTACTGGCATGAAAAGCTTGTAGCTATTGCTTAAAAATTGCAGCGATTCTTCTGGATGTTTTCACCAAATTTTTTTGTTATATTGAAAAAAGAATATATAAACAAAGTATGCTGTACACTCTCTGAATTTAATATACCATTTGATTAAGCTTGAGTGCATAATAGCATCTAAATGTAAAAAGGGAGCAAAAATATAATAACAGCATTAGCAATGGGTTCTGTATGTCACATGAGGTTTTTTGTGCTGATAGTAAGTCAGGGAAGGAATGCAAGAAAAAGTCCTTCTTTTGCCTGTATGTTGTCTGTGAAAGAGTAGAAAAGAGAATTTGAAGAAATGAATTCTCCAAAGGGTTGAAGAGGTGCAAGTGGTGAGTAGGAGTAAGAGGTGACATCTATTGTGGTGGGAAAATACTTTAAAGATTTAGAAGGAACGCAAAAAAAATATAGTTGGAACTGAAGTCAAGAAGGGCTTTTACTAGTTTAATGTATACTACTGTCGTGTTTCTCTACTTTCTATACAGCAGACTGCTATGCAGAGATCTCCCAGACAGTTCAATGCTTTGGGACAATAACCTGGCCTCTTTGACTCTTATTTATGTTCCATTAGTGTTGGGAGCACGTGCAGTGCACAGGGTGCCAGCATCAGTCCCATGCAGTGTCTGATGACTTACTTGCCTGTGGATGGAGTGAAAAATTGAGCCCTGCAATATTTCTTGTTGATCAGCAAACAAAATGGCAGCTGAAGAAGGCATTGTATTAGCTTTGGTTGGGTGTTGGTGACTGTGGAGAAAATCAATGTATTACCAGGTGAAAAGAAATGACCACAGAATAAAATACACACGGGAAGAAGATGGAGAATTACTATCCCTGTCTGTAAACCTGCCTTATCTGTCTGTGGTTAAGACTTGGCAAACAAATGGTAATGGGGACCTAAGCAGCTACACCTAAGAGTCAGGATTCTTCTCTGTCTTTGCTACCTGCATAAGCACTTAAAAATTGACAAGTTGATAATTCACGCCATGAATTTCCTGTATATGCTAAATTTGTGCCTCTTGATCCTTTTGATAAATAAACCAGTAAATCTGTCTTCAAAGTATATTGGTAAGGTCAGGCAGTGTCTAGAATTCCAAAATTGAATTAAAAAAATGCACTGATACGTCAATGTTGTGCTAAAAATAACATTTTTATTCTTCATAAAAAGTTATGATTAAACTTGCAAAGGCACAAAACCATCACTGAACAGTAAAAAAAAAGGTAGATGGTATGACTTGTACTTCTCAGGTTTTTTGTTAAATATTTGAGATGCTCTAAAAAGACAATGGTGACAAACACATTTCAGGTTGGACAATTGTTTCATACTGGTTTCTCACTGTTAGCAGAAAAATTTTCTGTAGCTCCTGCTTAAAAATGTTTTCCATTTCTGATTGGAAATCATTTTGTGCAGAGCAATTTAGCTAAAACAGCTGTCTAAATGCTTCTAATGCTTATTTCCTTTTTTTTTTTTTTTCTTTTCCTTAATTTATACTAGGATGTTTTGAATAACTTGGGTTCCTGTGAGCTGGATGAAGATGACCTAATGCTTGATTTGGAGTTCCTGGAAGAGCAACATCACCATCGTTCTGGTAAGTCAGATAAAAATATAGAAAAATAAAGCAAATATGTTCAGTACAATTACTTGGAAATAAAAAGAAGTAATTTTCTTGGAAGGAGGAGAGCGGTATTCTTTTTTTCGAGTTATTTCTAACGGTGTTTGTAATTAATCAGAAAAATGCTGTTTACACAGCACTTGGACTTCATATGGTCAGTTATGAAAGGGAAGTGATTTTTTACAGCTACAGAATTTCAGTACCAAGGGCAGATGACTGCTGACTACCCCAGGCACTTAAGAAAAGAGCATTGATGGAAGAATTGTGATCACATTTTGTGTGTGCCAGAATAATATTCTTTAAATAAAGAAGGTTTGGCTTGAAACATGAGTGTGTAACTTGAATGTCTCTCTCATGGCTGGTTAAAGCCTTGTTGGACAGCCTTGGTTAATAGCAATAAACTATTGCTGTGTATTGTATTTACTACCATTTTATAATAGGATTATACAAGGTAAGCTGTGGGACTTGTGATGAGGAATTTCCTTTGCTGGGATGTGGGACAGCAGGGCCTTGTCTGTGAATAGAAGTCTTGCTAACTCAGCGGGGTTTGGAGAGTCTTCAAACCTGTGTGGGACGTGTGCTTGATCCCAGGTGGAGTTCTGGGTTTGTACTTGGCTGTCATGCTCTATTCTGACAGTGCCATGCGTTTAAGCATGAGGAATTCTCACCTTCTCTTTCACCTGCTGTTCCCTGATCCCACTTTCTCCATTCACCCACATAGTGCACATTCTTGCACACTCCTGTGGAAGTGGGGTTTTTGAGACATGTGCTGGCTGGTGTGGACCACCTTCAATTCTGGTCCCTTCTTAGCTGCAAGTTTAGCAATGGTCACAGATAAACTGCTTGAATTGTGCTCCTGTTTGATATTTTCTGTGTATGATTATTCTGTGAACATATCTGAATTATCTCTCTGATAATTCTGTTTAACCATTGCACCGTGCTTTTAAACTTGTTTGCATAGCTACTTACAGGATGAAACGTCTGTTCTGGTTGCTTTGGTAGAGAGTATGGAGGGTTGCAGCAGTAATACGTGCATGATCATAGTTTTCTAAATTATTGGAAGCTGGGATGCAATCAATGAACTGCACAGAAAAGGCCCTTTCTAATCCATTCTGAATAGGGCTATTAACTGTTTATGGAAAGTTGAATGATGAGTAAAGAAATGTGGTTTCAAAAAGCTTCAAAAACAAACATTGCTTTTTATAAGAAATCATATGGGGTTCAGTCTTATTTATTCCCTGGACTGATTGGAAATGAATTAACTGGCGGAGTTGTTTTCCATAAATAAACTTCTCTAATGGATTTCACTTGTCCTGACCTTCGTTTTCCTTCTTTTTTTTTACAAAGCACTGAACTAACAGTGGAAGAAAAGTTATGTCCAGTATATGATTGCGAAGATTTTGTAGCAGCTTCTAGAACAGCTAAAATAATCATGTCCAAACTACATACTTGATAGAGAAGTAATTAGGATGGAGATGTGATATGACACAGAATCTTCCTGCTCTTGGCTCATTATCCAGAGTAAATGAGATGCTTTTAAAACAGAGGTCTACATTGTCCCCTGAAGAGTGGTGACCATTTCTATTCTGAGCAATAATGTAGAGACACACACAACAGTATGCACATTGTTTTAAACACAGATGAGTTTATTTTCATAATATTTGCTCTTTGGTTTTATTTGTTTGGTGGTGAATCTAGCTGCAGAAAATTTAGGATTTCCCTAACTGTCACTGTTTTTTTTAAGTCATTCACTTGGAAGAAAGATTTGGAAGGATGGAGCCACACCATGCAGTTGACTCATTTTTGCCAAATAAAGCTAATGTCTTTATTTTGCATGAGGATCTGGCCTAAATGGTTAATGTGGTTATAAGTCATCATCTTAATTTGTGTTAAGATATTGAGGTAGTATGCTTGATTTTTAGTGCTTTAGCATTTGAATACCATTGAAGTGCATAAAGGCCTTGAACTAGATATTAACATTTAAACGCTTCTAACAAATTCCTTTTCTGATTCCTCTGTTGAGTTGTGGCCAACTTCCAGGAGTTAAGACTTTTCAACAAATATTCTTTCAGTAATTCCAAGTTAATCCGTTCTGTTTTCACTTCTGGGCTTGCTTGTTTTTTTTTTTTTTTTCCAAGAGGCATCTCTATTCATACCTAAATAGAATTCTTCTAACTTTTTCAATTAAATTTTATTATCTAATGCTTTTGATGCAATTTTTTCTACAGGCACCAGAGTACAGAAGTGATCACGTGGTCAGGTTAAGACATACAGTTAATTCAATGCAGAGCTTTACACTTTCATAAATTCATCTGATTGAAATGGATCATATTTCTGGGCATGAATATATAAGCTCTTTCAGGGAATTGGGAGGCAGTGTATGTTTTTTAAAGATTTTTAATTCTGCCTGCTTCAGAAACAAGAAGACAGCAGATTGCACGTGGAGGACGAGCCAGTAATGTTACTGTAGAACATATTATTCTAATGGAATTTGAATTAAACCACAGGACTGTTGAATTCTTCAAGTATGTGACTGGCCTGAAAAGTACATGATTGTCTGTAATTTTTGCCAATTGCAGGTTTGTAGAACTCCTTGTAAAGGCTTCTTTAAAACGATGGGCTTGAGAGTTTACCTATGGCTTGCTTCAGTGAAGTTCAGTCAAGACAATTGCAGATGTACAGATTTGTGAGCCTCCTTTAGTTAGAGGTTAGGCAGATGTGCTGTCTCTTCTACAGAATATTCAGCCCTATATTATATCAGCTTTACATATTTAATCCATTTTGTATCAGTGTTTGTTTACCTTCCTAACAAGTTCCTCATGTTTCTCTAATACTTACAGGGATCTGTGTATCTGACATTGACATCTGTGTCGTACTGAAGTCAACTGAGAGCTAGTGCATGTGTTCTTAGTCTGTCAGCAAAAAAAAGGTGTTCATGAGTATAAAAAACACTGCACAAAGTACTGCTTTTTGAATGGAAGCATTTAAATTATGCTTTTGTGGAAGTCAAAAGTGTTAGTAGTACTCTGACCATTTGTAGTACAGTAGAAATCCAGTTGATATTCTATGTACTGGTGCTGATTACAGCATGCATTTGGTTAAAGCCATCAGGCTTAGAGCCGTATTGCCATTCACTTGTGCTCCATTTGGCTTTTGAAAGACAATTCTGTGGGGAATTACTATGGGGAGAAATGTTTCAAGAGAAGCTCTGTTCAGTATTTTAACAAATAGATTGAAATATGAGGAGATATAATTGGAAAACTATTCAGTTGTTTCTTCAGTTGTTACAGAGGGATAACTAAGGAATAGCTAGGAATAAATATTCTTTAAAAGGCTATGAAAATTTCTAATGACAAATTACATGAATTCATGGGCTAACATCACATTTCTAACTTGAACATCAAAAATTATGCCTTGGAGAAGAGGCTGTATACATCAAGCTGTGTTAGGTAGACATAACAATTCTGAAGGGCACTGCCCCAGTTAATAAACACTGTTGATGAGCTGATTAATGGCAAATTGAGAAATTCTCTTAAATGCTATTAGGAGCTCCAGTTTTTTAGAGATTTGTTAGTTAAGAGACAATTTACAATACTTTCTGCTTTTAGCTGCTGTAGTTTTAAAAACAGTGTTTGTTAGTGTGAGGATATGTCTCTGACTTTGTACTGAAGCTTACAATATAATACTAATTTAACAAAATAATTGTATTGTATTGAGCTACCATTGTTTTAGTGACCATTTATGAATAGAAAATAAGATTATATGGAAAGTTTTCTGTGAGAATTCATTATTAAGGAGCTTTCAAGAGGAGCTACAAGCCAGTTGGTAGGAAAGGAGACGTTCCAGAAAGTGGTATGCTGTGTCAATTAAAATATAGAAATAGAAAGGAGAAAGACAAACATCTGTTACCTCTTTTGTTGTTTATGGTGGTTTCTATTTATTTATTTATTTATTACTCCAACTCATTTTTTACTGTGTTCTCTTTTTTGTCCTCTCAGCTTTTCCCTAATGAGCTGGTTGCCCTTCCGCAGCATCCTCATGAAATGAGGTTCCTGCAAAAAGGTGCTATAAATCCTTTTGAGTACTATTTGATTAAAAAATATCCCTAACTTTTTCTCTAACCATATAACAGAAGATAAGGAGACACCTCCAAACCTCAGGCAGATGCTTCTACGTTGGATATAGATGTCTGTACTGTGCTGGTCTTAGCACAGCTTTAGAAGTCTGGAGGCTTTAGAATTCCCTCATTTCTGACTTGCTCTCTGTGAGTTTACTGCTTTAATTTACTGCTTTTGCTTCTGTTTTAAAGGCTGTATTGTTGAGACAAAGAATGTAAGACAGAGACATTTATTATCCCACCTAACACAATTGCTTTGAAATTTAATAAAATAATATTTATATAGTACTCGGTGAGCGCAGAGCACTACTGCATACAAATTCAAAATATTAATCAATGTGATTTGCTGGGAGTTTTACATACTGTTCTTAAGCTGGAATGCTTAAAATGAAGCATAATATGACATTCATGATGAGTCTTGAGGGTGCCTTTTTATTAATCTGAGTAAATTATACTTTTAAAATCTGCAGCTTTGATTTCCGGTTGTAAAATAAAATTAAGTCAGTGGTTTCTGTAGTGGGATATCATTGTAGGTTTATAAAAAGTGACAGAATTAATTTAACTTTGTTCATTTTCCTTTTCCCTCGTGACACATGATGTGTTTGATTCCAAGTATTGATTAGTCAGATGTATGAGGAAGACCTTTATATTCAGTGATAGAAGCAGTGGGGAATTTATTCAGATAATGCACATTAATGTGCGTTGTGAGTTGTGTGCTGGTGTTGTGCCGTAGCTGTTGAAAACCAAACAGTTCTGTGTGTCTGGTGTTGTCATTAAATCTGCACTGCAGTAAATAGTAGCCTTTTCTGAAAGTTCACGAAAGCACAGCTGTCCAGGGGCTTTGGTAATTCCTTAAGAATTTGCCATGGGTGGCATAAAGCAGGTGCCCTGCATCCTCCTACCGAGATGTGTGTGTGTTAGCTGGGATTTGCACTGAGTGCTCTGGCTGAAAGCTGGGGGATGGATGCTCCTGGTGCTGAATATTAAGCACATGCTCCTGTCTCTTCCCCATCAGGCTCCACACTATGCAGTGACTATTCATGGATGTGATATTGATTAGCTGGGTACCCACGCTGGCCTGTGCATCCATCATGTTGCTGCTGAAATGCCTGCTGAATAGTTTTGAATAATGTAGCTTGCTAAAATTTCTAGGAGAGATTTGTCTTTGGCCGGTGCTTTAGCTGTTTGGATTAAATGCCCCAGCCTCAGCTGAAAAGCTGTGACCCAGTGTATACATGAAGCATTGTTACTTCACCCAGCATATTTCAGAAATTAAATTATTTATTTGGTGGGGGGAAAAAAGTGGAAATGTGAAATTTTATATGAATATGAAATTTTATAATCCGTCAAAGTATTATTCAGCTTTTAAAAGAACAAACACTTTCAGAGATGGGACACATTTTGATCAAACCTAAGTTAAGACTATGTGTGTTAGAAGCCTTTTAAGTGTGTTCTTAACTCTGTGGTAATACATGTTTTGGTTCTTGCTCAAGGTTTATGAATGAAATGACAGATTACAGCATGGGTTTTGCAGACTGAGGTGAAGGCAGAAAGGGTTTTGAGGTGGACATGTAAAAATACTTATGTAACGTCAAATTAAGGTCATTCATTATATCAGAATATCATCTTTTAGTAACATCACTGCATTAGATATTAGCTGCCTCACCAACAAAAGCACAGTGTATGTGTTTTTTAGGAAGCAAAAGTCTGGTGTTTTTTATTGTACTTCTTTTAAATCCAGCTAGCCTGCAGACCAATTGCCATCAGTACCCAGCTAAACTAAATTGTTGGGGTAATGACCCAGTGATATTAATTAGGTAGTTGCTGAGGTATTTTGAATGTGATAAACAAACTGTGTGAAAATTCTTTGGTGAGTTTGGAGTTCCTCCTGTGCATTATTAATTCAGTGTGTTAATTATTTTTATTAAATTTTTAGTAGGTGGTAGGAGTGCTGAGCTGTGATGAAACTCCTTTGGTCTTTTGGTGTTTTTTTTTGACCAGGAGTTTGTCAGTGCAAGGAAAGCAAATTTTTCAAAGGTTTTAATTTGCTTTTAAATAGATAATAGGAAAAAAAGACCCTAACTGTGCATTTTTTATCAAACAGTTGCTTAGAATTAGAGCAGAAATACTTAAGTAAATTGAATGTATTGCTTTGCTCATGAATGTGTTGTTGGCAGCTGATTGTGTTTCTGCATTTATGGGCAATGACCTGTTTTGATTTTTAATTGGAACTGGACACTCAGCTCCTTGAACACTTCTGAAACCCTCATCAGTGCCAAATGCCATCTTTTAGAGTTCTGTGTGTTACAGATCAGGCTAAACTAGAGCAGCATTTCTTTAGATTTCTGTTTGGAATGCGTAATAGCAGTTTGGCTTATACTTAAAGGTTTTGAACAGCATAAAGATTGTGACAGTAAAGTAATAGAGAACTCTGTGTCTCTGCCAAAGAGCAGGTGTAAAGATTATTTAGCTAACTAGCATCTTGCCCTGTCACTACAAATTTTGGATAATAAGGTAATAAAAAAGTAAGCAGTACTAATAATGAACAAAACAAAAAGTGGTGTGTGCCTTCACTACATTATTACGCCACTGTACAGATACCCTAACACCAATTAAAAGGGAAAGTTCATGTTAGTTTTCAGTTTTGCAAGAGAAAAGGTCATGCTGAATAAATGCCTGCAATTCCTCCATCAACCTTCTTGTGGTAAAGGGAGAGCATCACGAGCCACAACTCTGGCCAGCCTGATTTCACACATATATCTGAATTCCATCATGGATTTGAAGAATGGAGTGGGAAGTCACATACCACTAGTTTGCATATACCTAGAAAAAGTTACAACAGAGGGATTTTTATATATTTTCAGAATGACTTTTTCTACTAAGCTGCCCTTCCCCTGAAGCATTGTTTAATAAATATTGCACAGTAATGGAGTAACTTAGGGTCTCCAGGGAATTAAATAAAACTTGGCATCATCTAAGCTCTTCTAACCATGATCATGCTTCTGAAAGAGCACTGAGCATTGAGGAAAGGGATTTTTGCAGGGTTTGCAAGTGCAAGTGTGTGTGGCAATATCAAATAAAAAAAGCACATTTGTGTTAGTTGCAAATAACCATTGCACACTTGTGGCTAGGCCAGCCTTAGGACTCTGGAAGTGTAAACTGCTGAGAGTAAGGAGAAGAAGAAGTAGTGAGGTTAGTATTAAATTGGAATGGAACTAGTTAGAAATCATGGGCTAAGATAGGGTTAGTCTTCCAGCATCCTGGAGAGCCCTGATCCATATTCTGGAAAGGAAGTACTGGATTGAGAGCCCTGTTTCTGTTCCCTTATTTATGTAAATGAAAGGTGCAATCTTATTTCCATTTTAATTGAGAAAAACAAAGCGCAACCTAGAACTTTTACCAAATTAACTTTGTCCTAAATCTCTTTTAGTGTATTTTACTTTCAAAGTTGAGTTGTAACCAAACCTGATGAGCCACAGGAAGCCTGTAAGAATGCCTTCTAGCTATGCTTTCCTCAGAACATGTTTAGAACATGTCTGGGATATGTGACTGGGATATATTATCTGTACACAGATAATGTGCCTGTGCTATGTGTTGTCAGTGGATCAAGGAAAACACTCACTTTCCTGAGCCAACTGGTATTTTTACTCTTTGTTCTCATGTGAAGGGTGGTGAAGGACTGATATATTCTAATGGTGTGTGTATGTCAGATTCCTATCTGACTGTTAGAAAATTTATTAGTGATATGTACTTGTAAATTCTACTCACTTAAGTGGAGCAGTGTCACAGAGCATCACATTATAATTTAGATACTAAGAGATTTTTTTCATTAATGGACAAGAAGGGCAGAAGAGCACAGTCGTGAACTTCAGGGTCATTGAAGAATACTTTTGAGTGAGATGTATTTGTGTGGTTATCATAGAACAATTAGATTCAGAGTCTGTTTCTCAATTTCCTGCTCTTTCATAATTATAGTGTGACATTTAGTTACAAGTCCTTATTCATATTGGTATGCTCAACCATCTTTTACTGAAAGAACCAGGACAGTAATTAAATTAGGCGGATTGCTTTTCTTCATTCCTTTGATTTTATACATACATTGAGATGAAACATCATCTTTAATAATATCTGCAGGCAGAAAATAAATGCAATTATAAACATTATGACAAATCAAAGCATAGTGTCCTATTTAAAGCAAATCTACACTTTTAGATGGCAAAGTTTAAGTAGGATGCCAAATGCTGCTTTTCTCTCCTGCTTTGTAAATTTACAAAGACCTCGACTGGATGTCTTGCTAAAATGAAAATGTGATGAGAACTTTAGAGGAGTGTGGCCTTTCTTTTCACTTCTGTGAGAGGTTTAGAGAGGAAGAGAAACAATATGTGCTTACAATTATTTTACAGAAAAGCCATAACTCCATTTATGTAAAAAACAATCACTCCTTCCATACAACTTCTTCAGTGAGCCTATTTCAAGGTCAGACTGAAACTGCATGTGAGTTAGTGATGGCTTTTGACCTTTTGAAATACTTGTCTCTGGGATCCTTGTAGCTTCACTCTTAGGTAAAGAAAGAAAGAGTAGCCTGATAGTTAAAACTTGAGTGTAGGTCTCCTGGGTTGAGCTGGATTCTCTGATGCCAATTTCCAGCATTACCATGGGCTCGGCACTTAATTTTCTTGTAGTACATAAGTGGTACTCCAGTAGTCATGGGGTTTGGAGTTAAAGTCTGAGAGATACTCATGATACCAATGGGATGGAGCTGCAGTAATAACTACAGTCATTTCAGTCTTCAGAGGCCAATTATGTTCTGGTTTGTGCCTCTTGATGTGTCGTTCCAGGAAGTGGAGCAGACACTGCCATTGCTGTTGCTGGTGTATCTGCTACTGCTGCTGTGATTTTTTATTTCCTTCTGCAGAAAAAATACCAAAGCAAACCAAAAGTTTCTTTATATAAATAGGAGGGAAAAAATATTGCAAGAGCCTATCATACTAATCAATTAAAGCCTGTGCTCAAATCTAAATTACTTATTAAATATTTCCAAAATCCTTTATTACTCAAAGATTGGGTCAAATCTGCTGTAGTGTTTGAAGATATTAGGTGA
The DNA here is from genome assembly GCA_013396995.1 of Dicaeum eximium. Lineage (NCBI taxonomy): Eukaryota > Metazoa > Chordata > Aves > Passeriformes > Dicaeidae > Dicaeum > Dicaeum eximium. The sequence continues at coordinate 38,457 of VWZP01003840.1, forward strand.
CTTTATTTTTGTATGTCTTTACCTGAATCTCTTGTTATGAGAGAGCCTGTTGTCCCTTCTTTTGTCCCTGTGAGTGTTCTATCAAATCCTTCATATTGTTTGGATTTTGTTGAATTTCATTTATGTTTTAACCTCCAACTTCCCTTGACGGGGAAGGAATTCAGAAATAAATGCTTTGCAGGTAGTAAACCCTGAGATTTATTGCAGCCTAGGTTCAACTTTAGGAGGGGAGATCAATAGGTAGCAAATGCTTTGGAGGTTGGTTGGGCGTACAGGGTCTTCCTGAGACCTGAGAATGATTTGTCCTCTTGGGGACTCCTAGGAAAAGGCTGTGCTTTTGGTTTGTATAGCCTAGCTAGTTTTCTGCAGTAAGAAGGACATTGTACACCTTTCTTTACCAAGGGAACAATTTGAGATAAACTCTGAAAGGTAACCTTGAAGAAATTTTCTTGTTGTGCCTTCTGCAGTTAGGCTTATGTCAGGAATATTCCATCTGACCCAAAGGGAATAATGCCCAGCAATCTCCTTATCACATTCCAATTCTCAAAATTCTTCCATGCAGCCCTTACTGTACGAAGAGTTTGACAAGGAGAGTCTGTCAAAGCAAAGTTTGCCTGCCCCTGCTCCAGTAGCTTCACCAAAGGACAGTGCATTCCTTGTGCCTCCTGAGGGTAACATCAGTGTTAGGGGTTTGGGGGCCCTTTCCCCACCCCATTTTTGTAATGCTGTGATGGCTTTAGGAAATAGAGTCTCTTTCCAGTTCAGATTTAAAGGCAAGCAGGAAGAATTCCGAATGCACTTGTAAGAACAAGAAACAAGTGTTCTGTTGCAGGATGGGTAACGTATATGAATGGATCTGCAAATGGCAAGTCATGCACAGAATGTTATTACACATGGCAGTGTTACTGAATCTTTGGGTATCCCTATAAGTTCTGTTAGTTTTGCCTTTTTTTTTTTTTTTTAAATGAAGAAAGCATTTATGAGTTTGATATTTGAGGAGCTGCTGAACCATATGCTAAAAAGTGACTGTGAGAAGTTGATTACTGGAGACACTGGCCCCATGCAGCATCCCTCAGCTCATGGTGCTGTGTGCATGTGCTTAAAATAGCCTTTGTAAAAATGTCTGTACCTAAGGAATGTACACAAATGTGAAACACACCTGACAGACCAAGGGCATTCCTCTGAGCTGTTTCAGTATTTAAAATACTTTAATTCCTTACATCCAGCTTTCGCTGGTGGTGCTTGTTTGTAGCACAGTAACTGCTGAATTTAGAATGGTGAGAAATGAAACAGAAGATTGATGGTGAATATGTCTAGTGCCTTTTGGTTGCAAGATGGATAATGTGCCTGTTTTCTCTTCGCTCTCTAAACATTTTCAGCCCTGCAAACACAGTTCAGATATGTTTTAGAAAAAAGGATTACAGCAATGTCTTTGCAAAGGCTAAGGAGACCAGAGAGGCCCTAGGCCCTGAGAAATTATTATGAAAAAAAAAAAAATGCTTGTAGTAAACTTTTTTTTATTACAATAAATTGATTTTACTGACTGTCAAAAGCCCAGGCATCATGATTAACCTGTTGAAGATCTTCCTGACTTGACCAATTTTTTCTCACAGAGGTTTTTCTTCATAAAATAAAGCTATTTACTATAAAAATATACTTATTTGGAGATTGAAAAGCAGGAAGTAGATAAAATGAAAGCACAGCTGTGTTGTAATATTATTCCTGTGCTGGTTCTGAGCGTATTCAGTCAAATCCCTCAGTTTGCAAGTACAGGAGACTGGTATTCACAGAAGGGCTGTGCAGAGCTGTGGAGTCTCATGGAGAAAATGTTGGCTGTGTCATTGAGCATCTTGGAGGGGGTGGGTTTGGCTGTGGGACAAGGTTGACCAGGCAAAAGCCATTGCCTTGTACTGAATTTTTGTGGAAACCCACACTGTGACCCTTTGACACTGGGTTAACACAGGTAGTAAAGAGTGTAGGGGTAGGCAGAAAGGGGAAAAGAAATGAATAGAGGTAAGAAGGAAACTGGTATGGAAAAATATCACCTTTAGTTTCTGCGAAAAATATTTTCTAGGGAAAAATAACTTGCTTTGGAATGAAGTTCCTTTAAACTTCATTCAGAATGATATATGGCAAGCAGCTTAAAATACTTTTTCAAACTCTCCCAGAAATATGATGTCTCTCTCTTCTGAAAAGAAATCCAGAGTTTAAAAGAAACCCAGGTGGTTTGTGTTTTCCAGGCTGCAGGGGCCATGAGCAGGGGCTGTGGGGAAGGCGAGTGTTCCTCCTCATCCCCCCTAGGGCAAACACAGAGGAAGGAGTGATGGAGGCCTGTGTTAGCTGGCACATCGAGTTTCACAGCAGCCTGATTGTCAGCCGTCTGATGTTTTCATTTTTGTGATAAAGTTTCTCATGCAGTTTTCTGTAAACACGCAGATTTCTAATTGTCTTTTTGTTTTTCATTCCTTTCTCCTGGGAGGAGAAAGGTTTGATGGACCTTGTCATTGAGCAGTGTGGTTGGAGAGGTGGTGACCTCATTCTCCAATCCACGACCATTCCCAAAACTCGATATAACACGAAAATCTGAAGCTCTTCGCCTTTTCCCAGCTGGAGTTTGCTGTGTCTCTGTGATTCGGGTGGTGCTCTATTGTGGCAGCCCGCTCTCTTATTTCATCTGCAGGAAAAACTCCTGAGGATCTTTTCCCTCGGAATATAGGAATAATGAGCTGTTGAATCAGCTCAGTGCTAGATGGGTCGCAAAGGATCCGCAGCAAGGCCAGAGGAGATGACAGGAGAGACCGCACTTCCTTTCAGTGCGGGAATTTCTGTTTCCCATCTTTTCAAATTGTAGGTGAAGAAAGACACTTCCAGTTGAGTCACTTTTTTCTTAACTAGAAGTGAGGTTGTTTTACTTCCCCTTCCACAGTCACATTTAACACATCTTTTCCCCTCTTACCTGACAAGCTTTTTGTACTTTTCTGAAATATGCAGGAGCCTATGTTACCTTAGATGGCATTTAGATTTATTACCATTACAGCTTTATGAAACCAGTTACTACTTTTGCAAATTCAGCTCATTTTGGAGTTGTCATGCAAGAAAACCCCATTACTTTTCCATCTTTAGTCCTTCTCTTGACTTCTGTTTGTCTTCTGTGAAAGAATTGTGGTTTGATGGGCTTTTTTCTACTGTACATTCTTTTCTGAATCTCATATTGAGGAGCGGGATGCTTACAGCCTCTACATTTTATATATTTTCGACCTTTGATTGATTCTTGATTTGCTTTCAGGCTTAGAAGTCCAGACAGCTGAGATAAGTTTGACAGATTTTTATATCTATAATGAAGAATTCTGTCTCCCAATAGACTGAAGATATACAATAGAATTACCATGGTTATTTAATAATGCAAGTTGTATTTATAAATTACAGTTTAGATATTCCAGTCATCAGAAGTCCTTGGAGATGAGGTGTAGGAATAAATTGTCCCTATACTTATTGCTGTAAAAACGTATTTGAAATTCTGATATTTCATCAGGGCTTAGGTCATTGCATTTACTGTTATGTTCAACTTCCTATCTATAGGAAGGATGATTCAGCATGTTTTACATTTACTTTTCCCTTTGATCTGGTTTTTTTAGAGTTCATTATGGATTCAGATTTATTCTGTGTCTTCACTCATTTGTATAAATGCATGTTCTCCATTTTTGGAGAAAAACATTACTAGTGTATCAACAATTTATAGAAAAAGCACATTTTTCCTTTGGGAAACAGGAATTTTTTTGGTGTTTCAAGAATCTGCCGTGAGAACATCTCAGTGGAGAGTTGAGAGTGTATTTAGCCTAAAGCACATAGCTAGCTCCACTGAAGTTAGAGGGATTGTAGACTTCAGATTTAAGCTCATTCCTAAGTGACCTCAGTCTTTGGAGCCTGGACTTGGTACATCCAGTGCCTCCTGTGAGACTGATTTTTTTTTATAGCTACTCAGTTTCTATCATTTGCCTTAAACATGATTATGCTGTGGCTAAGAGTTTATGTGAGTACAGTATTGCTAACATATGGTAAAAGAATAAATTGTATAGGAAATTTGTGGGTTTAGCTAATGTATGGGCTGATTTATTAGCAAGAGCAGCATAGTTAAGAGGAATAAGAGGTCATATTGTGGATAATGAATGTTTTTCTGATAAATTAATTTGGGGATGCCATATCTGTTTAATTTCAAGTGTTTTCTAGGAAAGGATGTGAAAGAAAAATTTGAAGATAGCACAACATTTTTATTTATATTACAGGGAAAATTAGAATTGGTAGCAAAGCACAGTGTGCTTCTTGAAATTAAAATGTTAATGTCTTTTGGAGAAAAAAAGCCCTCAGAAAGTACTCCTCCCTAGTGAGTCTTATTCCATAATAACTCTACTATTTTCCCAAAACAATTTCTGACTATTTTTTAATCATCCAGGCAGTGTAGAAATGGGTAATAAGGCTTTATTCCTAAAGAAAATTTTTATTAAACAGATTTTTTTTATAAGACTTGGTACACTCAATAGTCTGATCAGACCTTGGAAGCAATTATGAGGAGGAGAAAGAAAACATACAGCAAAAATAACTTATTCAAGGTTAATTTAGATGAGGTTAATTTAAAATCTCAGCATGCCTTTTAACCCACTACAGCCCTGTTTAGAAGTGATGCGAGACAGGTTCTTTAATGTAAAGTAGAAAGAGACAGGAAGCCAGTTAGGTTCCTTGCTCTATCTGATGTTAAAATAATTTTGTTTTCTTGCATAAATATGATGCCTTGATATTTTCCATCTACCAGAAGAAATTATTGGGGGTCTTGTTACTTATTATTATAAATAGTTTCTGCTGTCAGCCTAACAAGTTGAAAAGTCTGGGTCTAACTTTGTCTTTCCTGGCAGCCTTGATCCCATAGGTAAGTTCCTAAAAACCGAAATGAATTAAAAAAAAAAACAAAAAACAAACCAGATCTGAACAGGGGATTCTTAATGAGGATATTTGATTTTCTTACCTAACCAAAGATCATAATCTCACTGTTTCATTTCTGATTTTTGTATCTTGAGCATATATTTTCCAATAGGCTTTCCCAGTAGGTGACTAAAATTGCTCTCTTCTCTTCCAAACAAGATTTTTTGAGCACAGGATTTTTATAAGTTTTTCCATCTCTGACATGATCTAATACTAACATCTAGAATACTCCTACTGGGAAAAATTAGTCAAAACCCAGGGAAGGACTCAGAGGTTACTTTGTAAGAGTTTGTGTGTTGTGGGATCAAATCAGAATTTTGGGAAAAGCAGTTTTGTCTCAACAAGCAGAAGCTAAATCTACTGTGTTTTAATGGCATCTTAGCTCCTAGCTGAGTATATAGTCTGTGCCATGAAGTGATTTAACCTCTACTCCTTACCCTGCTGTTCAGGTACCAAGTAATCAAATACTTTATTGAGTTATTGTGCACTGATTAAAGTGGTTTTATGGAGTTATGGAGCACTGACAGTTCAAGTATAAGGTGTTCTGATTTGATAAAAATCATAATGCTGTCCATATTTTCTTTATCTGATAGAGTGCATGGATACAGTAAGCAGGATATGCATGGATGCAAAACTAAAGGAGGTTAGGTACAGATTGCTTACAGGAAGGAGTTGGTCTGTGCAGCCATTGTTCTTTAGGTTGTTAATAATGTGGTGAGCTGTAATTTCTCATGTGCTGCTGCAGCAGAACTCGGCCTTCTGCTCTTTCATCATCTCACTAGTTGTGGTGGCTTGTTTTTGGTTTCTTTCCTTCTTCAATCTTGCTATTCATATGGATTATTCTGTGTAGTATACCTGTCCAGATTGCAAGAATAAGCTAATAACTTTTCCTGCATTTAGTGTACCTAAGTATTTTGAAGTAATAACCAGTGTGCCATCTGAGCAGAGGACAGGATTTAGAAACATTTATCTGTTTATTTGGGGGTTTTTTTTTTGGTCTTTCACCCTAGGATTTATTGTATTAGCTTAAAAAGTTGTAATTGTCTTTTCCATAGGAAGTACTATAATGAGTATTACAGTGTGTTCATTGTACAGCTTTGGACTATTTTCTGTAGTTTTTTTTCAAACCCTCTTCCTAAACTGGTTCTCATTCTGAAAAATTACCATGTCTGTGTTCTGAAAAATTACCATTACCACTTGTGAAAATTTAAGCATGTTTGTGTGAGGTAATACTAGAGAAACAGGACTTCTTGCATGCTGAAAATACTTAAAACTCTTCGATTATTTTCTTAATTCTTGAGGTGGCAGCCATGCAATGCTGCTGAGTCATTACTAGTTACTACTTCCACAATTTATCACTTGCAAATGGAAAGAAGCTGTCAGCTATTCTGCAGGTAACACAGCAGATATTATAAAAAAAAGAATTCTCATGGACACTGTGAGAGTTAGGTGGAGTTTCCAGTGAAGTGTAACTGTGGATTTCGGTCATCTTCAAAGTGCAATTTTGGTCTTTCTGTTAATGTAGAAGATGAGATTTTGTGGTTGTGATCTAGGCACCTCTTCATGCCCTGTAGCATTTTCTCAGTATTTAGAGAACAGTTTGGAAGGGAATGTAATATTCAATATGTCATTTGTGTTAGATTGTTTTTTTCAGCATTTTTGGTAAAAGAAAGCATTGCTATGATAATGATAAACTTCTACATGCATATTGGCTTTGAGAACAGCAACAAATATTTTCTGTAGTCTCTATAATTTTATAAATGGATTTACTTCCAAGAAATATTTGTGTTAGGAACTTGAGTTCAGTTTCCAAATGAATGCAGAACTTTGCTTTGCTTTTGCAAATAACCCTAGCAAGTTGCTTGGTAAAGATGTAATTTTGCTCCAGTTAAAAAATGCAAACCAGCTTAATTATGTTATTTTTTCAGATTGTCTTCCTTGATATTCTATGATGTTAGAGTTGGTTCAGCTGTAATGAAATTGAGGAGGATCAAGGATAACCTGAATTTCAAAGACTCGTATCTTCTAGTGTAGACTTGTTAGCTTCCTTAGAGATGCAGTGTGTTTTAAATGCTAAAACAAAGTAAAAGATACTTGTGAGGATTAATTGAATCAAGGACTGTCATTTGAAATGTGTGACTGTTGAGTCAGATGAAAGAATTTACTACAGTGACTTTGAGGGGAGTGACATTTGAGCAATGATCCTCTTCTCATTTGCACCCAGTGGGGAACTGTCTGGTAATGAATGTGAGATTTCGTATACCTTTCACATAATTCAGAGGAATTCTAGCAGAGGGATCTAACACTCAAGAGTATTGGTGCAGATTTGTACATTCTCTGTAGCACTTCTGGTCCAGAAGTCAATAATTAGGCTGTCACAAAAATGTTGCAGTTTACATGGTTTGATTTCTCGGTTTTGAGAACGAAAAAAGGAAGGAGTCAGTGAGAAGGGGAGAAATATTTTTCTTAATAATTTTGATTTTTTTTAAAAAATAAACTATGTACAGGTAAAGGCTATGTAAATATTAACAAAGAATGAATATATTTTTAAACGAGTTGTACTTTATAAATAACCTAAATTAAACCACCACTAACTTCCCACTTCTTTGTTAGTATTTTGTATCCCAAACAACTTTTTTTAGGGTATGTTTCATGACCTTCCCAGAAGCTTTAATGGAATTACAGATGTGCTGTGGGCAAGCAAAAATAAATCACATAGTTTACGGGAAAAGTGTGTAGTCTCATTTCAGGAAATTTGAGATCTGCTTTGTCTGTGCCACGAGTTGTCTTGTATAATCCTCTACAAGATACTCTGCTCATCAGTATTTATCTCTCATATAAGGATCTTTTTGGGATGCTTTCCTTTTTTCATAGGTGTTTATATACTGTAATGTATCCTACAATTTAATAACTTGCAGTAAGTGTTGTGCAAATAAGATTCTGATACCGACTGGATTGTTTGAGGAATTTCTTGTTACTCCTTTTGCTGTAATTTTGCAAGTGATATTTACTCTTAACAAAAGAGAAAGTAAATAGCTTTCAAATTGACAGTGATGAGACAAACTGCTCCACAGGGAGCTTGGTGTCTTGACTGACAGTGAGTAGAAGCAAACAGGAAATTCTGATCTGGAGTATCAGGAATGAGGAGCATCGAGTGCTGCATCCTCAGGCTGTGATAACGAGTCTGTGCTGAGGAAGGGGCTGGTCCAAGGGCTCCAGTGCCCTGTGCTGTCATTCTTTCTGTGGCAGATCTATAGCTGTGCTCTCATCATACGTATCCTACCAGTATGTGAAGTGTATTTTGTTCACAAGCATGTTTTCTGTACATGCATCCATATTTTAACTGAAGCTCTGCATCCTGAAGAATGTCAAAATATTTTATTTTGAATTGCATTGCAATCAATATTAATGCAATTATCTCGATAATTGTATTATTGGTTTAAAACCCAATTTGGAAAACAAACTACAACTAGGCAAAAATACTGCAAACCATGTGAGCCATTTTTGTAAACTACACTTACCAGCATGCTCCACACCAAATCATGTGTGGGATTGTTTTGTGACTTTCTGGATGCTGTGTTTTAGTGGCATCTCAGCCTGGGTGTCATAAGACCTTCTCTGTACTGTTTTCTGGTATCCACTAGTATTGAGAGTTGAGATGCTTCTAGTGTAGAACTTACTAATTATGATATTGCTAATATCTGTTTATTTGCAGAAGTGGAGAAATGCTTTCTTTCAAAATTAGATTGTGAAATTTTGAAAGAACACGTAATTGGACGTCCTTACTTGCATGAAGATATTTTGACATCTTTCATCCAGCCAATGAACACAGATTTTATGTGCCAATATGAATCACTTTACTTCTGGGAAAAACCCAGTAGTTTGGCTTATGGTAATGAACTAAGCCTCTGTATTTGTACACTGTAACTGTGGAAAGGCACAGTATGATCTTGTTTGGTATTGGGACAGGGAACCAGTGCTCTTGTTGAAGAAATAGCCCATCCCCAAGACACAGGTGTCTCCTGCTCTTCCAGTGCTTCCTCATTTAAATGCTGGTCAGGGCCTGCCTGATGCAGTGTATATTTTGGTGGGGAGGTTGCTGCCTGGAATACCATGCCTGAAAAATGATCAGTTAAATGCAGGCATATCAATTTACAGGCAAATTGCCTGGTAATTGTTTTTATAAGTTTCAAATATCATTACTCAACAGAAATAATTGGCAGGATGGTATGGTTTTATACATAATTCAGCATCATGGGCAGATCATTCTAATGCATTGTTCTCTTGGAGGAGGTTTTAGTTTCTTCACTGTGTCATTGACTTTAGTCAGGAAAGCTGAAGTTCAGAGTGCCTACTGAATATTTTCTGAGCCTCAGGTTGAAGAACCAAATGTGTTTGTTTAAAATATAAATATAATTATTCCTGAATTATGCTGATCACCATAGTAACCTACACTCATTGTGTTTTGTATGAAGAAATTTAAAGTCACTTAGCTGGAAGAAATAAGTAATGTCAATTACTGATACATGAACGTAGCCTAATTATATTAATGTGAAACATTTTTGTAGGGTGAATATTTCTTCATGTATTGGAGTTTTGTGTCATTGTCATAATTAGTGTCAGTCATTTATGCGAACTGGAATTCTGAGAGGTTTCTGATTTTGGGTTTTTCTTTTTTTTTTTTCCCCTTCTATGTCTCTCTTATACCATGTGTTACATTCAGCATTTTTTAATTATTTCAGTTGCTTACTTTAGCTTGCAAATACAACTGGATTGTATTGGAGAAGTACCAGATGCCTGTTAGGTTTTGTGGTAAAGTTGTAGTCATATACATACAGTTGTGTATCTGCAGAATTCAGTCACCTCTATTATTTGTCTTTTATTTATTTTCCTGACAAAACATTATTGATGCCATCTTGCAAAGAGTTTTGAAGTTGCTGGGAAAGTTTACTTGATCCTGGGTTTTAATGGCTTTTTGGTTATATACTTGATTAATCAAACTGTTGCTTATTTGTTTAATTAATTAAACACAGTGGTGTTTGAAGGCTCAAAAAGCAATGAAGTAAACAGTCTGTAATTGACTGAAATGGGAATTCCGTTTGAAGAACTGCTGGAGAATCAAGTTCACTATGTAATCTTAAAATGCAGAACAGTTTTGTTGTTTTTTGCAGCTCCTGTTCATTATGCTGAAATTGAGCTGCAAATTGTTTTCTTTTGCTGCCATTAATTTTAGTTTTTAAATTCAGAGCAAATTAAGTTGCTAACTTCAGCAGCTATTGAGATGACTTCCTAAATATGAGATAAACTCAGTCTCCAGCTATGTCTAACAATCCTCATTTTGCTGGGTTGTTTCCAAATACCTGCAGTGAAAGCCAATGTATTTGAAAGAGAATTTGTCATTATTGCTTTAACTAGTATAAACTGTCCATTGCCAACAGTAGGTAAATAACCCTGAAGCTTTGCTGTTGAAATTTTGCATGCCAGTTTAGCTCTTTCCCTGAAAATCACTTCACCAGCAGCATTCAGATCACCCAGTAGAGCTGGAAGTGCAGCAGTTACAGATGGAAGAGCCAATTACCTCACCTGCTGCCTTTGTTTTTGTTGGGTTTTGTTTATTTTTCTTCTTTCGTTTTTCTGCCAGTACAGGATTTTTCCTACAGTGCGTTTCCTATCAGCTTTCCATTATGTAAGTTATGAAACTGCAGCCAGTTGCCTTGGGACTTTTCCATGTTTTGTTGGTTTTTTCTTATTTTCATCTAGCGTTCGTAGATCTAAGTGATGTGCTAATCAACTGATAGCTTAAACCTCATTGTAAAAGAGATTGAGTTCAGTCTCTTAATGCACACAGACCTAAAAATACAGGCAATTACTACATTATATTTGTTATGATTCATAATTTCTGTGAAACAATAGGATTTCTTCATTGTGGTAGGGAAAATGCCCAGGTAAATACTATCTTGTTCAGTTGCATTTTCTTACTCTAAGCTGCTCACTTTGTGACAAAACTGAATATCTAGATTTGTTCAATGCATTTGATCTTGTAAATCATTAGTGGAAGAAAGAGTATAAAAGGGAAGAAGTCAACTATTTTTCTGCACTTGGTGCTAATCAACAGGTTTTTTAATCAACTGAACTGTGAGTTGCTTTTGATTTATGTTAGCAATGGTTCATTAGCCTAAAAAGAAACCCAGAGGCCGTGTTAAGCATTCTGATGTTGCCATGAGGGAAAAGAAAAGGTTATGGTAATAAATGGAACATACTTGCTCTGGAATAATTTTGAGAATAAATGCAGGGCATTGTGAGACACAGAGTCATGCTGGGATGATGTTTTCAGTGAACACATACAGCAGTCTCCAGAATAATGTAAACATTCTTGTGTCTGAAACTGTCAAACAAGGCAAATGATTTCACTTTGGTCAGTTGAAATTGCACTTGAACTTTCAGATCTGCACTTGATCTTTGTTTGTCTGTGTTTGACCATCCATGAGTACTTACAAGGTGCCCAAATGAGAGCTTGAATAGTACCAATTTCAGTAGATTGATTTTGGTGCTCTTATCACTCTGAAAAGTAGCTTGTTCTCCTCAGTCTGGGTCATTAACTGAAGTGTATTTCCCAAAGTGCTCCATGTCTACATAGAAAAGAAATAACAACGGAACTCAGTTCAGTTCTCCGTTTCTCCAGCTGAGGGTCGAAGGAAAGTTTAGACTCCTGAATGTGCTGTGACTGGGGAGATCCTGGAACAGTGTGCTAAAGGTAGTGAGCACTCTTCCAGGGTTAAAGGTGAAGATGTGTAGGGATGTCAGGATCCTGCATTCCTCAGCAGAAACTCACTAAGCACTTGGACAGTGCTCTCAGGCAGCTGGTATGATGCTTAGTGTTGCCCTTTGCAGGGTCAGGAGTTGGACTTGATAATCCTCATGAGTCCTTTCCAACTCAGGGTATTCTGTGAAATGATTTTTGTTTCTTTGCCATATTCCTCAGCATCTTCTGTTTGGTGTCAGTTGCTCTGAATGAATACAACTGCTGTGAAATAATGAAATTATGATCTTTTGAAAATAGAAAGGACTCCCTCTGTTTTACATGTTTCTCTTTGTACAGTCTGTGTTGTAGAAGAGAATTAGGATGAAGCTGAAGGATTTGTATGGAAAACTAGAGTGTGAGCAAGCTAAATTTTAGCAAACAAGATTCCTTTCAGCTTATCCAGAGTAGGAGAGTTGTAGCTTTTAACTGATTATGCAAAGTTTTTAGTGACAGAAGACTAAAGTTTTATCTGAGGCTGTATCATACTGCTGTGTATGATAAATTGTACCAGCCAGAATATTCATTTAGAAACTGAAGGAGCATAACTGCTGTCATTGATGGACATGCAGTTACCTCAGTGTAACAGTGCCTCACTGCTTTATTTTAAATTAACTATTGCTTCTGCTGTTGAAGCTCTTTTTCATATCTAAGCATGGTTTTATCCTTTCCTCCTTAGCAAAATAGGTTGTGACACCTTTTAATAAATTGCCTGAACAGCGCAGTGTGGGTTGATTCTTGTGGTGTTCAGGTCTCCAAAGTCACTAAATTGGAACTGTAAAAGCAGCCTCAACCATCTAAGACTCTCTAATAGTGTCTGAAAAGTTCAGAGTAGCTGGAAAGTGAGTGATGTATCTCCACTATGTGCAGCATAAGTGATGTTATGACAGTGTTCAGTTGTTTGAGCACTCAATAGAGCCTCAGAGGCATTGAGGGAAGAGCTCTGGGGGTGTGTGGTCAGCTGCAGGGAGCTGCTTGCCCTGCCTGTCTCTGTGAGATGCCTTCATACGCTTTGTTACAGCGCCTTGAATTGGTAGGGTGAGTGCGGAGGAGGCCGGTCTAATTGGGAGGAGGAAGAAAGTCTCCAAACACTTTCATCTATGACAGTGTATGTCAGAGAACATGAAAGACTATTCCTGTGGTACTTAATTAGGCCTCGGGTCTTTGTAACGAAAACAGCAAACAATTAATTAATGATTAAATTAACGGCGTGTCCTTTGTGTAGTGATTTATGTACATAATTAATGCTGTAGCATTTTAAGGTGTTAGCTGTCCTTTACAGAGCTGGGTAATAAATGGTGGCTTCAGAGGGTGTTACTTAAAATTCAAATTAACATTTACTCCAAAAAATTCTCAGTGCTAAGAGGATAACTAGAAGCAGAGTAAGCCCCCCCTGCCAGTTTTCTGTGTGTGTGAAGAGAAATCAGTCTTGCACAGGGGCTACATTATTGTCCATACGTGCTCTAACTAGCTAGACAGGCTCCTGCTGGTTCTAGGAAGATGATTTAAACTGCTTTGTTCCCAGGCTACCAGAGTGACTGATGAGACAGCCCTGTTGAGTACAGGTATGGGCACTGATGGACTGCTGAAACCAGACTGAAGTCCAGCATGCAGACAGAGCGAGGTGTTGTATTTCATGCTGGTTAAAACTTCTGGGTCTATTAAAGCTTGGTTCAGTTAAGCTGTACAGCCTTAGCAAAGCAACATGCACATCTTTGTTACAAAGCTGTGCCTTAGTTTTACTTTTGCACACGTTGGACAAAATGGGAGTCTGAAATTGAGAAAACGTGTGCACATGCCATTTATCTGCTCCCAGGAGTTTTGCTGTATTGGTGATGGATTTAGGAATGATGGCCACTTTTTTGTTGTGTCCAGCCTCTTCATCTGCACTCCAGTTTTGTCTGAAGAAGGATATGTCAAGGTTCACTCAAAATGCACATCCAGTTTAACTGGGGTACCTTGTACACTTAACTACTTTTACAAATCCTTCAGCTTAAAATAGTATTTCAAAACAGTTTATTACTATGCAGAGGAATATACTTTTATGCTCCTACAAATACAGTTTCAACTATGAGCATTGATTGGAAAATGAAGGTCTAAAGGAAAGCTGTGATTCAGTGGCTGTAAAATGCTTAAATTGAATATGTGAATTAAGGAAGAAGCAATTCACTAGCTATAAAGTGATTGAAATACTAGAATTAAGATCACAAGGAAAAGTTACTGTAGAAATAGGCTTTGGTAGAAATTGGTAATTTTAAATTATTTTCTTTCTCTCCCTACCTAGGATTGTAGTCTAGCTACATTTAGAGTAATAAGGAGTTGGATATAAATAATTCAGTAAAGAGGTGATAATTAATTTTGTAAAAATTGATTTGTAAGTACAGGGAATTCCTATATATAGAAATTATTATAAAAAGGCCAGAATAACATGGTAACGTGGGTGTTTCTGTTCTGGATTAGAACTATGTCTGTTCTCATTCATTCTCCTGACTTTACCTGTGAGACCTGAGCAATAGAGAAGAGAAATTCATATTTTTGTAGAAAAGATCTTGCAGAACTAAATATATTTCTAATATAATATGGCATATGCGCAAAACTTTACTCAAAACCATAAAGAAAATAACAGCACAAAATGCCAAATTAATCTCTTGTATAACTTTCTGTACCCTGATAGTATTCTTAAACATTAGGGAAAACTTGTTCAGCTTGATTTTTTGATACATGGCAGAATGTGGAGAAAATTGTATTTTATCCTTCTGCATCCTCATTTCCATGTCCCGTCTAACCCTTCCACCAAAATTATTTTTCTTGTGTTTCTGATGCTAGTGAATTCTAAAACCTGTTGATGGGTCAGTTTGTGGTCCTGAGCTGTGACCTTGGACACAAAGAGTGTTTTGTAGGCAGAATAATTCTGATGGTGTTTATTTGCTTACGTGACAGAAAATTTAATCTTTACCTGCATCTTATATAATTATTTTAAAATCTTATATGACACTGGTAATTTCAGAAGTAATTAGCAACCTGATAAGAAGGTAATTACGTCTACAGAGACTGTTTTCACATGTTTAGCAGTCTGCCTAACAAGCCACACCAATGAAAACAAAAACCAAAAAGAAAATTTCGTTTAGAGCAACTACAGATTTGCTCCTATCACTGTAAAATCAACACAAGGTACTGAGAATTTGAATGGTAGTTCTTCTCTATCCAATACCTAATTAATGAGGGTTAATCAGATTCTTAAACAGCAAATTCTTCTACAAAGTGTACCTCTGCCATGGTTCCCATTAAATATCAGGGTCACTGCCCTGCTGATTCCTTTGCATAAAACCTCCCTGTGGGGTGTTTTTACAGTGTAAGGGCTTCTTGGTACATGCACTCCCTGAATCAGGAAGGCAGTGGTCTGTTTCTGAAGTACATAAGAAATTCAGGCATTGGGAAGATTTCAAAAGCAGTTGACATTTAAGGTGCAATTGTGTTTTTTCTCTTACTGAACCAAAGTGCTTTTTGGCATTAGCAGTAACTTTGCTGCTCAGATACTCTGTCAGCATGAAAATCTTAGTCAGAGGGTTGGGCTCTAACCCAGCACCTAGAACCTTCTTCTCTCCCAGAGCATCCCTGCAGTGTGTGGTGGGGCCCTTGGTCCCTTTCAGTCCTCCTTGGCTTCTCAGATATCTGCTGGGATAAGTCTGGAGCAGTGCAGTGCTGCACCAGGAATGTATCTGCTAGTGTAGAAATCCCTAAATTAGAGGGCTCTTTGTTTTGGTTTCGGTTTTGGTTTGGGTGTTTTTGAAGTGTGAGTAAACTAACACTTCTGAGTCTCTGTGTGAGAACCTGAAAAATACACTGTTCTTAAAAAAGGAAAAAAAATACTCCTTTTCTGAGTAAAAGTGGTACTTACTTGATGTTAAGCCCTTAAGAAACAAAAAGAGATTATTTTTTCATGCCTTATAATGACTAGCAAATCAGGCAGGGTGTAAAGGTTTTCCTACCTTTCCTTTCATTGGCTCTGCAAACCAAAATTGTTCTGTTGAGATTTCAGGGCAAGAAGCTGGAGGCTGGAAGGCAGTACTGATGGGGAAGTTTCTTGAGTCATGGTTAGTTTGGACATTGACTGTGGAGTCTATCTAGGGAACCCTTTCTCTTTCGCATCAGTTCATAATTGCTTCAGCTTTATTTGTACTTGTTTAGAAGACTTTGAGTAAGTATTGGTGTATGTTACCCAAAAATTCCAAGAAGATGGCAGTACTTTCCTATCTTTTAAGGACATGTCACTGGGGATGACTGAGTGCCCTCCTGATGCTTGTGACCATATTGCTTTTAGTAGTAGTAGTGTCTTGGCCCACAAACTTGTGATGTTTCAATGGCCTGTGAGGAGGCCATAAATGATCTTTTTATAAGACCCCAAATGAATTCAGAGTCCGTTGCTTTCAGTGTGTCATCAAGGCAGAACCTGGAGATTGTCTGAGTACATTTCTCTGTGCTAAATTTCAAATTGGTTTTTATGCGTTAATGTAGAAATATTTCCTCATTCTCTTTATATTCGTGTCAAGTTGGATATTGCAGAGCCCAGGAAGAGAGAGCAGAGCTCAGTGTGTGTTGTGATTGACTGTACAGTCTCTGTACATCAGCAGGACCTCATGGATGCTGAAGTGCCACAGCAGGCTCCACATCTTGTGTTAGTCTTTAACTGAGATGTGGGAAACTCCTCTTGAGAACAGCTACTGGCACATCAGCTGTATCCTGAATTTTACATAAGGTTTTACTTCTGATACACTCTGTATACACCTTTTCACTGCAGTTTTTTTTTTTTTTAATTCAGAGGCATAACTGGGTGATTTTAACATATGCCTGTTTCTGAACAAAGAATCTCTACTGAAGCAGAGATGGTTTCTTTCTAGTTTGCTAACTCCTAGTTTACTAACAGTTCTCTTGCTCTTAACTGGAATACAGGCTACCTTCTCTGTGTTCTTCAGACCTATGCCAACAGAAAAAACACAAAGGTTAACATAAGTGTGACCCCCAGAACTGGTTGAAACTTCGTGCCCCATAAGGTTCAGCTGCTAACTCACACCAAGCTGAGGGCTGTTAGTTCTGGCTGATAGAGCCAGAAATCCTGACTTCACCATCCTGAAAAGACACCACTCGTTAGCTGGTTTTTTTACTAATAGTTTAAATCAGTATCTAAGAAGGAAACTTCATGTGTCCCACACTAAATGTGTGTCTTTGAGATCTCTGTGGTCAGCCTTCATCCCACAGTTGTCCTGACTCCTCTCTAACTTAGTTTTCAGTATTTAGCTACTTGTTACTTGAATTCCAAGAGACTGAGGAGGAGTGCTGGTCCTTCTGTCATTCTTGTCCTTTCTTGTGGGATGGGGGGCTACAGATACCCTGTGTGAAACTGCAGTGAGCCCTTCCCTTACTGTGCAACCTTCGCTTCCTGCTCTTTCAGAAGGAGCCATGGCTGTGTAAAGTAATCTTTCCTTTCTTCGTATTTTATGTTCTGACATCATTAATACTGACAGTACAGCTCTGGGAATCATTTGCTAGTTAGATTGAGCAGTCTTTCTGCTGTCTCAGCATTGACAGGTTGCAAAATGTTTAATGTATTACTTCATATTACAAATACATTTCCGTAACAAATCCATTAGCAGATCTAAAAATCAAAATAGATGCTTGGAATTCAGAAGTAGGATCAATCTAAAATTTTCATGTATTGCTCTTTCTTAGCATTTTCATCTGTGGGTAGGAGTACATAATCATTGCTATCCACAGTGCTGAAACACTGGTTCAGAGGCTGACAGGGAAATGCAGTCAAATGAAACCTTGGTCATGTGTTTAATCCCAGGGGATTGCAGCTGTCTCATAACAGTGTTGTATGCTTTAGGTTCTTCGACTAGGCAGTACCTCTGACACCAAAGCAAGTAAAGAGATAGTGAATATATGAAGAAAAAGTAAAAGCATGCAGTGAGAAATCTTTGCTGAGTGGAAAATGTGTTGGCCGCTTTTTACATCTAAGTGGGTGCTTTAGCACATTTCATGCATGACTTCTCACATCAGAGTACAGGAATTACTCTTTCAAATGCAATAAAGATAATTTAGATAGCTAATTTCCCAGCTTTTTTATGCTGTTGAGTGTATAAAGCATCTAGCTAGTTCAAATACCAATAATGGATACAAATTAACGATATGGGACAATTGTAAGAGGTGTTTTTAAGGAAGATTATGTGCTAAGTATGTTTTCTTCACCTTTTTGATCTTTATATTTTGAATATTTTTGTAGATTAACTGCAGTACATAACATTTATATTTAAGATTTTATCAGAAGTGAAGTTTTATTTTGATTGATACATATGATATTTAAAATATTGGGTGACTTCCAAATAATTCTTGTTTTTAAATTTGAAGGCTTCTAGCAAATGTCAAGTGTTAATCTTAGGCCTGCTCTTAAATTCTAATCAGCTAAGAGCATAATTGTTCAGTAGAGAGTGAAGTAAATTACCTTCTTAAATGCTGCAGCTTAGAGAACTGGTGGGAAGGAGGTTCCAGAGTTGGTGGCCTTGTGCTCCAAAATGCAAAGAGTGCTCTGCATACTGAAGATGCCATTAGTCACCCTCCCTTTGAAGAGACAGGGGTAACCTTTGCGCCCTGGTGTCTGGAGTATTCTTGAAGTTAGTGGGACTCCAGGATTTTAAATTACCTCGTGCAGGGCATGGCTGTTGACATTTGGCTGAGAATGGAGCAGTGTCATTGAGTGCTCAGCATTTTAGAAACTTTGGAGCCAATTTGTTCTGATTCTCTATGTAGGTTACAACTTTTCTGGAGCCTGGAATTCTTTGTGCATGTGTTGTTTCTGTGTGCCACCCTTGAGGAGCCAGCTGCATAAATATGCAGAAAAGGAGAGTCTTGTCCCTTGAAAGCAAGTGGTCAAGGCTGATGGATGAAAGCTGAGTTTTTATAAGGCCACATCCCCTGATAATTGGTTGTAGGTGAAAGAGCACTCCAGAATTACTGTGGATTAGGAAAAAAGTGGTTTGTTTTAATTTTTAGGTACCTGTAGAAATCTGGTCCACTTGAACTCGGCTAACTTTCAGCAGGATCTGTTGTACTTGACTGGTTCCTTGGATGCCTCTGGCATGACATCTGAAGTAAAGATGGAAGATTTCTCAAGGGAGAGTGGAACGTGGGGCTGTGAATGTGTTGTCACTATTTAAATAGTCATTAGGCCAGATTTTGCTGGATTCACAGATGCCCAGCCAGTCTTCCATATTCATGAACATTCTTCATCTGCTTTGACAAATGGTGCTATTTGAGAATTGAGCTTTCACTTTTCGCTTCTATTTAACCAGTTCAGCTTGGGTTCAGAAATTCTGAGGCTGGTGAATCCACAGAAAGCTCCAGGTGAATCTGGCAATTTAATTTTTATCTTCAGCTGGAGTGTTATTCACTGAAAATCAGTAATGTAGATTTCACTTCTATTTTCTGTACAACTTCTGCTGGTTTAGAACAAAATTACTTTTTCTGTGGAACGGGTTTTTGAGTTAACCTTCCTGCCAGCACCTACAGAATTTCCCAGTATCCTCTTCCGTAACCATAAAATTTAGAGCCTACTTTATCACCTGGTGGAGAGCAGGAGGAAAAGCATGTAGTTCTTTACTGTTGAGAGAGACAAGGCAAAAAGATTTAGTGCAGGTTCTAAATCATGCTTTGAATAAAACAACACACTTCTCAAAAAAACCATTTACAGTATTTCCTCAAGTAAAAACAACAGTATTAGTGACTGTGCCAACACTCAGCATTTGCAATTCCTGTGCTAATATTGTCAGCGTGCACTATTGCATTCAGTTTAAAAAGTGCAGGAAATCTACCTGACCACTAAATGGCACTATTTCCTTTTCAGAGCCAAAACCAGAGGAAAGGTGTTTAAATCAAAGTTGAGGGATAATATGCAAATGTTTATTTTCTGATCATCTAGTCTCCAAATTGTTGTTTGTCACTAAAAGAAAACCGACTGCCTTGTTCATTCTTTGCTTTGCATTTGGTATGACTGCTAGAATCCGAACAGAAGCTGATGAATTTCTAATGGCTTGGCTTTAGCTGTTGCATTGATTCAAAGTTTTGTATGACTTCTGTGGAAAGCTTCACCCATAACATGAAGAGAAGCAACTGAATTTCTTTGCAAGTTAAAATTTTATTTGATTCATGTTAGGAATTTGAATTACTCTTCTTGGCTAATTTTTTTTAATGTTTAATGAGGTTAGAGCAAATCTAATACAGGCCTGGGTGGACACCACTGAATTCTGGTTATTCTATTTGCAGAATCAGTCTGTATGAATGATGCATCATTGTCCTGTGGTGGTCTGCTCTAAAGTCTTTCAGACATTTGCATGTGGGTGCCACTACATGGTCAGTTAAGAGACATCTGCATGTTATTACCTATGCAGAGGAAAAGATTTTTGAAGGAATTAGCCCCATGTAGATTTATATCTCATTTTCTGATATGTGATTCTTCTTTCCCTCTATTGAGTTCTTTGGGGCTGCAGTGTAAGTATCAATATGAGATTTGAAAATTAGGGCTAGGGGAAAATGGTTTAGGCAACTTTCCTAAAGAAAACAGCCACCAAAATGCTTCTATATATGCTAATGCTATTTTACTTGCCATGACTGCTTGTATAATTAAAAACACTGGCTTAAGAGTCAATACAGCTGGAGCATCTATGTCACACCCTTGAAGTGTGACTTGGAACAAATAACATTTGTGACTCTTAGAGATGGAGACCTCAGTTCATCAAGTCCAACCTCCCAAATGGCAAGATGATTATACTTTGCCATGTTGTGCTATGAAATGAAAATATATACTTGACAAGCACACATCTTAGTTTTAATCTTAATTTAAATATGTCTGTACACAGTCTCCAATTTTATTTAGTGTGTGGGTTTTCTCCCCCCAATAATTGAATTGCTTTTAATGCTCCAGTTTGACTTGTGCTTATTTAGGGAGGTCTAGAATTTTCCCCCATACAGGATCACATACAGTGTAGTGTATCTTCTGAGAAGGTGGAATGGTAATCAAGTTGAGCCTGACTTCAGTGGCTTCAAAGTCACCAATTCCATGTTTGTATACCCAGTGCTCCTGTTGGACATGTTTGCAGTGGCAGCACACTGAGTTGCTGGTTTGCTCTGAACCAAAACTGCACTTCAGAGGCATAGTGGTAGTCTGTTTCTTTTTAGGGCTGTAATCTTCCAGTTAAAGTGTTATAATCATCTGGTTTAATGGCTCTTCAAGATTGCTGAGCTTGTCTCACATTCCTGTCATTTTGATCCTGACCATTTTTGCCAAGCACAATCTATTCCTATTTCAATTTATTTGTGTTTAAGATAAAATATGTTGCTCTCAAAACTTGGTTGGGTTTGAAGCCCTAGTGGTTTTTTTTTTTTTCAAGAATAGTTGAAACTTTTAGAGAAAGTATGAAAAGGCATCAGCATAATGATTGATTGTTTTATTGCTTTTCAGAAGGATGCATGTATATTACTTGGCATATGCTTTATCTGCAGCATAGATGTATGGCTAGAAGTCTGTACTTCTGAAAATCAATTGGAAAAATTATGCTGTTATTTTGCCGATTAATTGGAAAAATTCCTCAGATCACTTAACAAACCTGGCATAGCAGTGACCTGTACTCTGCAAAGTTTTGCATCAGGACTATAATATTGAACTTTTGGAAGAACCACAGGATGTGCCTGTGCCACATGTCAGATCAGATGATCCCAGTAGTTTCATTTGGCCTTGAAATCTAGTAAATCATATGCAGTAAGTGCAAAGCATAGTAAAATCCACAAGCTGTGCAAATGGGCAGACTTTTAAAACTGCAGGTACATCAAATAATATTCTCCTTCCCATTTTTCTTTGTGGCATGGGAGGCTTTGCATCATTCCACAGCTGCCACTAACCTTTCTTGTCACCTGGCCAAGTTGTGAACATGATTTCCCTGGTATTGCATGGAAGCTCTGTGGACAGCCTGGGAAATTGCTGTACCACTTATCTTCTGGAGTCCATCTTCTGCTTGGTGTCACAAGGCACTCGTGAAGAGCCTTCCCTTGGCAGCCCCTTGAACATCCAAGTGTTCTTCCTTCACACCCAGGTTTATGGGTGCCTGCCAGAGGTGCCCACAGGAGGAAGGCGCTGTGTGTTCTGTCTTATCCCATCGTTTCACCTGCTCTTCCTTAACGCCTCTCATTTCCCCTCTTGGCTCAGAGGTCTGTCACTAGGTGCTCCTGCTGGCCTGTCCCTTTGCTGTGGGAGTGCTGAGTGGCAAGACTGGGTGATGACCTACCCACTTTGCTCATTTCTGCCCTGCTTTGTGGCTACACTGGAGCAGTAGCCAGCTGCTTGCTTGTGCATGCTGCTTTGCAGGATTGTGAAATGACTGCAGAGACACTTGGGCTGAATTTGCTTTCCTGTATGAGTGTATTACCTTAAAGAGAGAGCAAAGGTATAAAATAAATGGCTTGCATTTTATAATAAATATGGAAAATAGCTCTCCTGAGAAAAGAGTGAGGTCTTCTTTGATACAGATTCTCTGTTCCTTTCAATATTTGGTATATGAGTGACTTCTGTGAAGGCAGGAATGAGTCTGGAATGGCTGTGACCAATGTGCAGCTGTAGGGATTGATCACTGAGTTGCTTGTCACTGGGGTTGACAAAGGCTGTCATTCTGCAGCTGAAAAGATGTACAGCTCTACTGGCAGCTGTACCTGCTGATCCTGCTGGTGACTGCCAGCATGGCTACAGTAGAAAGCCAAATAGCCTCATACTCTTGCAAAACAAAAATACCTCGTGTAATTTTCCTGGTGACCCTTTAGACTCTGCAAGGAAACCTGATGTTACTATTTTATTTAATAATTTATCTTGGAAAAATCTACTTTTAGAGGTTGATCTGTGTATTAATAGCTAAAGTAAATTTCTTGTGACTACAGCCATTCAATACAAACCACAATAAATTAATGTTGCTTGCCTGTCGGTCTTTATTTCAGCTAGGCCAAGAATAATAGTTGAAGCCAGGAGACTGTGCTCCTGAAAACACTTGCTATTGAGTTTTGACAGTTTTACTTGCAGTGAGTGACAGTCAAGGATATTGTTGTTAGAGTAGTCATTCCTTCAGGGGATTGTATTATGCCTACAGAAATGCCCTGCAGGCCTTTTTATATTCCTTCTTTTAAGATGCATGCCAGTGTCACAGTCACTCCTTTTTCTTTCCTTTTCTTGAAGGCATCACATAACATAAATAGAAACCCAAATGTGATCAAAAGCAGAACTAAAACTATTACTCTTGGCTGAAAAAAGAACTTCGAGGCAGACAGTTCTTGCAGCTGGTGGCATCCCTGCTGGGATTTCCTCCATGTCCTGTAGGATGAGAGACAAAGGTTTCCCAGTTTCTGGCTATTACCAGGGCATGGCTTTATGCTTGCACCTGAAAGTGGCATGTTCAGTACTACCTTTGCCATTTTTACTGGAAAACTGGGGTTTTGGGCTGTTCTGTTTCCCTCCATCACCCAGGACCTGTGGTGTTTTTCTCTCTTATTACCCAGTGAGGCAGCCCTGCCAAGAATGGCACAG
Organism: Dicaeum eximium; assembly: GCA_013396995.1. NCBI lineage: Eukaryota > Metazoa > Chordata > Aves > Passeriformes > Dicaeidae > Dicaeum > Dicaeum eximium. Next base: position 61,844 of record VWZP01003840.1, read on the forward strand.
GCAACCAGAAGGGGAGGTCTGGGTGAGCCTCCTTTCCCCCATGAACCAACCTGCAGCTGTATTCTATGGCAAATTAATTTAATGAATTTAACCAGTTGTCTTCAAAGCCTCTTTGGGAATAAACAGATGCACTTGTTTAGCCCACGTGGTGATTAGCACTGTGCATCCTAGACCAAATGAATTAAGCCTCCACTTTTTATTCAAATAGATATTCGTACTGTTCAATTATGAGACTTCCTGGAATTGGGCAGAATTAGATATGATTGGTGGGATTCAGATCATAAGTCTTTCATTATAACCTTTCCCTCACACAGTTGTGTATTTATGCACACGGTTCTTATTCACGCTTCTGTCACAAAACGAGTCATAGACTAGAGGGCTAAAAATACAAGCCTGTGACATCATCCTGACTGATAGTGTTGCCAAAAGCTAATGAAAGTTAGTAGCCATTTAAAAAGTTCTATTATTAACACTTAACCAATGCTTTTTGACATTGAGAAGCGATATCTACCTATGGGATACAGAATATGCCTTTCTTTTTAAAGGTTGATTTTTCAATTCCTGTGTAGGCTGCTTGGAACAATATTTGCTTTAAGTAGTTCACTGTGAATAAGAAAGTATCTCAGAAGCAGCCTCCAGCACAAATAGTTGTACTTAGAAAGTTTTAGGTGTACAGTAGTTACAGCTGAAAAACTAACCCACTCAATTTTCTGTAAATGCAGTTACAGTTTCTCCTGGCCTTGCCACAGTGATCCATCATTGCAGGAACTTCAGCAAGGAATGCTTGGTTGTAGAGAGGTCAGCAGGGTGACCAGAGCTATGGAACAGGTTTTAAACAGGAACAAATGCAGATAATGCAGCCTGTAAAAGAAATGGCTGCCTAATATCCAAAAGAAGTCTGTAAAATCCAGAGTGGAAGGTAAAGGGGGAATTGTGCATTGTCTTCTCCAAGACTAAAACTGGGGGAGTCAGATGAAACAAGCTGGTGGCAAGTTTAAAGTGAACTGATAGGAATATTTCTTCACATAACCTGTATTCAGCTTTGGAAGTCTACAGGACATTGTGGATACAAGTTCATGCAAGAACATAAGTAACTGAACAAATTCATAAAATCCTTGAGGGATCAGTAAACACAGGCACAACCACGTTGTAGAAGTGTCTGCAAGTCACTGTAAGCCGTGGGAGGCTGCTTGAGAAGACAGATCAGGAGTTAAGGTGCTACCCTGTGGCATCTTTCTGCCTCAGGAGAAACCAAACTGCAGTAGTTCTCTCCGTACAGTGGAGTTAAAAGAAAATATGCAAGAAGTTGGTCATCAGTTTTGTCATTACCCATGTGATTATTTTAGGAGTTGGTGTTTCCATCACTTAACATGTCTGTAGGGTCGGTCCTTAGGTGATCAGGGCATTTCCCTTTCATTTGGCATTCCATTATGTATGAACATTGAAAAATTACAGTTTAATTTCTTATGCATGGAGTACAAGTCACCAAACCCAAATTTCCGTTGTGGCTCTTACTGTATTATCACAGTGGCTTGTGACAACAAACAAACTTAGGATACAAAAGCAAGGGTGCAAATAATCTCTGCAGGACAGCTGGCGTGTGAGAGGAATTCCCTGGCTCCTGCTTAGTGCTGCATTTTGTACTCTTCATGTTTGTGTGCCAGAGTGTAGAGAGCACAAAGCAGATGTGTGTGTGCAGCCTTTGTATAAAAGAGCAGTGAAATACAAGAACCTGATAGAAAGTAATCCATTTGCCCATAACGGGTCTGTAATTGTTGCTATTACAAGATTTCTGATTGTGACTATGTTGTGTTTAAGAACCAGGCCTGTGGTTTTATTGCAAAATTATTACAGCAAACCCTTTGGGGACTGTGAGCATATATACTCATTCTCTTAAGTATTCGCTTGGCCAATATTGTGAAAAGCAGCTGTTTCTAGGGAACAAGAGGCCTTAGAATAACTATTGAACTAATAAAAAATAGAGATCCATTTAGTTTCCTTTTTTCTCCAAAGACCATCATCAAATCTAGGATCAAGCAGCAGGAAAATTAGGCCTTTTTATTATTATTTTTTAATATTGAACTTCTTCTAATATAAGTAGATGGGCAAAAATAGGTTTCACATAAAGTACCTTGACCTTTTGTGTTGCTTTAAAGAGACTGAAAGTCTCCTTGGGCTTTAGGGTTTAATAACAAAGTAGTAAAAGACTTTATTGTGTTTCTGGGGCTGAGAAAGAGGGTATGGAACTGAATTCATACTCTTGGTGTGGCTGAAGTTTTTGATGCAGGTGATGTTTGGGGTCGATGGAGAGACAAATCAGAATGCTGGTTCTTTTCTGAGCCCTCTGAGTGATCTAGGACTATGAGAGGCTATATCTGTGCAGTCAGGAAGGGATTAACATGGTGGTTAGTCAGAGTTCTTCCTGGACATACCAGAATTAATAGACTGAGTTTCAAGATCCTCTCCTGCTATTTCTAATGTCAGCAGCTTTCCTGGCAAAATAACTTGACTTATTTGCATGCTGCAAATGTTCTTTTTCTTTCCTCAGCTCTTCACTTGTTCTAATACACTAAAGGAATTTGCAGCGTATCCACTCGTCCCTTTTGGTTGGTTGGTGTGTTTGTGGTTTGGGTTTAGTTAGTTTGTTTTAACAAAAGCTCTGTTTTAAGTGGAACAGTTCTTTGTCCTGAATTTCCCTTGTCTGAGGAACCTGTGCAGGGGGTTAAATATTCTGCAGCTCTGCCTTGTCCTTTGCTCAGGGCACCTCAGGGGGTGACTCATTTCCTGAGCCTTTTCATGGCAGAGAGGTATTTAGAAAACCATGTGCCAAGATGTTCTCAGTGCCTGCAATGAGAGTTGGTGTTCCAGAGTTATGAAAACATGACATCTGGCCTTTGGTGGTAAAAGGGATGTGGGATTGGATACTTGGGATCCAGATGTTGCTCCCTCATGCTCCAGTCTCCTACAGTGGCAGCTGACTGATCTCTCAGGGTAAAGCATTTAGGGCCTTCCATGCTCCTGACTGCTTGTCTAGTTTTTTACCAAAGCAGAAGGATTTTTGGTGTAAAATAGCATCTGTTTCCAGATTTGAACTGTCTCTTGAATGATGAGAGCTGATAATTTTAAACTTCATAGGCATAATTGTAAATACTTTGGATTGCCAGGATAAGTGCCCTGCTTTCTGAAATCCAGAAAGACCTCACTGTTTTCGTGTTCCTGTGTCATGATTCCCTTATGCTTCATTGCGCACTGCATATGAACATTTCCCTTCTGTTTTCTCTAAGCAGGTAGTACTTGCTGCTAATTTCATCTTGCATCTTGTGTCAAGGGAGAGTTTTTTTTTGATATCAAGCAGTGATAACCAGATTTTCTTTCTCCTCAAGTAAAAAAAAAGAGGGGGAAAAAGTGTGTACAATTAAGTGTTTGAAATAGATGATGTAAATGACATCCCTAGAGCTTAAAAATCTTTTTATTCTCTGGAGAAACACATTCTATTCAGTAGCTATTGAAGGCGTCCTACTATTTAGGGAATTAAAAATTTTTCAGTGATTGGTTCAAAGTAGAAGAAAAATGTTTAATTAGTCATTCTCATTGTTCTTGAAAGAAACAGCTAAGAAAAAAAAAAAAAACAAACTCATGTTTTTCTTCTCCAGATGTAAAGATCTGTTTTGATAGTGAATGATGTTCTGGGGCTGCCTAAACCAGCTAGAGTAAATCCAAGCCAGCACTCCTAGTGATAAATATATGGGGTACTTTGAAAACACTTGGGAGATGGAAGGAAACAAGCTGCATGCATCATTAAACTGAAGGATCTGGGGAGAAACCGTGCAGCTTCAAAAGTACTACAGATCTTTTATAATAGTAGTCTGTGAAGTTAAGACTCTTTGTTTTCCCTTTCTGTAGAGTTCTCCTTTACATGACTTGTAATTTGTAGGTAGTGTCTTTTGTTTCACTAAGAAAAATATCTTTAATAATAACACATAGGTGTTCCATAGATGTGTTATTTCACTACAGTTATTAGCTTGTTCATGTAATGGTTGAATTGCAAATAAAGGACTGAAATAACCATCTCACTTCTGTGCAAATTGCCTTTCTTTTTTTTCTTAAAGGTATTCAGTAAGTATCTCATTCTGAGATACTAAATGTTAGTTTCTTAAAGAAACTGCTACAGGTAGTATAAAATTGGCTGATTGTTCCCCTTGTTGTTGATAACTTGTACAGTTTTCCCCACCATTCTCCATGTGTGCATCAGGAATCATGTAATAGGCTGAGACAGCTGATTACATTGTTGGCTTTGCCCAACACAAACTCAGATGACTGAAAATTCTGCTTTCCTTACCAATTCATGTGGGAAGTCTAAATTTTTAAGTTCTTGCTGGATGTTAAGGAGCAAGTTTGATGCATGAGAGGATTTATGATTAAAAGGAGTGATTCCTTAGAGTAATTGTTTTTCTGATGTTTGTGATTTTGAGGATTGAACAGATTTCAATGCATAAAGAGTATGGGATGTAGACGTCATGAATGGTCTTTTTTGAGGTAACAAAACCACTGGTGGATTGAAAAATGAAGCTGGAGAAATGAAGCTACACTTAAGAGTTGAGTTTGGAATGTAAAATGCAAACAGTCTTAAGTAAAACAATGCTCATCCCCATCAGTGTTCAAGTTTAGAGTCCACATTCAAGCACGTTCTCATTATTTTAATGCAAGTTGTGAACAGATAGTAAGAGCATACACTCCAGCAGGTGAAAATTACTTGCTGCTGTGCCATCGCTATTTCATGATATTTCAGTTAATTATCATGTCTGATAATGACTTATGACTGTGCACAGACAGTTGAGATAAAAAGGAGGAATTGTAGTGATTTTCAAAAGTGAGACCAAAGATTATTGGTGTCCAGAATGGGAGATAATACATTCCATGCACTGGGTTTGTCTTCAGCTGTAAATTAGGGGATTATACAACTCCTGTATAGCATTAATTATTAAACAAAAGCAATTTCACAGATCTGTTCATTCATGAAATTTCTGTAAAGAGTGGGAGACTTGCAATGTCTTCTTTGTTATTTGTGATTGTATCTTATCTTTTTTGTAACTGCTCTGATGGACGGTGCCTGAGCTAGAGCAAACCCTCCCCTGTGATGCTTGTCACTAGACCTTTTACAAGTTCTAAAGAAATAACTTGGTATTCTAGTAGTAATACTAGATTCTGGAGAAAAAATATGTATTTGCTTCATCCTTTATGCTCCATTTTCTCAGTGTTTCTGGTTAAAATTCAGGTACTGAGTATCGGTGATATTCTTTATGACAAGCTTTTTTTTTCCCAATCCTTTGAGGGTAAAGAGACATAAATGAGTAAAGAGTACATAAAAGAGTAAAGGGTCCGAGACATAAATGTTCTTTTTTGCACATGCTCAGTCCCTGGTTGTAATGAAAAAACACTGTTTTGTAAATTACTTGGTGCCTACAAGCAGAATAGTGCTGGGAGATGGTCTGCTGGTTGTGCATAATCTAGTAGGATGTGAAATCAGGTAAAATTCAATTTTTTTCATGTCATCTCTTTAGTTCAATGTATTTTACATTAGTTTCATCTCAATCTGTTGTGCATCAAGCTATAGCATGAAGCTATTTGCATGCCTGCAGTCAACATAGCAAGTTCTTTTTGTGTCTGACCATCTTTTGGAGACGTGTGTCTATGATAGTCACAAACCAGTAATGCTGGTTCCAAAGAAAAAAGGAAGGTAAGGCTTCAGTTCTGGGCATCTTAGGTGGCTTAGTCACTTAACACAGTGTGCACATTAATATGTAAAATACAAGCATAAACAACGCTGGACAACATCAGATAAATTAAATGCAATTACAAGCACTACCCAAAAAGGTTTCCATCCTGACAGAGCTGCCTGTGCTGCAGCCATTTGTGCTGCTTGCTGAAGAGCTCAGAACTGCTCAGAAAGCAAAAAAAGACCTTTGTAGAAATACCCTGACCTGAGGTGTTCTTGCTACTATTTCAGGGTGTTGGTGGAGCACCAGCCTATCCTGTTGGTGTCTGCTGAGTTTGGGCTGAAAGTAATTCATGCCCTCAGGGTAAAATGGCACAATTAGCTGTTCTTAACCCAGTCAGGTCAATATGGGTGAAGTTGTACTCCAGTTTTGCTTCTTTTTTTAAGGGGAGCATAGGCTGTGCCAAAGGTATGTTGTTTGTGGGCAGTGAGGAGGCACACAATTGTGGAGAACGGAATAATAATAAATAAATGTCACAGTTCAACGTTCCAAGCTGTACCAATCTTGCATAAATGTATGTACTTGTGAAACGTGTTCTTTCTGGTTTTGAATTGCTCAGAATTTGCCACAGTCATTCTGGTTTTACAGGCTATGTTATTGGCTCTGTGGGCATGTGTTCCCTCTGTGGAATAGTTCTGTATGTTATAAAATACTGTGTGTCTTTCTGTTTAAACATAGGCCACCACATTTCTTCCTACTTGTATATAATACATTAAAGTAACAAATGTAAGATAAGAAGCTGTCATGCTTTATTCAATGAAACCAACTCTAAATTCCAGCTTTCATTTGTTTCAGAAAGGTGTACCTTGGCTGTAAAGGACATCTATAGCTTCAAAATCAGTAGGCCTGGTCACTGCTAAAAGCTGAATTACTAGTGACACTTAAAATTTAGAATTTAAGAATGTTTATGAATTCTAACATGTAGTTGTCTGTTCAGAGGTTAGAAACATTTGGATATTAATTTATTCATTCTAATTGAGCCAAATGCTCAGCTTAAATGCATGATGATTCTTCTAGCTCTAAATACTAAGTTGTGACATTCGGCACAGTGATACAGATAAATTTTTTATTAAAAGAGCATGAGTCAATATGTCAGATATCACTTCTAGACCGTTTGGATTTGGCCTTTTTGAAGTAAAATGAGTCATAACAGATAAAGGTGAAAAATTAATCACTAATTAGATTTTCTTAAATCTGTTTCCTTACAAATTCTGAAATTTTTGAAGGTGGGAGGTTTGCCTGGAAAACACCCATTATTTTCACCCTTACTTTCAGTCTGTGATGAAAAAGAACTATGAAGTGAATCATACTCTGATGTAAGTTATGAAATGTAAGTCCTTTTAGGAATCAGACACACCAATGAGCTAGAGCAGACTGACAGCAGATCTTGTGCTTGGTAAGACTTGATGAATGATCAGTCAATGGCAAGAAAAGTGCAAAGTAAGCATGTTAGTAAATGTGTAAAAAAATGGCATTTTCATTGCATGTGACCACAGTGAAGCCTGATTAGTTATTTGCATTTGTGCTTATCACAGTGTGAACAGATTTTTTTTTTAATTTTACCTTTTTTTTAAATCTTTCAAGTGCAAGCTGAGTTCACTGTTTAACGCTGATGGCTTTTATCTTTGCAGTGTGCCGGGAAGACTCGTACCAGTCAATAGTGTCATGTGCTGCTGTGGTACTTACCCCTGTAGAGACAACACTGGATACAAGGAAAAAGGAGCAGATGATAATGCCTGACGTGTCCAAACAGTGAGTTATTCAAATAACATGGTCTTGTACAAGTGCCATTTAAACACCAGGTCATATTCCTTCTCATGGATGTGCATATACACCCTCCTTTCTCTTTCCTTTCATCCAGGCTTTCATATTTGTTTCCAAAAGTAGAAACTAGCCTGAGGCTAAGCTGCTGCTTTTGTTCATTAGCCTACATTTTTTCCCAAGACTTTTGATAATGACATATATAGAGGGAATGGACCTTTATATGCTGAGAAAATGACTTTTTAACAGGTTTGATAAGGTGATTATTTTTGTTTAAATAGTCCTTTCATTCTTGCGAGTAGTTGATTTTTATAAAGGCAATGATTTGTAAACTTCTATAAAGAGAATTATTTACAAAATCACTGTCTTTATAAAAATCAGCTCATCTGATATATTTCAGTGGTTTCTAGTGACCATTTTACCTCTCTGATACAAGACATAATGCCATCTTAAAACTGTGGTAGTGTTTTCTTCCAGAGAAATTCCGTGTACTTAATTACAATGTTCATTGATATCTTGCAATAGATGAAAATCAGAGTGTGCGGTAACATTTGCCTTGCAATACCAGGCAGGATGGTTATTTCTTGATGATTGAGTCCTTGGAGAATAAAAGTGATTTTGTTTTCATGAAAAGAAAGAAAAGACTATTGTTAGGCTTTATCACAACACAAACTTGAGGTCTGTGCCTTTTAAAGTGTGGAAGGTAATAAAAACATGACAATGGATAACATCATTCCTGTTCATTTATGCTTAGTTTTCTGCTTCTCTTGGTATGTACAAGTTTAGCTTTAAAATTGTCTGTGAAGTCTTGGCTTGCCTGCCTATTGCTGTAAGAAAATTAAAACATCCCTTCAAATGCCCCAAATCCCTGAAACATCCAAAACACCACTGGTGGATTAGAGTAGATTAGATGGGTTTTGATCTTGCTACAGATCACATAGAGACTTAAGCATGTATCTGGCTGTGGTATCTTTTTCAATGTGGTGATAAACCCATTTCATCTAGACTACCTGTACTTAAAATTTAACACAGTATGTTACCTGTTCTCTAGGTATTACTGCAATGGCCTTAAGTTTGAAATGCTGTGAGCCTCTAGTTGTTGTAGTGCTTCCATTGTGTGGCTCTCTGAGTGCCAAGAGATTGGAAAGGCAATGGACTGTAAAATATTGTGCTGAAATCTAGAATAATCTTTCTGGTTAGTTCAATGCAGCATAGAACATTTATTTTGTCTTCAATAAAAGGGAAACCTGCAGTGTTGTTTGATTGGCTTTTTCATCTAATCACAATGAGATTCAGCATTTAATAATCTCTTACGAATTCAAAGTAGGAAACTCTGATACCTGTTTAGCATGTGCTGAATGAAGCCACCTCCCTGATTTTTGGCATCTTTGTTTTTTTTTTTTTTTTTTTAATGACCTGATTAGTGTTATCTTCTAAGAGCACAGACATAACTTTTCCTAAGCACTCAGAGGTCTCAGAAACATACTCTAACCTCTGCTCCTCTTCCAATACTAATGTTTAAAAATATGACCTGTGTCTGGAATTCTTTCAATGAGGAACAAGATTGTGCTTCAACAGATAAAATGTATTTGAACTTCTCCCTTTGAAACTGAATCAGTGTATAAGTGTATTTAAGCCAGCATTTCTGACAAGTATATTTGAAATTAAACAGAACCATCTTGCTGGAAAAAGTTTGCAACTGGAATTCAGTAAATTTTGTAGGAACCTTCAAAGTAATTGTAGGGAGGTGAAAGCATGCAGCTTCAAGAAAATCTCCAGCATTATGAATGAAATACCAGCATACTGACCTTGCATTTCACCCTGTGCTTTCTGCATGCAGATACCTTTCTTCATGTCCAGTTAATGGAAGCAAAACAGATCCTAATTCCTGTGTCTAAATATCCCAGTGTCATCTGTCTCCAATGCAAACATGCCCCTGGCATTTGTTGAATTCCATTGACTGGAATGCAGACTCCATGTATGAGCTGGTCTGCATGTGTAGATTATAGTTACTGATACTCAATTAATATGGAAGACAACATTGATGCTTTGATTTTTATACTTAACCTTTGTGTACCTATATGGTTTTGACTTGCATGTCCAAAAATTGTGCATATCACAGAGGGCTGAGCAGTAGCCAGCCATCGAGGTCCTGCAGGGAGAAGTTTCTGCCTTCAGGCCCTACAGGGACAGAATATGTTTAGAATAACTAATGCTTTCTAAAGCTACATGAAAAAGTGTGTAATCCAAACCAGATAAAATGCATATTAATGATAATAAAATGTTAAACAGTTACAAATAGCTAAAAATAATTCTCTTGTGTGCCACAGTCAAATTACATCCAAGACATTCAGGACACAAGAAGCTGTGAAGACTGGGCAGGAAAAAAAAAAAAGCTTTTAATGCTACTTGTATAATATTTGATTAATGATGTTATTTTGTTTTAGAAAGAAACTGTTTAGCAGCTTTAAATAATGTATTTGCTTAATGTATTTTTTTGTAAGCAGCAAATGGTGCCAGAAGTGGTAGCAGCAAATCGTAAGAAGACTTTAAGTGTCTGTGATTAGATCTTACCAGGATTGCAGGAGTAAAGGGCCAATTTCCCCCCGCTCCCGTATTTTTTCCTGGAAGCTCAAACCATTTCATCAAGGAGTAATTACATAGTGATACCCAGGTAATTGCTGACTTGTTGCTTGTGCACTGTGCAAAATCCCTACCTCAGTTACTCACCAGGAATGGATTTGGCAAGAGGAAGAGCACGTCTTTGTGTTTTTTGTCTTTCCACTCCACAACAGGCACTGAGGCAGAAAAATAGATGGTCAGCGTGAGGTTAGGGTGAAAAACAGGAAATGTGAGCTGTGCCTTATTTTGTCTTCTCAGCTCTCCACTTTGTCTAGGGTGTTGCATTAGCTTTGCTATATTTTGTAGAAATACAAGACTTAAAAATCTCTCGCTGTCTTAATAGCTGAAATTATTGAGGCCTCTTTGTGTTGCCATAGTGATACATCAGTCAGTTGTTCTCAAAGGTGCCCAGATGCTAAAACAATTGGAATATTTTAAACAGTGAATTCTGCTTACAGTCCTAATTTTAGTCCTTGCTATCTGAATTCTAGTATAAATAAATCAGCTACTGGCACAGAGCAATGGCATGAGGAATCCTCACTTCAATTCCAAGTTCTTACGACGCAGCATGGGAGAGGAAGCATGGCCCAAGGAATGTATGTTATGCTTTAAATCAACTTAGCTTCAGCTTCACTGGGCAAACTCTTGCCTTAAAGGCCAGCCTACAAGGGGCAGTGTGGAAAAAGAAGCATCTAAAGACACACAAGTCTCAGAGCAGACAGTGTTCTTCTACTGATGATGGTGATATTCATAGGTAAACATAGAAAACTATTCATGTGCTACTAGTGCATGAAAAAAGTATAGTGAAATTCAGGTGCACCATTTTTTAACCAGATTTCAAGTTAAGCTGTTAGTTGTGTACTTCATTTGGTGCGTTTCTGTTGCTATGACTGCCCTGCAGTTCAGAATAGTGATGGCAGCATGCAGCCCTCTGAGCTGGCTAATTTAAAGTGATTTGTGCATTAGCACTTCAGCTGCTGTCATGTTTCTGATTTTGATTTTTACTTAAAGATACTCTTTGCTGTTAAAGTGTTCTTGGAGCTACAGATCTTGTTATGTTGTGAAGCAGACACAGTAATTTGTCAATGCTTTTTCATGTCAGAAATATTTTCCTGAGTTTTAGGAGAGATTTACAGATGAAGATCCTAGAAAAATGATAGGATGAGTGGTAATGTGTTTAAACTGAAAGAAGGTAAATTCAGACTGGATCTAAGGAAGGAGGCTTTTACAGTGAGGATGGTGAAACACTGGGAACATGTTGCCCAGAGAAGTCGTGGATTCCCCATCCCTGGAAACATTTAAGGGGTGTTGGATGGGGCTCTGAGAAACCTGATCTAGTTGAAGGTGTCCCTGCTTATTACAGGATTGGATAAGATGGCCTTTAAAAGTCCCTTTCAACTCAAACATATTCTGTGATTTTATTTTATGATTGTAAATGTCACAGATCATTTGACAGTTGTTCAGACTGTTACGATCGAGTCGGATTTTTTCTGGTAGACACCTGAATGAGCCTATATAATGAGTCTTTTCAATATTCCATGCCAAAGCTCTTTCGCTTGTACCTTGCAACTGTGCTTACCTGAGGAAGATTCTTAAGTGTGAGATGAAATATATGAGAAGGCTTCTTGAAATCACAGTGACTGCCTGGGTGCTTGCTGATGGAAACAGGGTGCTGGGGGACCTGCACCCTAAGGGGGAGACTTACAGCTCTAATGCCGTTCTGTACAGCACTGTTTAGTGCAGATAATAACCCAGGACTTTGGTACCAACACAGATTGGAATCTAGGAAGATTTTGATGCATTTATAGACTAAATTTACTAGCTGCAGTAGGCATATTCCAAAGTTTTGGAGCTTGTTTTCCTTTCTCAGAGTTTCAAGTTGTAGGTATATAATTGTTACATCAGAGACTAGTAATCCTTTTTGACCCTTGTAGCCTTGCCTGATGCGTTTCAAAAGAAGTTAAAACCATGCTGATTATGTATTTCTTCACTTAATCAGTTGTAGATTTGCTTTTTTTTTTTTTAACTATAATTTTTTTCTTTTGCATTTTTGATAAATCCCAGGTAAAATTTTTCCTCTTGAAGCAACAGTGGTGTTATTTTACCTCTGTAATTTCTGATGCTTCTGTTATGATCCTGTTATTGAGAGATGCCTCTGCTCGAATTAAGGTGCAAAAAAGGGGTTGAGGTGGAACCAGCAATATGTGTACAAGCAGTTGCTGCTCCACAGTTCACCAAAGTGGGAACCTTTCTCTGGATGCATTGCCTAGGATGTGCCAGGCCTGGGGCCAGGCCACCCTGCCACTCCATTCTGTGCTTATCTTGTGGCACAGTCCTTCTGTGGTCCTAAAATCCCATTTGCCTATCTCAGAGGCTGTTTAAGTCCTTACAGCCCTTCAGTGGTGATGTGAAGTGTGGTCTCTAAAGCAGCCAGGTTGTCAGGCCGTGGTGTCCACATCACGATTCATGTCTGCCCTGTGACAGTCCTTTCAAAAAGGCATCTTTCAGTAAAGTTTGGAAAAGCAGATAGAGGCTGGGGGTGCTGTTTCAGTTTCTGGATGATTGGGACAATGGGCTGTAGAAGCATGTGCTACTCTTTGGGTGAGAGAATGCAGGTGGGAATAGGAATGGCCACTGCTGCTCTGGAATGACCATACTTTGGAAGCTGTGGTTCCAGCTCAGCTGGGAAACCTGAGACATCAGCTGGATTGCTGTGTACTCTCCACCACTACATTTTACTGGTAACAGGTAGGAGGGGTAGCATTTATACCCATTTCATTAAAGCAGATACTTTGAAATGGAATACACATAAACAATGTGTTTTTGCTGTCAATGCTGCTACTTGTGTTTACTACTGGTACATTCTTTTATCTCTTTTGCTAGTTAGTCTTTAAGCTCTATTTAGCAACTTCATGGGGAGCCGACAATTTCTGTTTTCTGTGTTGTCTGTCACATGATCTCCTTGTACATCCTGTATTGCTTTTTGCACATAATGGGAAAATAAGTTATTTTGCTGTACTCATGTCTCCTTTGAAATGGGAAACTTTTCAGAAAATAGTAAAAATACAGTATTTAGACTTCTTTTTTTGTCTGCTAACTAGCTGAAACTCCTACCCGACATTGCCTCTTGTCTAGACTGCTCAAATTGGTAATTTCTTTCTTCTTGCTTTGAGGAAAAACAGAACAATAAACCAGACTCCGTTGTTTCTATTTTTTCCCTGTGTCCATGCACTGCAAAAATGAGAAGGATTTTGTAAAATCAATTATAGGTAAGAGTTGTGGAAAGGAAATATAATTGCACTGCAAAGTGAATGTGGAAGAAACCTTACATATGGTTGTAGAACAGGAGTATCATGAGTTCTCATGTTCCTTCTCAGTCACTGCAACCATCAGTTCATAGGAGAGATTGACAGGAAAGCAATCTACATATGTAATTTAAATATCTTAGGCAATTGTTTGCAGCCAAGGGATGAAGCAGTTCTGTACAGCTTAATTTGATAATGAGTTGCAAATGTTGAATAAGCTGGTTTTTGAGAGCCACTAACTAATTTCATTTACTGTACTTGCTCTTTTCAATATTTTGTAATTCAACTCCTGTCTTTTCCTCCAGTGTGGTGGTGAATAATGCAGGAGGGAGAGGAATGATGGCAGTTGTCCTGTGGAGGAAGGGTGCTACATGGATTTTATCTCTAGCCCTGCCAAGGAGGCTTTGAGCCTTTCTAAGTGTAGTCATTGTTTGGAAAGCTTCCTCTTTCCTATGAGAAGGGATTTGGTTTCTAATACACAACCAACTGTGAATGCTTCAGTCATTTCCCTTAAAATATTACTGCTGTGACTGAACTTGAGAGAAAGATAGAAGGGTGGAATGTTAAGCAAGGTACTTAATGAGGCCATTTTGAATCAAAATGTGGAGTATCAAGAAAACGACAGCATTTTCTAGTTGAGATAATTGTAACTGCAAAATAAGATGAGTGCATTGTATCATTGTGTAGCTAATCTTCATTAATAAAAGAAAATTGAAGAAATAAAAATGTGTAGGGATAAGACAACTTATCCCTAATGATGTTAACATTGAAGTGCACAAACAAAGGACAGTGCAGTTACAGTAATTGGGAATACAAATTTCCTCTGCTTCAACAGCAAGCACTGGACAACATAACTGCATCTACAGCTGCAGCTTCTGAGCTAGATCTGAAGTCCTCATAAGAAAAACATTGTCACCAAATCATGGTGGCATCTAGAAAACAGCTCCACTGGGTGTTTCTGCAATAGAGGAAGCTTTAGTTATATTACTTGCTTGTCCTTCATGTCCACAAATTTCCCCAAAAGAAATACATCAAGGTAAGTAATTTTTCACTATTTGGTTATAGAGCTTATTTGAAAATATACCTTTCTTACATACATATATGGGCAGGTGCTTAAATAGACTTGGTTCCAGAGTGCAAAATTCATCCTACATCTACTGTGATGTCTGGAAGTGTCTGCTTTATTTACATAACTGAGAATTACCAATCAGACCACAAATACCAACTTAATTCCAAAGTGGCAGTCTCACACTTGGCACCCAAGAAGTCTTCTAAACTGATGGCTTTGAGTAATCATTGCAAAATATTCTTGGCAAGTACATTTTAATTAGAACAATTAACCATAAGACAGTTTTGAATTTTAATTTTGGGCTGAGATTTTTGCTGTTTGATAAAATAGAAATTATTTTTTATATATATCAAAACTCCCTAATGTCTGGAAAAATTCGAAAAGGAGATATAGTTAAAGTAAGTAAAATCTTAGCTGCTTCAATCAACGTTGAAGAGGATGGTTACTAAAGGTAATGCAGGCAGAGATGTTTGAGACAGGGTTAGGCAATTGAAAATCAATTATTTTATCTGTACATCTCCATCTGAAGAGCTGCTGTTCTAAGTTGTAGTGTTAATCACTCACAGCATTTGTTTTCCTAATAAAATAACAGATTTTTCCATTGTATTACAAGGAGCTGCGTGAGCCCTGAAGAGCACACCCATCATGTGCTGGGATAACTGCAAAGCCACTCAGGCACGATGTTCTTCAGAGGCAGGGCTGCAGTGGGGCATGCAGAAAATGATTCTCTCATTGACTTTGGATTTAAAAGAAAAAACAGACTTCATTTTTGTCCAGCATAAATTCATGTCCAACATAGACACTCAGAACAAGCATTGTTATGCCCTCAGTTTCAGGTATTAAAGAAGATCTACAGTTTTTATTTACCAGGTACCTATTCAAAGGGCTGAAGGCACTTGATTTTGGGGCAGCACAAAAAATCCTCAAAATAATGGCCTTAGTGGATTTATGCTTCATTTCAAACAAGTAATTTTTTTTTTTAGATAGTCTGAGTGTAAAGTTAGATCATAAAGCTGTTTTTGAATTTGTATTTCAATAACCAGTTCTTGTATCATCCTACATCAGCTGGGAAGGCAGTGTTAGCTCCTGTTGGTGACTTTGATGCCTAATGAGAATTTCGTGTTGCTGTGAGGCTTCACTGAAGGAAGATGCTTTCAAAGTACAGAACCAAAGATTTGGGAGCAAGCCCACTTCACTCAAATGGGGAAGATGAGAGAAGTGCTAGCTGTGCCCATTTTATTCCTTTTTCTTGTATGTCCAAAATCTTGAAAGTATACAGAAATTATTTCGCTGTATAACTGGGGCAAATACAGCTGTTAAACTTCTTTAACTCAAGCTTTCACTAACTTAAGTGGAAGTTCTCAGTCTTAGGAACCACTCCAGAAACAGAATTATACTTTCTAGTCTCTAAAAGTTGCTAAACTGCAACTGAAGTTCTGTTTGGGACCAGTGGTTTTATTTTATCCTCTTGCAAGGGAATTAAGGCAGGTTTGGGTCTGTATCTTTGTGCAGCAGAAACATCAGTCTGGGGTAGCAATATCTCAGTGCTGGAGAGATGTGGGTGGGGTGGTGAGGGACGAGACACCAGGGGATCATTTGTTTTTTAATTTAGAAGCCTGTGGTGTTTGTATGAAGGTACAGCCTCAACTCTTACAAATTAGATTTCAAAACATAATTGCAGCGTCAAATATAAAAATTAATCAACTATGTTATTACTTGTGAACAATTAAAGTGTCATAAAATGAAATAATATGAAGGAAATATGCTTGTACATGTAATGCTAGGATTGGAAAGTACTTTATTTGGTTAGACAAATGTATTGTAGATTAAAACTAGAAAAAACAGTTGCAGTGCATAACAGAAATGTATTTGTTTCACTTTCACAGTAATTTAATAATTTCTCTGAAGCATAACAAAGAACAGCATCTTATTTCTTACTGTCATTGGAAGGTGGGGAAAGGAGGGATGCCACAGAAAAACTGGGTACATTTGCATTTATAATTGCATGGTGTAACTATTGGACTATTGTGCTGTGCTGTTTCACAGCTCATTGTTCCATTCCAGTGAAAGCATTATCAGGTATTCCTTTGAATCTAATGGGTGAAAAATAATGGTAATATTGTGCTGTTATTCCTGGCTTATCGAGGGGTTTTCTAAATGAGGTATTGTGCAGAACATTCCTGAAAACCATCATCCTGTGCAATGGCTATATTCGGGTTAACTTTGTTAGAAAATACAATACTCTTGAGTTCTATTATCATTACTTAAATAGGAATACCACTGCAGCAAATGTAAATTCAGTCAGCATACTGCTTTAAAATATATAGACTGCTTCATGGTGCTCAGGGTAGAGAGATTACCTGTATCATAGAGGGAATGAATTATGTGAAAATATATCCATACCTGCATGCTATGTTTTACATACTGTCAGAAGGAGTTTGCTTTTTATTTAGCACAACTAAATGCAGAGGGTTGCTCCAGAAGTGTGCATAATCTAAGTAGTAGTATTTGTAAGAGCAAGATTTGGTTTGTTTTGCAGAGTAAAAAAGAGATATTAGAGAAGGACAGAAATAATTTTAAGAACAATCTCCTTATCCCCACCTCTAGCTCCAGTTTGTTTTGTTCTTATTTATTTTTTCCTGGAGGTAACAAAGAAATAGACGCAATATTCCTTTCTCTACCAGGTACATTTTTCGATGTATCTGTGAATAGCCCTGGGAGCAGTAATTTTAATAACCTATCAAAATCCATGTTTGCAGTGAGTATTGAACATGTTAGTTTACTTGCATGGATTTACTGATAGCAGAGGTGGAAAAAACCCTAAAAAAGGAGAAGTGGTGCTATTGCTCTTTCTTTATCTCCTGTTCAGCCTCCTATTTGTTATGAGTCAATACACTGGTTGCATTGGCCACCATATGGGATATATAAAACACCTACAGGATGAAAAAAACCCAATGAAAAGCAAAATGGGAAATGGGGAGGTGGGAAGCAGAGGAAATAAAAGTGAAAAGGCTGTGCATCATCACACTAGGACACATGCAGCTTTGGTGCAATTGGATTAAGACATAAATTTGCAATTATATTGCAGTAGAGTTAAGCTGTAAAAACAAAATATTGTACCAAATAAGAGTGAATTTAAAAGAGCCAAATGCTGCAAAAACTATTTGTACAGTTATAAAGTGAGTACAAATGTAAGTTCTTCCTCCTGGGCTGCAGGAGCAGGATTAAGCTCTGTTATACTGAGGACATCAACTAGCCCAGCTGCTTTTTATCAGCAACAGCTGCAGTAGCCACCATCTAAAAAGATGCTTTTGAGGGAAGAATATTTTTTGGTTTTCTTTTCCTGTGCTGAAGCTCAAAGTATTTCATGTGCTTCCAGGTCCATTTACTAGTTCTTTGTGGATGTGGTAGGATTTCACTCCAATTGTTTTGGTTTTGGTATTTTAATCCTCTCTTAATCATTACATAAGGACGCAGTGTGTAGCTTTTGTTTCACATCAAAAATATTCACTGCTGCTTCATTGATTAAATTGTAAGAGCATGTATTGCAGATAGATCCACCTGATATTAGTAATAATCCAGATTTAGAGCTTTCATCTCAGCAGCCCTCAACATCAGCTTTTGTTAATGTCTTCAAAAAATAGAAGAGGGGAAAGAAAAAGAGGCCAATGCTTTCATCGTGAGTGTGAGGTGGCATTTTCAAAGGCAAGTAGATATAAATCAAAATATGATAGGTTACAACCCCTTTTTCCTCCCAGATCAGCTGTTTTAGATGTTCACTGCATCCCCCTAATCCCAAGAGAGCTCCAGTGATGAGCAGTACAAGTAGGAGAGGGAAATACAGATAGGAGTGAGCTACTGGGAAAAATCAAGGGAAGCACAGGCAGGGGAAGAGTGAGGTAAACTTCCCCATGTTTTAATTAGTCATGCTTAGAAACTATACTCCTGATAAAACTCTTTATCTGTCTGTGTGTTCATCTGTTTATGCAGAAAGCCTATAGGGTGTTCATCCAAAAATGTGGTAATGTTCCTCTAATTGTTGTACTGATCTACTGCTCCATCCCCAACCCTTTATTCAGACTTTTCAATACAGATTTTTCAGGAGCATTCCAGCCTCACTTCCAGTTATTACGTCCTTTTGTTAAATTGACATATTTATGTACAATTTTAATATGTTAAATTAATTAGTTAAGCAGATTGCTGCTTTAGAACATACAAAGATGAACAGGGCTCATCTCTCCTGGCAGCCGTAGCTGCCAAGTGACAGAGACCTCAAGTCAGAGCCACAAAGCAACCTGGAATAAACATTATGACAACCAAGAAGGAAAAGCATTGTTTTATTTCATAATACATTTCTTGATGTTTTGATTGCATCAATCTAAAAAGTCACATGCACACAGTTTAAAGGCAGGGCAGAAGAAGCAGAATTCCTTTTTAACAGATGAGCTAAATGGTAAGGTGATGTCAAGTTATTTTGTCCTACAAGAGCTCCCTATTAATATGGCTGTGTTTTGGGCCCTTTTTTGTAATCCCTTTTAAAACTTAATGTTGTAATCTTATTTTTGTATTCCTTATCTGGACCTGTGTAAATAGAAGTGATTGATACTTTTGACTAGAAAAATGTAGATGTTCTATATAAATGTTTTCAGAGATACAGTCTAGATAAACATTGCTCTATTGATTATTTGTTGTCAATTCTGACAAAGTCTGCTTCAGCACTCTAAAATTAGTCAATAAAAACCTCCTTATTTTCTTGTCCAAGGAACAGTGAACTCTTATTTAGGATAATTTATGGAGGAGATAGAAAATAACATTTATGAGTCAGTGAGGAAGCACAGGTATTCAGAAGTAAGATTACCTGTTACTTTCCAAAGCCTGTGCTGGTGTTATCAGAACAAATAGACATAAAACTAGTTTTTGATATCAGATTGACTTGAAATGGAAATATGCAAGTAAGGTGTGTAATAGCAATAACAAATACTATCTGCACTCTTACTACTATCTGCTCTTAACTGTGCTGTAGATTCAAGTCAGAGAATAAATACAGTGCCAATACAAACCAGATTATTTAAGAAAACTTAAGCAGGCAAATCATCATTCTGTGATTTATTCTCCCAGAAACTGCTTCTGTTTTTTGAAGATGTCACCTAAAATCAGGAATACATTCACAGGGGTTAGAATTCAGTCCAGATATGTAACAGGAATGAATCACAAAGCTGAGCCATAGATCAAAAATGGAGTAAATCAGATAGGGAGTTTTGATATGAGCTCTAGCAAGGCTTGTTGTTCCTCATATTTGAAGTTGAAGTTACTAAAATTCACCTGTTTAAAACAATATTTTATGCTTCCAGCTTTATGCTATATCTACATTCTTCTTTCTGAATTATTTTATTAATGTAATACTACATACTTAATTGTAGTCAATGCCTTACATTTCAAATTATTAAAAGCAAACCTGAATTTATAATGAATGCCCGATCGACTTCAGGGAATCCGTAATTTAGATGGCAGAAAAACACCCTGATTCTAGCTACAAAAACAGATAATATTTGAAAAGGCAACAATTAAATACAAAGAATGGTTTTGGTTACTATGGGAACAGTTAAAGAAAGGTTTTTCAGCATTGCAAGCCACTGTGTGTATACAAGAGAAATTATGTTCTTCTGAGTCAAAGAAGCCATGAAAGCTTTTCAAGAAAAAGGCTAAATAATAAATATTTAAAGCAAAAGCTTTAAAATATCTCTGTGTAATATGTTGATGGTTTCATATTCTATCTTCCTGCTTTCCTACCATTGTTCTGCCACTAATTTTTGGAGTTAGAGGTTTTTTGAGTTGTGTAGCAAAAAGCACTTTGCAAAGCGGATTAGTGAAAGTAAGAGCAATGTGGATGAGTTATTTTATTTCTAGGTCTGTTTATAAGAGACCTAATCCTATCTCATAAATTTGCTTAGGTGAAGGCATTTGTGCTATAGATTCACACTTTCTCTCACATCCTTTTCTATTAATTCTTGTAAACCTGGGAATAATGAAGACACAAGTTAGGGGAGGAGGAAGTGGGGAAAATGATCAACTCTGTATTTCACTAAAGCTGAAGTGCTTTCTAATGAAGTTGCACAGTCATGTTATGTATGCTGTACTTAATATTATTGCTAAGGCAGGTGTTAACATTTCCTTGTTTTGCCTTTTTTTTAACTTTAATAATTATCATTGCTTCATCAGTTTTTTATATTTGCTAAAAGGAAAGAATGTCAGGTACTTAGTACACCGTCAACTTTGAAGTAGACCAAATGTTAAAATATTTTATATATATATATAAAATTTAGACCTGTTATGCTTGATCTAAATCAGTGGATTTGTTTCTCTATTGAGGAAACGTTAAAAGCTTAATTATCAGAAATGCTCAGTCCTGCATAGAAACTGGCACAATCTGCAAGACTTTGGATCATCTGAAATGTGGTCCCTTGCAACAAAAAAATAGTAGCTCAAGTGAATGAGCATGTTTATTTTCATGGTATGGCAATGAATTTAACATGGAGAAAGTTCTTCGATTCCTTCTAAAAGAAAGAAACTGTCTGAAAAGTGTGTTATCAGCTATTATTTAAATATGTATTAAACAGTACTGTGCTATTTCTGTGTAACTTTCCAACTTCAGATGTGGGAATGTGCTGACATTGAACTACAATCCAGCAGTTACTGAAATTGTGCTAAATTTGTCATCTAATTTTCTGTATTTATTTGTGAGGTGAGTGCCTATCTTGTGATGCTAAGTACCATACAGCTCTTCTACTCTGAAGCAAGAGTACTAAATTTTGAGAAAAACATGTTTGGGGCACTAAAGAGATAAAATTAGAAGTCACAACTCTTTTTGGATGCAATATTTATTGTGAGGTTGATGTGCAGCATTTTTTGCAGCAATACATGAAAAAAAGAAGAAAGACTGTGTTGTTGTAAGTCCTTCTGTGTCCTTATTGAGAGACCTGGGAGGAACTGACATCTGTGTGTACAGTCACAGGTGAGGGGAAAGTCTCTAGATTTAGACCCTTTTTTGCTTCTTTGGGACTCTTACTGTGCTTGTGTATGCAGGTCTTGTTTTGTCACAAGTCATCATTAAAAAGGAAGGACGTGTTCTATATCTCGCAGCCACATTTCATTTCTAAAACAAACCTTTCTGGATTCTGCATTTTGGGGAAAACATATCTCTTCATAAATAATTTTCACTTTTCACCCACATTGATTTGTTTAGATCATTTAATAACCTATAATTTCAAATTGTTGTCAGGAACAAGTGAATACAAAACTGCTGGGGTGAGATAACGCTGGATATCTCAGTGGTCTTCTCAACTTCCCAGATATTCATTGGCCTCGACATCCTCCTCCCTGAAGAAGGAGGCCAATAAGCTGTGTTACAGATGGGTTTGTGCTGATCTCTGTCAGTAGTCCTGTCTGGAATTCCCACTGAGCACCACTGCAGGGGGCATAGGCTCCAAACTCATAGCTGCCATGATTTTCATGTATTGTTCCACTGCCATCCTGAGCCTTGTCAAAGCCATATTGGAAAGGCGATGAAATTGCTTTTGATGGGGACTGAGACAAATGTGTTGTGCTGTCTGCAGACAAATTGTTGCCAGGACTGAAATGAGTTTAGTGCTCAGCGTTACCTGTTTGAAATCCCTGTCTGGGCTGTGTTTCCCATCATCTAGGCTGATGATAGCCGGGGAAAAGAGCAGTGAGAGCAGACACAGCCTGTCCATGGCCGGGAGGAATGGGCACGGCCGGGCTCCTGCGGCCGGGCAATAACTTCAGCAGCACTGACACAGGGCAGGGGATGTTTCTCTTTGCTTGCTGACAGCTGCTCCAAAATGACCTCAGAATGTGCCAGGAAAAGTAATAAAAGATGGACAAGAAGCCTGGCTTTAGACAAGAAGAGGTAATGAGTAAATTTTTATAGATCGCTTCCCTCACCTGGGCTGGAGAAAGCTGGCTCAAGACAAGCCACTGCTGAGGCTTCATAAGCAGTGTTACAGGTACTCTGGTGCTTTGGGGCAGTCAATACTTCATAACATGATAAGTTTTCTTTTCTATGAAGTAAGAGCGATCTTGCATCCCTTAATCTTACAGGTGGTATTGGCCTGATGTGTCACATTTACCTATTTTCTTAAATTACCTTTGCAAAGTTAGCAAAGGGCAAAATGGATCATTGAGAAAGTTACTTTTCTAGACTGCAGTTTGCCTAACGTTAAGTGAAGTAAGCAGTGTTGCTTAATTTTGAACTAATTTTCCCTAGGCCCTGAATATTTTAAAGAATATTTTCCAGATATAGATTCCTTATTATATATAATGAAATAAAGTCAGTAGTAAATAGTCAAATGTAATAGCAGAGATTATAAATGAGTTTACTTAATAATACATCACACTACCCTGTGATCATCCTCAGAGCACTAGCTTTTGGAGGCAGTAGGAATGTTAAATCTATGGGGAAGATAGAGGGAGGGCATCTAAGAGGCAGGGCATCTTAGGGGGTCTTTAATTCACCATACATGAGATTCATAAAGGTCAGTTTTGTTGCCTACTTTTTCTTTATATCAGGGCAAAACCAGAATAATGATACAGGCTTAGGGTAGCCCTGGTTATGCTGAAAGAATTTTATTTACTTGTTAGCTGCAGTTTTGTTGGGGTGAATGGGGAGTAATTCTTCACATGCAGTGGGATGCCTGTGCCATCTGCATGGGTGTGTACCTTGCCAATAAATCAGGCTGTCCAAGGCACCTTCACTGCTTATCCTCAGAGGTATCTTGTCTCATAACAGAGAAGCTGCACAGATATTTCTTGAATAAATATATGCAATTATGCCTGTAGGTGTCAGTGGTTCAATACAGTGCCACAGCAAGAAACCTAAAATAGGTGAGCAGCCTTCCTTGGATTCCAGAAACAACAGTTAAATTAATTTCTTCACTTGTTAGCTTTACTAAAACATGGAGCATTTTACCTTGAATGAAATGCTACCTAAAGCAATTGGAATATGTCCAGTAGTGGTATACTGTCAACTAGCTACCTGGAAATAATCACATATTAATTATTTTTAGCATTTCTTTTTTGGTTGATAGAGGTAATCAGTGTTAGGAAATGGTTTTGTCAAGTATGGTTTAGATTTTTTTCTTTTTTTTGTAGCTTTGTAGATTCTTTAGGAAAGAACTTGATAGTTTCTATCTGTTATACTGAGTAATGTATGGTGTAAGCATTCTTCATTGGTGCTGAACAGGAGAACAAATGTTAATCTTTGTTCCATCATCGTGCTTTTTTACAAGAGGAATTGGCATTTGATCATTTTGATAGAGCTGTTGTGTTTTGTGAGGCATCTAATCTTGAATCTGTGCTTGCTTACATTAGGACATTGTTTTCTAACAATGCTGTGTATAATGTGGTCAGGACTGATGCTGAAAAGATGCACTTCAGCCCTGGTATCCTGTGAATGCTGATGAGCAGGAGGCAGGTTTGCTGTCTGCTCCTCAGGTTTCTTGGGGCTGTGAATCCCGTTGTATATTGATGGCACAGGGATAAACTTGTTCATTCAAGCACACCTATGAAAAATTCATGTCTGTTGTAAAGATCTGTCACTTCGGATGTCTACTGGTGGTAGTGTGAGCACATCACATCGTGTATTGGTCAAAGGCTGTGGTTTTCAATTTCTTTTTCAGAATGGCTTTATTCATCTGCCAAAGCAGAAATGAAGGGAACCTTTGGTCAGCCAAAATTTATTAGGAATGTTTGATTGAAGAAGATCATGCCTGTCATGAGGTTGCTACTTCCTCCAGATAGTGATGAATTAAGGTATTTAAAAGTAGGAACTTTAAACCATGAATTAAATAGCTGGATAAATATAAATGTGGTAGCTGCTTTACTGTCTTCAAAAGACTAATTGCAGTCTCCCTTTTCATGTATTAATGTGGTAAAGCAGCTGAACAGTTGAGATTTGCTGTGTTGAATTTAATTTCCTGACATTAAAAGTTTTATGTATTTAATGATAAAATGCCAGATACTGCATTATGGTGGATGTTTTTGCCCAGTAATTAGTACTGGCCAGGAGTAGTGCTGTGCTGCTGCAAAAAACTAGTAGAGAACATACCTTAATATGCATGTGTGCTTCTCTTTAGAAATCAGGTGGCTATTGGTTGGTTTTTACTCTCTATGTGGAAATAGCAGAGATTCTGTTGTTTTTTTTTTTTTTTTAAATACAGTGGCTATGTGTAATAGAACACTGTGAAGCCAGCAAAGTTCATGAGAGCCAGATGCATGTTCGATGCTCAAACCCCCCACTGACAAGACAGAAGTATAGGAGAAGATTTGAAAATGCTTTTTTTATTGCTTCTTCGTCTGGAAGTCATAGGTTCTGATGTATTGAGTTTTGCACAACTCAACTAACTTAACATAAATGCACTTTTATCTGAAGTCTGAAACTGTCATAATGAAGTTAATATATGTTAAAAATTCAGCTACAGTACTGTGAAGATCTGCGTAGTTATTCAAATTTAAGCAAATGACTAGTCCATTGAAATTTAAGCCTGTGCATAAGTCTTTGTGGCAAGTTTGTGCTGTTTTATCCAGTGTTCTTTCATTCAGCAAAGTAGCTAGGATGATATATGCCTGTGAAATGTAAATATGAGTACATTTGCATGGCAATATTCAAAGAATTTTAGGAAAATAAGTACTGAAACACAGAAATTAAAGAGAAAAGCATTCTTATTTCCAACAGAACTAGTCAGAAATTTTCAGCTGGGGGAAAACACAAAGGACAAAGCTGTAACTCAAACAAAGAAAGGTTGTGTCCTTGTAAAGAGTGGACTCTTTTCATTTTGAATATTTAAACTATTTCTTTCTTTTGAGTTGAACACTGTAGAGCAATAAAATCTCTTGTACCGTTTTGACCATTAAAAAGAAATTTGGTGATGTCTTACCTTTTCTGTCCTTCATTACATGTACATTTAAAATTCACTTTTGATATTAATCATACTTAGAATTCAATTTGCTACCCATAGTGATTTCACTAGGCAAGACTCAGATCTTTCAGGGTAATGGAGTTCTAGCTAAGTATTAGTTATTAGGTACTTAAGATCTTACTTTTTCCAGATGGTGATGCTTAATCTAGATCTTACACACTTCCGATGGATAAGGATTCCAGATCACGTCCTGAAAAAGTAAAGAAGTTATTCTTGTAGTCCAGCTGAACCAGGTGGTAGCTCTACACCTTGCACCCAAGCTTCCAAAGAAGCTTCCCAGGCAAGTGTCACCTTCTGCAGGCTCCAAGTGTTGTTCATGGCGATTGGCACTGCACTGAAACCTTCCAGCAGTGAGGGAGGTTGAACCTGGAGTCTTAAAGCATCTTACCTGAGCATTTAGGGAGAGGTTTATACATTATTGCACAGTTTGTTTGAACATTAAATTGAAAACTGTCAGCAGTGTTCTGAGTCCATGCAGCATTGGCTTAGGCCATAGTTATTCTCAGCTATGGATCATAAAAAATAAGGTTCATGCCTGCGTTATTGCAGCATGTCCCTCATCCCAGGCCCACTTGGAAATTAGATGGGTCTGGGATGAGCACCTGTCTGCTTGCTTCAGCATCATTTGGGAGCAGAGAACTAAAACAGACAACTAAGGGAGAGGAGTCAATGTCTGGAGAAAATTTAGTATGCTGCAGTAAATATTAGCATAACTGGGACTTTGGTAAAAGCCCATCCCAGTCAAAGTCAGTGCCCTTGAATAACAAAACAGAAGATCTAGTAGAGTGTACTACTCTTCACATATTTTCTTCATACTTGCTATGTAAAACTAATCCTTCTCTGACAATCCTTAAAACAAATACCAACTCATTAGGATCAACCATTAAAATAAATCTTAACTATGAACAAATCTCAATACTCATTAAAATAGGTCTCAGCTCATTAGGATTTTTAGTATACAGGTTGAAAACAGAAAATGAGATAATTTTTTAAAAGAAAAATCAGGCATCAAGGCCTACTCTGTTTCTTTCTCTTCTCAGCATTGAGGGGCCTGGGGGTGCACAAGGATCTGGGAAAGGACACAGCCAGGACAGGTGACCCCAAGTGACCAAGGGGGTATCCCAGAGCATGTGGCATCAGCTGGGGGAAGAAGGAGGATGTTTGGATTGTGATGGCATTTGTTTTCCCAAGCAGCTGGTGCATATGATGGAGCTCTGCTCTCCTGGGAATGGCTGAACACCTGTCTGCCCATGGGAAGCACTGGATGAATTCCTTGCTTTGTTTTGCTTGCATGTGCAGCTTCTGCTTTACTCATTGAAGTGTCTTTATGTGAACCCACAGTTTTGTAGCTTTTGCTGTTCTGATTCTGTCTCTTGTCCTGCTAGCAGGGCAGTGAGTGAGCAGCCTTGTGGTGCTTCCTTGACAGCTGGGGTTAAACCATGACAGTCCTGCAGGAACTGCTGATGCCACAGCTGTCCATGACACTGTGCCTCAGCTGGTTTTCCATGATGCTGTTTGAAAGAGACCTGGGAAGTGTGAAGTCATACCAAAGTCTTGGTGTGTGGCTACAGGTCCGTACAGTGGAAACTTTAACAGTTGTGTGTGTATTCTGCTATTATAGTGGAAATGTTTGTCTTTTCTATTCAAACAAGATATTAATGCTGACAATTTAGAGGTACATCTTTTATGACAGAAAATTCTTCACTTTAAAAAAATGCTATTGCATAAAAATCCTGAAGTGTCTTTCAGTCACTCTGGATCAAAATCTTCTTTGAAACAGTGTTCGCATTCACTGCATATTGTATTTCTTCACCTCTGCCTCATATGGACTTGAACTTTGGTCACTGTTTTGTTCTTCAAATTAAAGGAATTTGATCAATGGGAGTGGAAGTCAGTGGCTCAGCTGAATAGGAGTTAGCCATGCATACCTGAGGTCTGAGTATGAACCATTTATGTTTAATTAAATTTAAATAGTGGTCTGAGTGCCAACCAGATCTAATCTCTGTTTGTTGCAATGCAAGAATGAGCAAGTCTAGTTAAGCAAAAGAATAGCAGCACTCTGTTGGATCTCGGGGGCTGGAGGCATTGTTAGAGGTCTAACACTGGCTCTTCATCTACACCTGAAATAGGTTGTATAAAAGACTTTAATTAATGCTGACTTGTAGTTTCTTGTACTAATGAATTTCTAAAATTAATAGAACACTGTTGTAGGAAAGAACAGCCCTGTTCAAAAAGTGTCAGCCAAAGACAGCATGTGCCTTTGTATTAACTCAGCTTTTAGATAAGCATTTAAACCTATGCCAAATATTTCTAAGGTTTTAAAAGCTTGATAGCTTCCTTCTAATATTTATTAGATTTTGTTGTGAGATTTTGTTGCAAACTCACTGATTGTGACACACTTAGAAAAGCATGATATGTGGACTCTTTCTAAGGGTTGCAACAAGGAATGTAATGCCATTTTTTTCTATAAAAAATTATAGTGGTACTTTTAACCCACATAACTCTGTCTTTTTCAGGTGGTTCAAGGCTGATTTTTTTGCTCAAGAGTAAAATCCAGATTTTATTTTGAAATGTTATGGTCTGTATTTGGCATAGCCTAAGAACAGAACCTGAGGGGGTGTTTATTCCTACTGAGCTCAGAGGATATGGAATCTGTACCCTTAATGTTAGGGACAATCCTTCTGCATTTCCTCCTAAGACTCTTCTATGGAATCATATTAGGAAGATAATAAAAGATCAAGTTTTATCAGTCAAAACTATTTTTGCATTATTAAATATGCTTTGTAAAAAAAAAAACAAAGTTGCTGAAAAGCCACATGCTGTAGTTTCAAAATTCATAAATCTTCATCTCTCTGTGGTATATTTAACAAGACACAGATAAAAGCAGAGAGCAATCCCAGAAGAGATGGTTTGTTATTAGGGCAGAGACATCCCCCTGCCCCCTTAATTGTTAGGCCATAGGCTACTTCCATTTACTGAACTCCATACTATATTTGATTTATACAATTAACTGCTCTGATTGATACAAATAACTCTTACACTGAAAAACCAGTGTAATAGAATATTGAGATTTTGCAAGGGTGAGAGATGGCTGCCTTTTCTCTCAGCCTCTGTGGAACATATTTCACTCCAGTCTGGATTTCCACTTGTAAAACACCACTGGTTACAGGAGCCATAGCTGGTACATTGTCTTTGCTTTGTGAAGGGTAGGCCTATCACTCTTATTAATATTTCTTCTGTATAGGTTCATTTGTGACAACCTGGTCAAAACTCCAGGTGAGGTCCAGTGTTCCTGGCAGTAATTGAACAAGTAGAATTTCCAAAAATATCCCTGCACAAGGAAGTAGAAATGTATAGTTCTATTTACAGAATTGAAATGTGGTTGGGGAAAAGAAAAATACAAGAACATTGATTGTATATTGAACATTGAGAACATTGATTGAACTTTGTTCATTTTTTTTTAATATATTCATTGTGATTGCCAGCTAAAAATGAATGTAGGGTTTGGGGTTAGTTTGTTTTTGTTTGTTTGTTTTTTAATGCAGAATTCACGAGGTGCTTGCTGAAGCAAAGTGATTAGGTTAAGATATTTCTTCTGCTTGTTCTAGCGAACTCATGCTGTTTGAAGCCAAACAATATTGCTTTAAATCTCAATTTTCTCACTGTTGAAAGCATTTTATTATAAACACATTGAAGAAAAAGAATTTTACTTGAATTATACCAGCATGCAAGAAAAGATGTTAAAATGTTCCTTTGAAATAATTTAGTGTTGTTAGTACTGTGCAAGATCTGAAGAGCAGTGAAGTAATTTCCCAAATGTAGCAAAACATAAAAACTTCATTTGTTTTGAACAAGATTTTTAGATGGTGTATGATACATACAAAAATTATGTCTTGGAATAAACTGCTTTGAGATACTTTTTGTGCCGTCTGTCCCTGCACTGGAAGTTGGTTCTCACAATGCAATGCCTTTAGCTTGCTTACCTGCTTACATGAAGATTTCGTGCATTTGATAAGGTTTGGTAATCTGAAATGCCCAGCTATATAATCTAATCTAGATCCAGAGAAAAATCTTGTCCTTTATCCAGAATTCTTTGTTTTTGTTCTGAGCAGGGCAGAGTATATTTGGGATGTTCAAGGCCAATGTGGTGATGAACAGTGTAAGCAGATGGAATCTGTGGAAAACTGAAAATCTTCTCTTCTGATGTGCAACTAACATCTAATGCAAGATTAAAATTTTCAAGTTTGTGTATCTGGAATTTAGAAGTTGTGGGTGTACAATGAAAAGATAAATGCTGTGAAGAGTGGCCTCTGCCTTTTGTCAGTTGTGCACAGATACCTACACAGATAACACTCCTTAGTGTAAATTCTGCCTTTGTTTGGATATATACAGTGCCTTGTAAACTGTGGAAGATTCACTTGAGTGATTGAGAGTTTGAAATGGGCCTCTTTTTTTCCTCCTTATGAATATAATGTAAAAGATCATCTCCTGTGCAATATTATTGTTTCATATAAAAACATAAGCTTGCATGGATATATTTTACCTTAGGGAACATCAACAAAGATTAACATCAGACAAGATAAATAAACCATTACTGTTTTTGCTGTCAAATCTGTGGTTGGGCAAGAAGTTTTATTTTGTTACTGAAGCATTTTATTGCCCTTAAATTTGTATTTGTATCATATACTATGCTGCATTCTTGTGTTGCCTCAGTATTTCAATAATACTGCAAAGTTCTCTAAATAAAAAAATATGAGATTGCCAGGCAATTTCATATTACTGTAATGGATTATAGTGCAAATTGCCATGTGCAATTGATAACACTTGCTACAGTCAAATCAAAATTAATGAAAAATCCCAAGCTTTATCATAAAATATATCACTGAGCCCTCGATATCTATCTCTAACATGGCTAATTACAAGCTGTCTTCTCACTGTAAATACATACCTGGATCTTTACCTCCAGATGGTAAAACTTTATTGAAGATGAGAATCAGCTTGACGAGTTTTTCCTGTTTCTCATGATTACTTTGGCCCCAGTTCCTGTCCACAGCTCTCTTTTCTTGAGGATTCAGCCAGCTGTAGATGCAAGCTCTGTGTTTTTCCCCTTGTGGCTGTGCTAAACCAGAGTTTTGCCACAGATCATGTTACACATGGCAGATGTAGTTTGTGTGAACTCCTTGCTCACACCTTTGCCTACTCATGTTCAGAGTAACCAAAAGCATCACTGCCACCCCCAACCCTACATTTAAACCCCAGGTTTGGAAGCCTGGCAGCCTCAGGTGAGTACTGCCACACCTGAGTACTGCCTTTGCCCAGCTTCCCTGTCCCAGCCCTGCCTCTCAGCTCCTCCTCGCCTGGCCAGGTCATATTGCTGAAATTCAAGACTGTGAAATGAATTTATTCCCAGAAGGGAATGAGGAAGACTTGGCTCCTGCAGGTCACCTTCATTTCCCTGGGCATAAAAGGCGTTTTGGTGCGTGTTGGTGTGTGAAGGGTGGAAGTGAAGCACACACACACAGGCTGTGCTTTTGTTCTGGCAGAATCCCCCTGGGACAGCAGCGCCTTACCAGAGCTTCTGCCCTGGTGGGTGCCTTAAGGAGACTGATACTGTGGAATTTCCCCAGCTGTTGTTATGTTTACGCTGAGGACCCTGGTTTCTAAAAGGATTATAACTATAGCATTTTTACCATCGATATTTATTTGGCATTTCTTTTGCACTGATATTTATGATTTGTAATGGCAATTCAATTTAATCCTTATTTACAGATGTATATTTTCCCAACTTTCAAAAAACACCACCAATGGTGTTTTGCTTGAGGATCAACATACTGGCTTTCATATTTCAAATTATTCTGTATGAAAGCATGAAGTTTATTTCCTGCACTGTAATCTTGAGTCATGCTAGGAGTCAGATGGAGAGCTGCATTCCTTGCCAAGTGACAGGATGGTTTCCCAGAGAAGCCTAGGAAATTAATTATACTGGGCAGCAACCATCCGTGTAGTGCATGGAAGCTAAATGTGTAGCAAATGTTGGAGGGTGGATGCTGTGGACAAGCAGATGAGAGCAGTTGCAGTTAGCTGATGGTGGGAGATGTGTGGGGACAGCACAGCTCGCTGTGGTGGCACAGTTGGCATATGGGCAGGCCTGGAGGAGTACTCTTGATATCCTGAAAATCCTAAATCTGTTGACTTGAACATGCTGGGCTGTTTTTCCCAATGCTCCTTTCTGTTATAATTATTTTAAAATAGAAAAAACCCCTACACTGTACAGGTGGGGTAGCATTTCAGGAGACAGCAGGTAATTCTGAAGTCAAACATTGATGCCATCTCTCTCCCCCCGTATAAAATGAAGTATTTTGTCTGTACTTTTTCGGAATATGTTATTGTGGGCTTTGCCAGAAGGAATTAATGCTCTGCATCTGCAGTAATGTCAGATCTCCATGGTTTATTAATCTCACAGTAGGCTGGAATTTAAACAGTTTTCTTATGGTTCTCTCCTTCGTGTTGCCATGTAGTTCTGAATAGTAGGGAAGAAAGCGACAGTCTTTTATCTTGGAAAAGAAAAGAATATTGAAGGCCTCTGTCATGTTTTCTAAGCACACTCTTCAGTTACATGAGCTTGACAAAAGGAAGGAGTAACAAAAATTACCTCAAAAGCTGGGGAAGGCCCACAGATCAGCACTGCTTTCATCATTATTATTCACTTGAACTGATAAACTTTGAACTTTTTGTGAATTATGTGCAGTCAATCAACAACTGGAGGGGCAAATCTGGGGTAAAATCTGCTTAGTGTAGCTTTTTAAATCTTTGTGTCCTATCTCTTCACATGGTACTGTGTTGTGTTTTATTCAGCACTTTGCATGGTGAAACACGAGTTCTGAGTTGCTGACTGTGGTTATCCTTGTTCCTATCACCATGTCATTCATGGTACTGGCTTTATATCAGCAATATAGTTACATTTTTTCTTGCCTCTACATCTAAAATATACTCATGAAATACAATGAAGAATGCAAAAAACCAACCAAGCAAACCAGAACATGGGCAAAGAAAGGGAAAACTTCTGTTAATACAGAGCTGTTTAAAAATATGTGTCTTGGGGAATGAGATTGTAGACTAGCTAACTTTGTTTTCTGCATGATTAATGAGCAGTGACTAGACCAACTGAGCTTCTACAGAAAGTATTGACACTTTTTAATGTATTTTCAAGTGTATTTGTATATATTGCTTTAAACAATTCGGTGTTCACATTCCAATTTCTGTGCCTAGTATGGCACAGAAATTGTGTGCTGAATATAGATGGACTTTGGAATGCCAGTTTATCCGCCAGTGTGCCTTCAGCTGTCTTGTGGGGATGATTGTGATAGTGAAATTCTGCAGAAAGGGGGTTCTTGTCTATTCCAGTGCTGCTTTTGAAAGCCCTGCTTCTGGAGTATACAGTGATCATGCAGAAAGTATTTTATCTTTGTTAATGATGAGACAGCAAATTAAGATTTAGGAATCTGTCTCTCCTGAGAAATTGCCTGATACCATCCTTTCAGAGCAGGCATTGGAGCTTCATGATGTGCATCCAAAATTGATTCTCCAGTGATGTCCTGTCAAAGAATCTTGCTATATTTCAGAGAGGGAAGGAGGAAAAGAACTCCCATACAATTACAATGGAGAGGATCCTGTTTTCATTGTTATTTATTTTTTAGTTAAATGACTGATTTTTTTAGACCAATATGCTGCATTCACTTAGTTGCACAGAGGAGTCAGAGTTAGTCAGATTGCAGGTCGAGAGGTAAAAAACTAAAAGTCACTTTCTGGCTTTCAGTTCCCTGAATGACATGTATTTTTACCATACTTAGGGGAAATAATGGAAGCTTCAGGCCTGTCACATCTATGATGGCTTTTCTTATTGTATCCCTCGATAGGAGAGGTTAGGAAAGCTTTTGGGGTTTTCTGAGAATTCATACAGAATGAAAATAAAACACTGATATTACCTCTCTTCTTGCATTTTCTCCACAGAAATAAGTGTGATGGGTATTTTTTAATGGTCCTTAGATATTGCTCAGTGCAAAGGCTAATGCATTCTTGAATGTGTCTTCATGGTGTGAGAGACTCATTAAACCTATCTATTTGCAGTTGCACACAAAAACCAGTCCTTAATTGCCTCCCTGGATATGGACAAGAGCTTAAAAAGAAGCAAAATATAAAAGATTAAAAGAGCATAATGACATCTTCAAAAGATGAAAGATATGATCTAAACGTTAAAGAAAAAAAAGGAGAAAAGCTTGAAATCTCTTTGTGTTTCCCCAAGTTAAGTAGGAAAACTTTGAAGATGACAGTAATTTTCCATTGTGTTTCATCTTTTTCATAATAACATATTTTGAAATCTGGAATGAGTGTATCACCTAATAGTATTTTTTAGGACTAGATAAGTTGGAGTATAAAGCTCAATACAAGCAAGATTTTATTCTACTTTTTGCACCAATAACTAAAGATACTATGCTGTGTGGTATTAAGTAGTTCTGATTGGATGCATACTTGGGTGAGGCATTCCTAAAGAAAAAGGAGATTGATGCTGGTGATTTTCAGGTGTTGTTCTACAACTTGGTTGCCAACTCAGATCTTAAGGGCTCAGAGTCATGAGGTCTTGTTTTTGAATGAAGTGTAAAAACACAATCCTGACCATTTGTGGTCATGAAAGATCCCATGGTGCTTTTGGGGATGTACCCTCATGGCCTGGCCAAATTCAATTTTTGTTAGTTCTATGGTAATTACTTGGTTCTCCCTGCAGTTTTGATTGGATGAGGCGTTCTTTGGTTCCCATTCTGAATCCTTGTTATGACTTGCATCGATGTTGCTCAGCCCATAGGTTTGAGCCTGAAGGAGATTGCTGCTCAGCACAGAGCTAAGTTGTTTGCTGGCTAGGTAAGAAGTTTCTGGATTCATTTGGAAAAAATGCTTTTGCTAGATAGAGGTTACAGTTTCAACACCAGCACAGGCAGTGTGAATTTACATATGCTGGACAAATGTCTGACCCGGTGTAACAAACACTAATAATGTAGGCAGTAATATGATGATGATGATGATGATGTCTGGTGATGTATGTAATAATCTCTGTCAAGGAGATGAAAAGGGATTGTATTTTCCAAATGTCACAAGTTGCTAGAAAATTCCTGATGAATGGTTCAAAACAGCGTTCAGTTTTTTTTATCTGAGCACGGAAGTGCAACAAATGTAACAAATGAGAGTGTTTGTGCATGTGTCCACCCACTGTAAGGGGATTGGTGTGCTATGACTGTAGTAAATGGGATTACTACTTCTGTTTAGATTTTAACAAGAGGTCTCCTGATTTTAGAACACCAAGGAATCTGAAGTTTTCCATTGATTTTGACACTGTCTCTTGGTAACAATGTAGATTGTTTAATTTTCCTGTGAGGTGTTTGAAAGGGGTGAATGTGACTAGCATACCAATTATCAAGATTCTCATTTGCGGCAAATTTCTTTCTGGGTGAAGAGATGCCAAATTATTCAGCAGTGGAGTGAAACATTTTCCTTATAGCTTCAGAGTCACAGTTTGTGTCAGATGGACTCTGATGGCACTTAGCAGAGCGAGTTTCTGTACGGTTGCTTTGTATTGTCAAGAATGTTTTTGCTGTACCTCTTACAGGAAAATATTATATTTTTGCAGTAAAATTGTGTATAAAATTGTGTATCTTTGGGGTGAATGGCTTTTGGTATGGTGTGGAAGCCCTTTTTCTTAATATATCATCAATATGAAGAGCTTCAATCAACAGCCTTGTATCTACAGGTTGCTTAGAAGGTCCCTAGAAGCCATCAGCCAATAACCTTTTTTTTATTAGGTGTATTTTTGTAATGCGTCCTGATGTGTGTTTGTGTGAGTATAGGAATGTCTGCATTAATATTGCATGCTGAATTTTTTGTGCAGTGATTTATATGTGATTTTGTGCCTGTCCTTGTAAACATGCAGGCAGTGATGGATCTGCCTGTTTGTAAGGAGTTTGGTGACAGTGCTAATTTGGCCTTGGCAGGAAGAGCCTGAGCTCCATCTCACAGCCTGTCTAGGCAGTGGGGTGGAATAAAGTCATGATGGTCCCTTGGCCATCATGTTCCAGCCATTGCATTGCTTTGCTTTCCTTGGAGACCTGGACACAGCAGGTGCATGGGATAGATGGCAGCTATAAACTTTGTCCCACAACACTCACACCAGAGGTGGTTTTAATAAATACATATCATTCATGTCTCAGAAGAAAAAAAATCTTCTTTACCCTTCTGTTCTTGCACAGGTGGTTTTAAAGATGGAGAGAAGTAATTTGTTAACTTGGGAGCACTGCTTTCATCTGACTTAGGGTGAAGTCAAATCATTGACCCAGCACTGGGAGGAAAAGAGTTTTTCTTATAGTGAACTGGAGATTTTTGAGAATTCAAGGGTTCTCCCTAAGTTATGACAGCTTAGGATTTCAAAGAAGAAGATGCCTTGTAAATGGCATCTCTTTGTTTATGACAAGAGATCAGGGAGGGAGATCAGGTGGGGAGAGCAGGCACCTGTCTGACCAGGTGGACCATCTGAGCTGTGCTGATATGGGATCCCCCAGAGAGATGAGCTGGCCAGCCCTGAGTCTCTGGCTTGCAGGAGGAGGCTGTAAGAGCCTGAGCTGAGGGGGTGTTCCCTGAGTGAGCACTCCTGAGAGAGATTCCCATTGTCAGGATGCACTTTGAACACGAGGTTTTTGGGGCTGGTGTTTCAATTGCCTGTGATGGGTAAGGTGAAGTGTGCTTTGTCCTCTCCATATCCTCAGGCTCCAGCTGAGCTTCATGTGTGACATTTCACTGGCCAGCCCAGTCCTTTCTGTCTTCCTCATGGTCTCCAGCTGGACCCCAATAAGATGAAGGCCATCTTTTTGGCTAGGAGGAAGTTTGTGCATAAAAAAAATCAGGCTTTAAATGAGGAGTGAGCTTAAATCTTATCTTTGCCCAATGCCCTTATCTTTGACCATCATGCTATAGAAGAGGAGCAAAGGTTTTGTGCCTCTAACAGTATTTCTGTCCTGAGTTTCTTTCATTCTTTTTCATTAGCATCTCAATACAGCTCTGCTTTTAAAGATACTGTGCTTTACTTAAAAAGATTTTAACGAAAGGGCAGATGAAAAATCTCACTTTTAATTGTATTGTTTTGTGAAACTGTTCAGATCTTTTTTGCTATCACGTGGACCTTTCACCTCTGTCTTAAGCAAAAATAATTGCAGGTCTTCTGAAATGAGTTACATGAAGAAGTCATTATTATTTCATTCAGATGTTTAGAAGCCAGATTTTAGATGCTGTTTGAGGTGCTGACATGAGCACTTTCAGTGAGCTACAGCAGCTGTTGTGCAGTTACTGCTCCTTAGCTAATGCTCTGCGACCAGCAGACTATTTATATTTCATTAACATTTAATTAGCCCTCTGTACCTATGCCTGAATAATGACAGATGGATACAGTGAACTTGAGGACTATCTGGCTTTTTAAAGTTTATAATTTTAAGCCTGTTTTTTTTCCTCTCTTCTTGCCTTCCTTTTACCAATCTGACATTATGGTAGATTTTATTTTAATCAAACTTTGGGTACTTAAACTTGGAGAGAGAAGTAAGCCTCATCATAGTACTAGCAATCACAGACTGCTGTAAGAGTGTGGAAATTTCATGTTCCTTAAGAGAATGTCTCAAAATGACCTTTTCCAACAGATTATGGTATGGATACACACAGAATCATTTCAAGGGCAAGAAATGCAAAAACAATGTCATCAATTTCAAAGGGGTTGCTGCAAACATCAGGTTATCCTTTAACTACTGAAAAAAAGAATCTGACCAATGTACTTGTTTAAAGGATTATTTTAGTTGTTTCTGTAGTCTTTTAATGGCATGAGAAGCCTTTGTGCTTTTGTGAGAATGAGTTTTAATTTTTTTTTCTAAATAGCATTGAATAGAAGTTCTAGAAAATTTTATAGACTCTGCTTCTTTATATGGACCCTGTGCTGGAATATTAAAACGCAGAAAATGGCTACAGCATCAAATTCAGAAATATTAAAATACTTCCTACCATTAGGAGGGAAGCAGTGGAAAGGAAACACCACAAAATGAGAAAAACTGGTTATTGTTCTGAAGTGTAACTGGTTTGATGTGAGACTTTTCACTGATTTTAGTATGGAAAAGTAACAGAGCACATTTCTTTCTTGTAATTCTCAGGAATCTAGTAAATATCCAGAAAACTAAAAGAAGAAAAGCAACAAACAGTATTATTGACATCTGTCCACTTTCAGCTCTTCCTTGTGTCCTTTTTCTCAGAGGAAATTTAAATCTGCTTAGAAAAATATTTGTTGTGACTCCTAGATAGAAGTAACTAGAAATGGTAGACTTTGTTCACAGAGTGTAGAACAGAATTGAAAGCACTGTTTCTCAGAGTGCCAGGGAAGTCTTTGGTAAATGTGCATTATGTCTGCACATACTCTGTTCACTTCTGTTCAGCTCTGTGAAGTCAGATAAGCCCAATGGGAATCATACTCGTTAACACAAATGCCTAAATACTAAATCTGATAGGATTTACAAGGACAATGAAAAAGAAGAGCTGTTGTAACATTTTATTTTTATTTTCATGGCCTAGCTCAAGTTTATATTGGTGCCATCAATAAAAAACACCAATAAATTCAACAGTGAAAGATTACCTCTTCAGATATGGTCAAGGGTATCTGCTTGGTTAAAGTGATGACTGGTGACTCTTTTGTGATAAAAACTTACTGAGAAGTCAGGTCAGTATATCTCTCTCAGCATCATACAGCCAGCAGGAACACTGACCCTATCTCAGCAAGGAAGAAAATTGGTCAAAGGAAGAAGTTCGCTAAGAACTCTCCAGCCTGTCAAGGTGAGGGATGCTGGAAGGACAAAAGGCAGTTTGAGCAAGTAAAGGTTGGGAAGACATATGCTGCCCTTACCTCTGCCTGTTGGGATCTGTCAGTCAGTTCATTTAATGTTCTTCTTTCATGACTGAAATGGTTCACCTGGGAAGTCAGTGGTGAAAATGTCCCCATAAAGCCAGAGTCTGCCTGGCTGCCCTCTGCCATGCATCTCCCTAAGAAGGGAGAGTTTGTCTGAAGTGAAGGAAGACATTGCAAGAAAATCTGGTTTATAAACCTGCACCAGGTATAATGTATGACTGACAGTGAAGGTTTATGCCAAAACCAGTTGTCTGTCATTTCCAAATGCAGGTGTAAGGACCTGGTGGTGACAGTGATTCATGTGTCATGTGTGAGATTTGGGAAATGATATTTGAAAAGAAGCAGATATAAAATATCCTTTTGAACCACCCCAGAATTCCCACCTGGAGCAGCACAGGGCATCACTGGTGTTTGTGTCTGCCTTAGTAGCATTGAACTATTTTAGTTTCTAAGTATGAAGCCAGACACAAAAACTTGTGTTTTGGAAAGATGAATATTTTCTTTCTCCACAGCACACCGTTTTTATTTGTTGAAAAATTGAAAGTAACATTTGTGGTTGAAAAATTCTATTTTCAACCCTCAGAAAAGAGCGGAAATGAAGATTAATACATTCTGGATTAATTTTATTTTGTTTTCTTTTGTGTGCATTTTTAAAAGGATGAGCTCTATTTCTTTGTAAGACTATTACAGCTATTCTTCTATCTTCTAAAATATCATTATGTGAACTGATGGCTGCATACCTCTGGGGAAATAGCATATAAAAATTCCTGTTTTGTGAAACTAATCTCTGTAAAATTGGATAGAAAACATAAGCAGCAAAGCTCTTGAAGAAAATCTGTTGATTTTAGCAATTACATATGCCATTTCAATGCTGCCAAAGGGTGATCACAACTCAAAGGTATTGTTTTCCTCTAGAAATACATAATTCACTCAGTTTAAAACTCTCGATGTGCACAATATTTTTGTATATTTATGTTTGGTAACCACAATTTGAAGGGTTTCCTCTTTCTGTTTGCAATTTCCAGTAAATACTGTAATTAGTTTTTCACAGTTTCACTTCAAAAAAAATTTTTAAATTTAAAAATCATATTATTTAGGGAGATTAAAACAATACCAGGTTTTACACTTCCAGTTCCTGCCATCGTTCATGATGTCATGAGAGAATGTAGAAAAGGAACTGTAGACGACTGAGCAAGACTTAATTTCTTGTATTCAAATCTTATGTAATCTGTCTAATTTTTACCCCTCAAATTTGCCATTCACACAATAGTCTTTACAGTTAATACTATTGTGATACTAGATGTGAATTCAGGAATTCTTGTGGCCCTGACAGAATTTTTTTTTTCAGGTACTCAGAGTAAAACACATTAGGTTGATCTCTGTGATATTTCAAATGATGAAGGATATTCAGCTTTGAATGCTAATTCAAATAAAAATATAAGAGACTGATTTTGTGATTCTACTTTAAAAAAATTGAAATCACTCTGGTAATAGACATTATTATCAGAGAGAAGAAACTTTATGAAGTTATTTGTATCAAAGTTTGCAGAGAGATTATAATGCATAGATTACAATAAATTGGTGTCATTGTTTGGACATGAACTAAAAAATGAGCACAATGCTTTTGAAACAGCTACACAAAATTATATAACTGCTCTAAAAAGTAAATCACACTTGTTTTCATGTATTTATTTTTCACAGTATTAAATCTCCTTTCTGACAGCTAAAAGGAAATTACTGTGGTTTAGGGTGTCAATCTTTATCAGTAGCTGACAGGTAGGAAGAAAATTTTAAGTCCACATAAACAGTTATTTATAATAGCATTTAGCTGGAAAATGACAACCACTGAGCATTTGGTTTATGTAGTTTTCCAGGACAGTAGAAATACCTTCTGCAGTCCACCAGGCACTTTTTATGAGCCTAAAGCATGGAAGTCTGCTTGCTCACTCCAGAAGGAACAAGATAAATGCAAACTGGATGCTGTCGTGTAGCAGATAATGCATTTACAGGTTCTTGTCCTGCTTAGAAATAATAATTCCTTTATAAAGTCAAGTTGGTATTTAACTGTTCTAGCTGTTTTTTTCTGAAGTGCACACGGTGCCAAACTGTGCCTGCAGAGTTTAATCTGCTACAATAAATGGGAGCTTGGCACAGCCTTTGAGGATTTTACCTTTGAGGTAGTGACATTAACTTCACTCTCCTTTCCATCTTTTTTGTGTTTCCTCTGTTCCAGGGGAGAAGTTCTTTGTCATGTCACTAGATGCTTAGCTGGTGTTTAGGGTGGAGGGATGAGTCCCCTATCTGTGTCATACATGGGTAAAAACATTGGTAAAAATGATTATTTGAAAACTGCGAGGACAGGATGACAGTTGCAAAAGCCCAAATGTGGTGAGGCTGTATTTTCCTTTTGTTGATGTTCCTGCCAAGTGTTGAGGCAGAAAACACCAATGTGAGTCTTGACTAGAAATTCATCTTATGACAGAACTTGAGGGTTTTGGAAGGATAGGAGTAAGCAGCTACACGTTTTGAGATCCAGCTGAAGAGGCTGTGATGTTTTGGGATCACCTCAGCTCCCTTTAGTTCCTCTTTCTTTGAAGGTGACTGTACAAAACTAATACTTTGTTCTCATGCCATACTTTTCCAGCTGTTGAACAAAACTGCTTCATTTTGCAGGTATCCAGTCAAGAGTGGGTGGACTGGGTGACTCTCTGGATTTCTGGAGAGCTGACAGAGTTAGCCCAGGATTACAGCAAACACATCCCTAGGGAATTCTTTAAGGGGAAAATGTTTCAGTACACAGCTCCAAATCCCATGATGCTGTGAATACACACAAGTCAGAGACATGATATCAAGCTGATTTGTGGTGGAGCTGTCCTGACCATGATCAAATCCCTTGGAAAGAACTGATGAAAATTGAAAACAAAAATTAATCATTCAGCAATCACAGCCAAAGATGACTCATTAGGAATTAGTTTTTCTGTCAACAAACCTGTTTTCCATTTTTTCTGTGAGTTTGTGCTCTTCACCAGCTGCCTTTGTCTGTGAGCAGTGCCTTATGAAGTAGTGGTGAAATAATGTTGCCCAGAAAGTGCCATTGAAGAAGACATTGAAGGCCTTTGCTTGAGGCCTTAGGTCAGCCTTATTGTGCCCTACAAGAAAACAATGGCATCCTAAAACCCAATTGTTATTGTTGCATTGAGGGTACAGGAGAAAATTGTGTTTGACCTTTGCCTTTGCATGCAGATAGCTACAAAAATCTCTTTGCAAGTTTCTTTTATCTGTTTGTTAAAGCCTTCCTCTGCCGTGCTCCTGCAGTGGGTGATATTACAGTGCTTTCCCTAGCAAGCACCAGTTAATCATAAGGTGCTTAGATTTTTTTCCTTAAGTATCACTACAGAAATTTAATAGGGGTTTCAGTGCTTCAAGGAAGAAAAGTTAAGTAGTCTGCTAGCTGAGCTTCCTCATTATATTACCTTATGCTTAGCTGCTCAGATGAAATGAATAATAATTTTCTTTCTTGGCAGCATTAGCTCTACAGAAGCACCATAAGCATCCAGTCAGGCAATTCTGCATGTTGAACTGTTTTTAAGTGATCCATTTGAATACCAGTTTAATGTGGTTTACTATGATTCTGCCATCACACATAAAATGGCATATCTTTAATCTATTTTTAAAAAATTAATTTTGAGCTGACTATGTGTTAGGGTGTATATATGTAACTAATGATTCGTGGAGGTGTACATCTCTGTTCCACAACATGCATCAGTTGTTTGAATAATTAGATAGAGGCACTGAATGTGGACTATGAAATAGAAATATCCAAGCAGAAATCCTAATCTGCCACAATAATTTAATGAAAAGGTTTGTCATTGCCTCATGTAAGTCTTAAAAAGACTGTTATCTTGCAAAGCCACAGCAGCATAAAATTTAGCTTAGTGAAATAGAGGTGCTTTTTTAATATCCTGGGGTTCATCAGCTATGGAAATAAGCATTTTGGAAATAATATATTAAAAAAGCACTGAAATTTTAATAATGGAGATGAATTTCTTCTGAAATCTGTGGTGTTTTAAGTGGTGGGTTAGGGAGATCTAGCAACTAGGTAATAAGGTGGTGAAGTTCTAAATGCTTTGTCACTGGCAGTGCAGAAGATGTTAATGTATTTAAAAATAATGAGGGAAATAAAAGTAATGGCTCCTCTTGTTCTGCACACCTGTCACAATGTATTTCCTTACCTCTCCGTTACACGGCTTTTCTGAGAAGGAATTTTTCACGATTTTTCTAGTTATTTTTTCCTCTAATGGTTCAGTCTCACATTTTGGCTTTAGCAGCCATAGCGCAGAGAACAAAACAATCTGGACTGGTGGAACAGACTCATCCTATTGGATCAAAACTACAGAACTTCTTCATATGAGTTATTTTCGATCCCAGTGCAGAGTTGTACTTCCATGTGGTGCACAGCCCTGTGCTGGAGGCAATGCCCCTGTTTTAGTTAGCTGTCTCTGTAGGTATATTCTGTTTTCCATATCAGTAGGTTACATCTTGTGCAAGATCACGATAGAGTTCCTTTAGACTTGAGACAGAGGGAAGTGTTTGTCATTTCTTGACTTGTTAGCATATTCCTGAGTGCTCATCTCGTCTCAGGGCATCCTGTGATGGGATGGTGATCAAACATTCCTTGTCAGAGCCATGTGACAAACCAGTGCTAAATTACTGAGTCTCATTGACAGCAGTTAGTGGTGGAGAAGGTCTTGGAGCCATCAGTTTGAAAACATAAAGATGTCAAAAGAAGGCATTCTTTGCTGGGGAAAACTGGAATAAATCACTTTGTAGACTCAGCTGGCTTTTGTGACATGCTGATTTGCTTTTCTGCCTCC
This sequence comes from Dicaeum eximium, assembly GCA_013396995.1. NCBI lineage: Eukaryota > Metazoa > Chordata > Aves > Passeriformes > Dicaeidae > Dicaeum > Dicaeum eximium. The sequence continues at coordinate 105,222 of VWZP01003840.1, forward strand.
TTCCCTCCCCTCACCCCCACCAATATAATAATTTACTTAATTTTTCAGTATTTTACCATTCTGAGATGAGCATAAGTAAATTACCATTGTAATAATAACATGATTGCTTTCCAAGATTCTGATGGCTGCAATCTCTGGTTTCTTTTTCTGTGATCAAAAGTCGTGGTGGAAGGAGCTAAGTTAATAAATTATAGGTGCTAGGAAGAATTTAGGTTTGTGTCTCTTGAATGGTTTTGTGAGCTAGGTAGGGTTTTCAGTTCCTGTTGGAGAATGGCAAGGAATGTTCATTTTTTGATTTGTGGGGCTTATATGGTGTGTTTCAGAGTTGTTCTGCTATATTTGGCTGTGTTCACACAGTGTAATTTTGCTTTCTGTGAACTTGACATAAATATTTCCTGGTTTTGCTGAGTTTTCTTGTCATTAAACTCACTTGGAGATTTGGGAGAACTGACTTCATGAAGTATTTTTAAGTTTGCAGAGAAAGCAAAGGGAGTTACAGTTTTATTTTCTGTTTGTTTCTTTCTATTTTTGTGTATGTTTGTGAAAGAATTTAAGATATTCTCCTGGGCTGGGAAAGCATTTTGCTTCTCTGAATGGGAGCAGTTGCTTGGAATCAATGAGAGTTCTGTCATTGATACCAGCTGGAGCATTAGTCAACTTGTAGCAAGATTTGCCAACACAACCTGGCCATGTTAAAATAAAATTCATGTATCCAAAGTTTTCAGGTCTAAGACTTGTCACATATATTTTTCAGTTCATATTGTTCATTTTTTGCTACTGTTTGGGAGCTAAAGATTCACTTGGAACTTTTTTTTCCAAAATGCTGTAGCTTGATTATTCATCTCTTCTTTGGGATGATATATTAAACTAATTTCTCCAAAAGCCTAAGCATTTTATTTTTTTTTTAATTTAGTATTTTATCAAGGTTATGAAACAAACAATACTGTAGATAAATAATTCAATTTTTCATATTGGAGATAACACTAATACACTATATCTCTCTTAAAAACACATCCAGTATTTATCTGGAAGTTAGTTTTTTGCTGAGATAAGAATGAAATTGTATTGGCACTTAGAATTTTAAACCTGTAAAACAAGCTAGGTATTACATTATATATTTTATTACTTATTTTATTTTGGAAAGGATTCAGGTAATTGCAGATTTAAAAATTACAAACTAGGAAGTTTTTTTCAGTTAGGTTTTTATATCTTTGCTTTATTATATTTCTGTTATTATTGTAAGAGAGAGAACAGGAATATTTTTGCAACCTGGCAGTATTTCAGTGGTGTGTTAATTAATCTTTTTTTGACAATCTGAACTTACTTTGAGTGTCATGTTTTAGGAGTTGCCTGGGATTCTTATCTTGTTTACATATGGTGTATTTGTTCCTATTAACCAGGAGGCCAATCAAAAGGCTTCATTGAATATTCACTGTTAGCAGCTCAGTACCATATACAAACTACTGAGTAGTTAGCCCTTATTTTTTATCTGCTTTTATGTACTCACACAGTAGAAATCATTAGAGGCACAAGGAAATAAGGACATGCTCTGACCACTCCTCACTTGTCCCCCAGGAGCCTGAAGTTCTTTTAAGCAAAGCAGATTTTTTATCTCATCCTGCCCACGCTGTGTTGGTGCCTGGTGCAGTCTTGGGCACAGGAACACAGCTCTGTTCATGTTTCCTCCCTCTGGCTTGCTCTCATTTGTTAAAATAAGCATGAAGCATGTTCTCATGGATTAGATGCCTAAACACAATAAACAAAACCTGAGTGTCAGCCTGGCAGTTGTCATCTGTAACAGATCAGGACAAGGAAAGTTAGAATTTTCCTCTTTGGGATGCTTCTGACATCCAGTTTAATCGTTGCAAATGGAAAAGATTTAAGATCTTGTCCTGTGAATGTTTTTTGTGGATTGTTTAAGTGTTTCTGTTCTAAGCCTGATCTACTTTTAGGCAACTTCTCTACCCACTTTACAGTAACTTTAGGTGCCCAGGTTAGGGCTGTGCTTTCTGCTCCAAGGAGCTGGGTTCTCAGCATCTGTTGCCTTGTTCAGTGTCACAACCTTTAAGTGTCTTTTGTATCTTGCCACAAGTGACTGGATCGCTGTGCATAATTTACGTGACATATTTAGCTTGTTTTTTTCTAGTTTAGTGCTTATGAAGAGAATACATGTTAAATGAGTTATCTGAATAGCCCCAAAGAATGGCTTTGTCAAGTATTTTTAAGATCACAGTCTTAATTGCATGAAATTCATACCCCAGATTCAAAATGTGTGCTGTATCATCAAGTTGATCTTACTCCTTTTGTCATGGCTTTTATTCCTTTTTCCTGCATTGAAGTACTTCCCATGATAGCAAGCTGAAGATCACAATCTGGTGTCACGTATTTCCTGTGAGATTTGACTGACTTTTCATGAGAGTAAATGATTCTTTCTCTTTAGCAGGACAAGTTAGTGCCCATTATTCCTCACAAAAATATGTCACCTATTTGTTTGTGCGTATAGCTGGATATTTTTTGTTTTTTTACAATTAAGTCAGTGTGACAGTGCATATGTAGAGCTATCAAAGGAAAAGAAATAAATTTAAAATCCAGTTCTTGCCATTGCTACTGGAACATAAGACTAAGCTGAATGGCAGGCTGATAAACTGATGTGACAAGAATTTTTGTGCTTTTTAGATACTGACATATCCATAAATAGTGATCTCTTATATTGGATCACTATTTATGTGAATAAACTTTGACTACCTTATATCAGGTTTGTAGGTGTGTTTGGTGTTTTGGTTTTTTTTTGTTGTGGTGTCTCATAATCTGTGTAAGTGCTAAGGTTATAGTTATAAAGTGATAATAGAAAATTTTGTAGGCACTTTGTTAGACCCTTTTGTTGCTGGGCATACTGAAATGTTGTGCTTTGCATTTTAAAATCTTGACTTTCAGATTATTTTTTTGTTGGGACTCTTCATTTTTTTATTTTTAGTTTTGAATATAAGCAAGGTGTAAGAATAGATCCAAAAGAGGAGCCGTTAATTGCCCTCATTTTCTAATCCTATAGTGGGCTGAAGTGTAAGAGGATCTCTAAAATTCATTTGGGTTAGGGAGTAGAGGGATAAGCTGAAACAGTCTTTTTTGTATAAAGAGAGAGGGAAGCTTGAGAAGAGTGTAGTGTTAAGATCGAGTTTCTTAAAGAAGAAATCATGAAAAAATACATGAACAGTTACTGCTTCTCTTGTCCTCTGTAGCACAACCTAAACCAGATAAAGCCCTGAGGGAATGAAGAGCCTTCAGCAACAGTTGCCAAGAGGAGTGGTTTTATACAGCAGTCCCTGTTTTGAGTGTCACAGGCAACCCAGGCTTCTCAAAATGTTAGAATCCATGCCCAAGGGAGAGCCAAAGGTGGGTGGTGGGTTAGGTTGTGGACGGAAGAAGGCTGTGCTAAAAAGAAGGTGCCTTCCTGTGAAGGCTGCTCTCCAGCTGTGTGCCATCCCTTTGTGGAGGTGGCAGCTGTGTACATCATCCCTGTCCTCCTGAATGTGCCATGGTTTTTGTGGAAATCACATCTAAGCACAAATGCTGGAGTGGTCCAGGACTGATTGCAAAAGGCCTCTGGGCTGCTGTTTACATGTAACCAGTGCATCTCAGAGCAAACCCCAGTGGTCACCAGTTAGGATATCGTTCATGTGTCTGCTCCAGAACGCATTTGGTCTGTTTTTATGATTTATTTCCATCTTCAGTTGCCGATTAAATGTATCACTGTGAAAAATCTGAAAAGGAAATGTTCAAAAGAAGGTAATCTAGTAGATCTACAGGTCTACTGCAGGTAAACTACTATTAAGCTGGCAACAGGCAAAATTACCTTACAGCGGAGACTGAACCACATTCGGAAGAATTTGCTCGATGCAAAAGTCACCCTGTATTTTGTGCCATAGCTTTTCTAAAAGAACTTAGAGTAATGCTGTTTCATAATGCTGTCTATCAGGTCTTTTAGGAACAACAGAATTCATGAAGTTGATATGTTCTGTTGTGACAGATCCTAGCAGGATTGGCATTAATTGAAACACAACTTTGGAGCAGGAGTGTTCCAAAGTGGTAACCACAGGAAAATAGTTTGATGAACAAGTAACCTAGGTAAGAAAGACTGATTATGATAGTAAAGTTGTTTTATGATATTAGTGAAAATGGTGTTTAATTTGTAGATCTCTTCCTAGTCTTCATAGTCTGGCCTTAGATATATGCTACATGCAAGTATTATGTTCAAACTCCTTGTTATTTGTATCAGCCAGTTTTGCATCTTCTATATTACTAGCATTTTCTCCAAAAGAGAGTTGTTGTGGTTGCCAAATCAGTTGCAGAAATATTTGATGTAAAAATCTCTTCCAAAATGTTGATGTAAAAATCCCTCTAATTTTCTAAAATACTAGTAAAACCAGATATTGAAATAAAAGGATAAAATGTGTATTACATTTGGTAGAGGCAGTGTTTTCCAAAGTGCCTCGAAGTACAAAGCACAACAAATGTTTCTGCTACAAATACTTGAGCTCTTAGTTGTCACTGCATCCAGTGAAGTGTACAGTGGGCACACAGTCTAGATGACAGCTGACTGTAATTCTTTAAGTAAGAAGGTTTTGAGTATGTATGATTAGGGTGCATACTAAGTTGGATGTGTGTTGTGGCTGAATGGAAGGTGGAGATTCTGGAGGTGTGTGGGAATTCTGTTTGCAACCTATTTGAGTACTTTAGGAAATAGAAGATCCATTTTCAAAGTTTTTAAAGTTTGCTTGTCCAGTCAGTCTTATTGAAACTTTGTGGAATTTTGATCGATAAAAAGGCAAACTTCTAAAGAAATATTAGGATTTTTAAAATGCCATCTTTTCCTGTTTCTGTTGTGGGCAAGGAGTTAGAATAATTGTTAGATTTTTACCTGGGATCTCTCTTGTTTTAAGCACCAAAATACATCAAAGGTTGTCCTAAGCCAGAGGAGCCTGTGTCTCCTCTTGACCTTTGCTCTTGAACTGTTCATGCTTCTGGCTACAGTTCAAATGGAGCAATGTCTGTCACTGTGCTCCACACTCCTTGAAGAGCTGTTGTCTTGATTCTGAAAACAGGAGCCTGTGCAGTTGAAGGCAGGACATTCAGTAGAGATTTTTGGTTTGTGAGTTCATTCATGCCCCGGGTGTTTCAGGGGGAAGTGACTCTAGCATGACATGGGGCACAGTGCTTAGAGGCATTTGTGTGGCATCTTGCTCAGTGATCTCTTCATGTGACAGCGAGACTTCTGTGTGCAAATGTACTCTGAGCATGAGGAAGGGCCCTGATGATTGCACAGGAAGTACCAGTTCATTAGGAGAGGATGGCTCTCAAGAGAGACTGCAGAACATAACAAGCAGTCTTTTCAGTGAATGCTGACACTATGTATTAGATTTGAAAACAATGGTTTGGGTTGGGAGGGACCTTAAGGGTCATCCAGTACCAACCCTCCTGCTGTGTGCAGGGACACCTTCCACTTGACCAGGGCCCCATCCAACCTGGCCTTGAACACTTCCAGAGGTGAGACAGCCTCAGCTTCTCTGGAGTGTCTGCTCCAGTGTCCCACCAGTTTCAGTGATTATTTTCTTCCTAATATCTGACCTACACCTTCTCCTTCAGTTTGAAGCCATTGCCCCTTGTCCTGTCACTACCTGCCCCTGTAGAAAATCCCTCTCTGGATTTCTTTTAGGCTTCCTTTAACTACTGGAAGCTGCAGTTAGGTCCTCCTGTAACTTTCTCTTCTCCACACTGATTAACCCCAGCTCTCTCAGCCTGTCTTTGTGGGAGAGTTTGTCCAGCCCTGTACAACTTCATCAAAGTATGATAGATAATACAGTGTCTGTGGACTTTTTTCCTTCCCCTTTTTTATATAGTGACACAATTTAAGATTAGCTGTCAGATCACATTCAGTTCTCTGAATACATATTCTGTAGTTTAGATGAAAACAAGTCTTCACACAGAAGAAAGTGAGAAGAGCATTTGTGTCAGTCAAGTTTATAGACATTGTTCTTGCTCTCACAAATTTTCTTCCCCTTTTCTCTCCCTATTGCTGGTAACAATTGCATCAACCATTGGAGAGCTATCAAGTTAAGCTTCATGCACCCCAGTGAAGTTGTTTTTATGCAAATAGGGTTCAGTTGCTTTAGTCTCTCATTTGAGAGAATTTTTAGTAGGAAACCTGATAAATCAAAACTGGAAAGCAAGTGGGTAAAGCAAGATAAAAAAAAAAAACCAAAGTTCCTTCTTGAATAATAGCCTTGGGGATTTTTTTTTTCAATTTAAAGGGCATTGATTAAGTTTAGAATAACATAATTTTGTAACTGTAGTTTAAATGAAATCCGAAATGCTTTAGGATCACCAGCTATACTGGCATGCTTCGACTGAAGCACAGGCAACTGGAATGACTCCCCCCACAGCTGCTGCTGTGCATTTTCTTTGAAGCCAAGCAGTGCCCTCAGGGTTACCCCTGATGAATTTGGAACATTGCATTTGTTCACCAGGGGGATGTGTTCATTTGCATCTCTCTGCTTACTGGAGAGATTTGCATGCTTCCTAAAAGTATTCTTTTAACAGCCCAGTTTCTGTCACTGCAGAGAGAAACCAGATACCAAATTGTGGTTTCAGCAAACAGAGCAGTGGGACCACAGGGGCAGGCAGAGGAAGTGGGGAAGAGACCTTCTAGCTGGCACCATCAGATCTTTTACAAATTAGTCTGACTTTTTACAGTAATTTTTATGTGCCTATGGGATTACCCTTCCTGACACAGATGGTTTTAACAACACATAGAAAGACAGGAAACTTCAACATATTCTGGAAAACAACCACCAATACTTGGTGCAATTCTAACAAGGAGCTTCCAGTGTTTTCTTCTTCAGCTTCACACCCATTTAAAGCTAAGCCTTCATTGTTCATAGCTGTGTTTGTGAAATGTTTCATTTCTGCCCAGGAAGACTGTAAGGGCTCAGGCATGCCGTTCTGCACTTCTGAAGAATACAAATGTTAACTCTTACGGATGTGGGTCAGCAGTACTTAATGCTGAATTGATGGCTGACTTCTTACTATTGTAAGCTTCAGCTAGAGAAAAGCTATAGAAAATCCAGTTATCAGTGAAAATAAACTTTTTAAGTTCTTAGTGGGTGGTATTTCTTAATTAGGTTAAAGAAAGGGTCTGAGAATCTCAGCGCAATAGAACAAATAGAGAATAGGCTCTGCCATTTACTATTGCCAATCACACAGTGTTAAAGTCTTTGTCAGCAACATGATGGACCTTCCCATCACTGAATTCATTTGTCTGTTGAACATGGAAGAAGTTGTTCCTGTGTGTGCAAGCAGTGTTCAGATTTGGCCTCTGCATCTGAAGAAGTTTCAGTTCACTGAAGATGGTATTGCAAAAGGCACTGGCTGGCCTAACACTCAGACCTGTTTTCAGTCAAAGCCTTTGTTAGCTTCAGAAGATGGAGAAATCTCCTTTTCTTGTGTCTTTGTCCCTATTTAAATCCAGAATCTTAGTATTTTGTGTTCTTCCTGACAAAAATGACATCACTTACTGTTACTTCATACCTGTCAGTTTTAAAAGCAGAACAACAGTGTGGACAGCACTCTGGTTAAGGCAGATGAGAAGAGGCTAACATTTTATTCATACTGAGTGCGCTCAATTTTAACCAGTAACCTGGCAGGTTCTTTTTCTAGTTCTGTTCTGCATTAAAAGTTAGTATAAATTTAAATTTGCCGTTCTTTGCCTTCATTGCATATACTTAGACTGAGAACTCATAAGTGATGTTTTCCTGTAACTAATACGATTTTTTAACTTCCATATGATGACCTGATATGTAGCTTGATTTGTACAGCAATGTCAAATTTATTTTCACTTTAAGAGCTCCAGTTTAAATACTCAAGTTACCTAAATCTCATTGATTTCTACAACATTCAGTGTTCTTCATAGTTCAACTTGTGTTGTTTGAGTAAACAGTTCAGAAAGCCTGAGTGTAATGCAATTGCATTATTACGCTTTGGTTACTTGGCAGTTTAAAACTATTTTCTTCCAATTTGGAATTAAAGCCTTTATTGGCAAATGTGGAACTAAGTATAAGCTGGATATCCTCAAAATATTTTGCATCTGTTTCAAACTTTTAATGGTTTCTCTTGGACTTTATAAAAACAAAATGCTATTTTAAGTAACAAGATTTCCTTCCAACTGAAAAGTGCATTTTTTTTTTTAAATTACAAGGACTAGCTATTTCTGTTTTTTCAAAGAATTTCCAATAAAATTTGCTTGGAGCTGTAATTATTTTTCCTTTTGATAGAATCCATTCTGCATTCGTGTAAAACTAGAGCAGTTTCTTTGCCCTTTAATTTTTTCTTATTAATGAAGGCTGAGCAAGTAAATTGAGTAGGCAAAGAATGTTTTCCTGCAATCCCTTTACAGGCTGCAGCAAAGAGCCAAAGTTTTGGCTTCTCTGTACAGGAGGATAACTGTATAGGATAATAACTGTTTAGAATGCCTAGATTTCATGCTCCACCTTGGAATGTGTATGTGTGTAGCCTTATCTGTCTCTGTAACTTATTTGGTTGCATTGTCCCTTTCTGGGCGTTGTACAGACTGCAGGAGTTTTTCCTGGAGCTCCTGGCCCCAGAGCAATCCCCTTTCTCCTCCTGCATCCTCCTGCTCAGTTATTCGTGGCTACCTGCAGTAGCAATGGGAGCAATCCCTGCATGCTCCCGTGGTGCTGTTGGAGCTGCAGCAGCTCCCCTGCTTATCACATCTTTTTTTTTTTTGTTTGAGGAACTTGTGGCAGCTCTTAGAGAAATGGAGAAATTTTAAATTTCGCATGTGTTCTGTTTACTGGACTTGGCTTTGACTTGTGGATCTGGGAAGTGATTACACAGTAACCTGGGAGGGACCTTCTAGGATGAATCCCATTATGTATTTCTAGGTAATCTCAAGTTTCTAAAGCAGGAACTGGCATGTCTCACTGGAGACACACGTAGCCTTTTTTTTTGTGATCAGGTATCATCTCCTGAAGTTGGAATGTCTGTTAAGAGCTCCTTGATTCAACAAAGTACAAACTTCCTCCATTCCCTCTTTCTGGATGGCCCAATGAAGTCCAGTGCTTGAACATTTTATGCTATATTATCTTATAAAGAGAAAACTCTACATAAAACAAACATCTATACTGGATTAATTTGTGAAGCCCATTAATAGCTCTGGACTGAGACCAGGCCCAGTGGTAATCAATGGTTTTGGGTTTTTGGTTTCTACTAAGTTTCTGACTGACTTTAAATCACTTCATGTGGTGTTTCAACTGCTGGAAAAAATAAAATATTGAATGTAACATTCTTTATGGCAGTGAAAGTCTGAGGCTTCTTTTGATGAATTCAGCATTCTGTGAGAACATATCAGCTCTAGTCAAGAGACATTTTTTCTTGTTAAGATTTTTTATTTTTAGTTTTTTAAAATTTTATATATATTACTACTCAGCACTCTCACTTTTTTCCTACTGTGTCTTTTCTACCAATAGAATTTTTTTCATACAGACTAGTTTTTAAGATCTTGTAGGGTTTATTAGCAATGGAGCTGCTGATGAATGGACTTCACCTGAACATGGGTTTGACACATTGATTACATTTAAAATGATATTTTCTTTGCAGAAACAAAATATTGAATGTTTTGGGTTTGGTTTTTTTTTTTTACTTTCAGCTTTGTACTTAAAGTTCAGAGTGATAAATAAGCTTACAGAATTTCATGATATAAGGAGATAATTGTTTATATTAGTTAGAAGTGAGTTTATAGAATTAAAAACTTAGTTGTACTGAATCATTGTTTTGCATTATAGAATTTCACTTGTTCTTACTTCCCTTTTGCATTTGAGATGGAAGATTTCACAGCTCTGCTCAGACACTGCAGCTGCCAAAACTCAATTGACAAAAGTGCACCTTGAGTGCTCCTAAATTCTCTTGACTGGCATTTGAGGGCATTGTCTGTCCTGCAGAAATACTGTGGGTCTTCTGTGCTCTGAGTGTGTTGGAAATCCACAGAGACTGATTTGTTCTGTCAACAGCCCAGAAATCCTGGCTGTGTTACCCAAAACCTCTGCCACTCAGAAATTGGGGTTTGCACTAGGAAGAAAAGGGGTTATGTGCATTTGGTCAAGGTGGATTAATGTATAAGGTGGGAAACAGAATAAAAACCTCTGCTTGCTGAGGGGTTTTCCCTCTCTCCTGTTACTCATTCCCACAGAACCCAGCACAAGTTGCACAGAATTTTTTGTAAAGAGAAGGAAAATCCTTGGAAGCTATGGTTAAAGTCATAGAGAGAAGTATTAGGAAATGTATAAAACAGCTGTCAAGTAAATCTTTAATTCAGTAGAAATAATGCTAAAATCTCATTGTATTCAGTAGAGACAGACTTCTAAACACTTTATAAAAACTTAAATGAAATTTTTGGCTTGAATTCAAAGAAATTGATTTAATACGTGTGTGTGTGTGTGTGTGTGTATATATATAATTGAGTCCATGCACATATTTAAAAGAGATTTTAAAACTAAATTACAAATGCCAAGTACATATGAATTTCCTCGATATTATACTGTTAGTGATACCACAGAAATGCATTTTCATCCTTTTTATGAGTCTGTTTTCTGCATTTCCTCCCTGTTCCTGCAACCAAGTCATAGTCCCAGCCCATCAGTCAGCCAGGAAAAATGTCTTATGAGAATTATTTTCACAGAAGAGCTGCTGTTGCTTAGTCCACCAGACACAGCCCACATTCAGAAAATCGCTTCGTCTGTTTTTTCTTTTGTTAAGGTATAAAGAAAGCAAAGGTACAAGAAAAGGATGAAGTTAGCAACCTTTTTTTTTCATTCATTATTACAGAAGATTCTGTAGTTTCTTGAGGCAAGGCTTGTCCTCGTGTGCTGAGATCAGCCACAGCAATCTCTTAGGTGACACACCACCAGCAGTAGCAGTAATTATTACTTAATTAAGTAATTATTTATTCATCTGTTCAGTGCAGTGTTTGTACTCTTCAGTGTTATTACACACATGCACCTTGCTGTCCAAACTTTTTAAGAAGTAAATTTGAGGGGGGGGAAAAGGGAACACATTAATGTTCTATGAAGTTTAAATCAAGAAGAAATTTAAACAACATCACTGAGACAATATTTCACTAAAATTTAGATATCTCTTGGGGAGGATTAGTTGGTAAATGTGATTTTGTATCTCCCTCTGGCCTTTGCCCTGAGTCTTCAGTTAGCAATTGTTAAATTTAGATTTAAAGACTTTGCAGTTTGCTTAAAAATGGCAGTATTTGTCTTTGTCAACTGGTAGACATAAACTACCTTATTTCATAAGGGAATTATCTATTACATTTATGTTAAGGCCAAAAGTTCTATTAAATTAGTTGGAAGGTCTTTTCACTGTTCATTCATCTGAACTAGATAGTATGAGAGACATAAGAATTGTGAGATGTAAGATGCATTAGGCTACAGCAACATAAAGTAAAATAGTGCCTTAATTTTTATGTTACTTACAGGCTTTTTTTTGGGCATGGTGGTTCGTTCACAGGTTAATGTTGAACAAAAAGATGGTTACTGGATGATAAAGCACAAGAGAAGGAGTGTGACTTCAGTACCACTATAAAGGTGGGAGGATATAATTCTCTTGGAATATTGAAGTTACCCACACAGAAAAAAAAAAGTAAAAATTAATACAAAAGTCAGACACAAGCAAGAAAGTCCATTATGACTGACTATAAAAAGAAATGGGGAACATATTTAAAAGTAATGGCATTCAGAATAGAAATTATTTGGACATACTGTATTAAACATGGTGCTTTGCCTAAACTAGAGATGATACATCACCCAGTCTTTATGAAATAATAGTAGGCATGCTTGAAATAGTCAGGAATGGTAGGATGTTTGTATAGGCAGTATGCTGTTTGAAATGAGGAAAAGTCAATGCTGTAATGGATTATGTAAATAAAGAAATATAGATAGTGTTTGAATATAGAGAGGCACTAAATCAGCCTAACAGTCATAAAATGGCGTTGATTTTCTTTGCAAAAAGACAAGTTTGCAAAGTAATTCTTCGTTTGCTAAATATGGTGGCTCTTGAGGTGAGAGTTACGTGGATTGTTCTTTTATCAGCTGTGCAATGAAGGTGCAATGAAACTGTAAAATTTATACCCCCATATTTATTCTTAGCAGTGTACATAATGGCATTGGTACTTTAGTCCTTATATGACAAGCTCTTTTATAATTGCAAGGCTGTAGGAAATAATTGTTGTATATTAATAAAGTGAGACTGATTACCTCATCAAGGTTACTTTTGACAAAGTTTTCACTTAAAAGCTATCACGAGAAGAATTGATGTTAATCCATTTCTGCTTTCTGGCCAGTCAGCTTCCCTTCACATTTTCTGTAATGCTGAACTTCTTGAATATTTTGGAATCCAGTCCTGTGAGGTCTTCTGGGCTCATATTTGGTTGTCACAGTTTACAAAAGGCTGTTTATAACCTACTCTGCTGAGAGCTTAATGATCCCCTGCTACTTGTAATATTAGGAACTTTCAGCCAGATTAATTTGCAGCTTCCAGTTCTCTTTGCTGAGGAGTAAACCCTTGGGGCTTTAGTTGCACTGCAAGAAATTAAAGCTATACTTTTGTTGTTGTGCTGTCAGTTTGCTTTCTTTTATCTAAATAGTGAAAGACAGGCCACGAGTACAGACTAGAATGTAAAATTCCCAATGCACTAGAGTGAGGCCAAATACAAATGTGAGTCATTGGCTTGAGGGGAATTTGCCAAAATTGCAAGTAAGATCTGCTAGAAATTAAGTATTTCCTGTTGAAAAGATCTGTAGCTTTTTGCAGATGTCAGTGACGGCTGCAAGCACCGAATGTAGTGGGATTCAATCAAAAAATCTTCATAAATATGTCTTAAGGTGAAGGAAATTGTGAGAAGAATAAACTTTCCTTTATATTTTACTTCTCAGAAAACTGTCTAACTAAATATCAATAGGAAACACACTTCCTGTTTTATTTCTGCATCTTTTCCAGAACTAAGAAGTTAGTTTTATGAGGCATGATAGGGATTTAATTGTATAAATAAGTCAATTCACATAAATTTCAGTCAAAAGTCTTGGTTAGATCTTGTAGATCAGGAGAAGCTGTTCTATTTTTTTTAATGATATCCTGTCTCTGCGCTTTCAGAAAAACACAAATAGAAAAATCTTGACTAGATGAAGCCTCTTTGGAGATTTCTCACACATGCCCCACACCCTCAGTATGCATACACAAGATTAATGAATATTGATGAGATTTTAAGTCTTAGGTTATGACTTCAAATTACAGCAAAATTTAATTCCTGTTTAGAATTGGCATCTGACCTGTTTGTCTTCCAGTCTAGAGATTTTTGTTTCATTCTGTTACTGCTCATGCCAGTATAAACCCCTGATACCTTGAGTTTCATTCTCATGTATTTGGCATAAATACGCCAAGGCCAACAGTAGAACTTGTGAAAAATATGAATTCTGATCATACAGTAAAGATGGTAAATAATTCATAGGTTCTCCTAGCTAGTTGGGATCAGCAGGTCCTCATGTCTGACCTCTTCCTTAAAATAAACAAGAATTTCATTGAAGTACTCTTCTCCTAAGAATATTATAGCAAGGTATAATTATAACCAAATTTAATGTGTTTGCTACTCCTGTCAAAGTGGATCTAGTCACTTTTCCTTATGTAAGGAAGTTGTATATCAGACAGGAGTTTGTTTCAATCATCACAAAACTTTGAACTGTAAGTGGGTTAAAATACACACTATAGAGAGCCTGAGGAAGGCAAGAAAATTAGCAGTACCCTGGTTGGGGCAGAAGGGGTTGGTGGAGATCACAGATAAGTAGTAACAGCATCCAGGGCCATAATTTCTGAAACCTGGAATTAAAAATCCTGATTTCAGGTGTAGCTTGTGTATTTAATATTTTAGAATAAATGACTCATGTTTTAGAAGTGGTCATTAATAAAGTTTAGGATAAGCATCTAATTATCATAAATTATAGAACACAGGAAAATTGTTTACTTCAAATAGCTTCTAAATTTTTCCCACGATTTCTTACAGCCTCTGCTTTGGAAATCTTGAACATCATAAGTCATCAGCTCCTCTGTTTATCGAAATGAAAAGGATAGAGAGTAAAAGTGTTCTTGAATTTTATTGTAGTAGTTCTGGCACAGGGGATTCCCCTTCCCAACCCTGCAACACCTTTTCACCATTTCATGGGCAAAGTGCTTTTCTGTATTTCTGGCCTTCATTTGTATAAACTGCAAGAGAAAACAGAAAATCCTAAGTGGTGTTTCTTTAATACTGTGACTAGCACAGCCTCGGTTATTAATTCTTTTCTGGCTTGCACCCCCTGAGTTCAGCAAATGTGCCCTAATGCAGTATTTTCATTCCCTTGCACTCATGCCTCCCTTCATTCTGTGTCCTGCCTATCCCAAAGAAAGGCTGGAGAACTCCAGCCTTTGCCTCCTTTTGGACTCTGGTGGCAAAGTGGCTTGATGGCTTGATTCCTCTGTTAACATCAATGAAAAAGCTATGGAATTTTCAAACTGTTTTGATAAGAAGGGATGTTTGGAGGTTAAGGATATTAAAAGCCAACAAGGCTATCTTTTCATAGGTGATTAAATCAAAAGAAAACTTCTGTCTCGTGGATGATAAAAAGTAGATGAAGGAGATAATATGGAGAAATCCTAATACAGAAAGTGCTTCTGGAACTTCTCTGTTTCTGTATTTGCTTCCCAGACTGAATTACTCCATGAGTGAAGTTCTGTCTCCAGGTGACCTGGTTTGAGTTGCCTCTCTGTGTCAGTGCCATTTAGAATATCCTTGACTATTCCCAGTAACTCTCTTTTCTGTACAGATCCAAGGGTAAGGGCTTCACAGCATAAATTCCTTCCCAGCAATTTAATTGTCAACAATTTAATTTTGAAGCACAAGTCTTTCATCCTTGCATTGTTAAAAATTCTGCTACTAGGTAGAACTTATTGACTGTGCTGACAGATGCTCTGGAGACAAGGGAAGTGGCAAGAACTATTTAGATTCTTAGTTCTGGCTTCCATTCAAATTTGGACTTTTTTTCCCCCTCTATATGATCAGTGATCCATATTTTTGGAGGCAATAAGGGGACCAGGCATCTGACTCCAGTGGAAAACACAACAAGTTGGATGCAAAATCCTGGAAAATGAGGGCCCGTATGAATTGTACTTTGTTACTCAATTTTGAGTTGATACTGTCAATAAATCTTTTAACTTTGTGCTATCCTCCCTCTTACCAATTTTTCTTCAATTATTTATGAAGTTACTATTTTAATATCTCACTGCTATTCTTCAATTTCTGTATTTCCTTTTTTATTTTTTTATAAGCTGCAGTTAATTCCTACATCTTCTGGCCTATATTTCCAGCAAAGCCATTTGAGTTTCGTGACTGTGAACAGAGGGTTTAAGACAGTGTACTTATTGATCTCATAGAACAGGGGCTGAGTCTTTTTGTACCAGAAACAATGTCTGATGTAGTCATCCCTTTTTTTGATGGGTATTAGTTTTCATCTTGGTCTATCACTACATGAACAAGTGTAGATAACCAATTTTTTTCATGTGTAGGAAAATACTCCCTGTGTATGCAAAAGCTTTTTTCGTGAATTTTTCTTGTGGAAAGCTGGAATACATAAAATAACAGTGATGTGTCCATATATTTCAGTCTTTATTCTCTCTACTCTCAACCTTATATTCCTTGTTGTTATTCCTCTGTGGTGTACATGAGTACATTGAGTCCCTAATCCCATTGATTCAACAACTATTCTTTATTTACTTGTATGGTTCCAGCCACATTTATATGTATTAAGAGCCATGTATGCCTAAAAATGCAGCAATAATATTGTCTGTACTGCCACACAGGTTAGAAAGGATAACATTGCACTGCCTGTTGCCTGTCACCTTCATAAAATATTGTTCTGCCAGTAGCCATTGATTTTTGTGAAGCATTCAGGGTTTATGGAGAGTAGTGATTTGGGAAATGTCAAGACACCAATCTCAAGGTGTTATGGAGTAGTTTTGTTCACAAGTAGTAATCATTTTTACCAGTAAAACATTTTTATTGTGTAGTCTTATACTCCTGTCAGCTGTTGGAGAGTGTGACTGTGGAGCACAGGTCTGAATGTAGCCTAAGTGCTCGGTGTCAGCAAGTGTACACCTGCCTTCAGTGGCTCCTGCCACCACATGGATTGTGGGGATTGACCTTTGAAGGGGCTTACACTGTACATTATGCTTTTAAAAAGGCTGGTGAAAATCCGGGAGCAAGTGAAGAAAGACTACAGAAGGACAATGCTGACATTTCAGTGGGTAATACAAATTTGAGTTGTGGTGATACTGCCGTTGTCTGCATCCCAGCAATGGGAGCTTTAGGGACAGAGTGCTAAAGCATCCTTAGTCCAGGAAAAAAAGAAACCACGATCATCATACCAGTGTGATGCTACTTTTAAAGGAGAAAGAATGGAACATAGTTTGGGAGTTTATGATTCTTACTATATATTTTTCCTTTGCATTTTATTTCTTTTTTTTGTGTGGTATTTCCGTATTGTAAAGTAAGTGATATTAAAGCAGAGTTCTAGGTATCTGAGGCATCTCTGCAGCACCTCTGCTCTGTAGGTGCTATTGGCAATATAAAGTTACTTGTTCAAGCCCTAAAAGGAGGCAGTGCTTAAGTGGAAAAATCCCTGTAGCAAAAGTGGATCACACTCAGCCCTGCTAGACTCACCGTCTTTCATAGAGCTGTGAAAGAAATGAGCTCAATTTGTGGTTCTCTAGACATTATTAATTAGCTGATTGTTATTTTAAAGTGAATATTGTGGTACAGAGAAGCTCAGTAAGTGATTCCCCTAAAACCATTTAGAATTGAAGTTCTTCAAGAAGAGCCTGCATTTTTGAGTCCTAATATTGTAGGGTCGTACTGCGTATTTAAGAGGAAATGCTTCAGTGATTTAATTTCTCTGTTACTATTTCCTGGAGACAAAGAGCATGGAAACAGAAGAGTAGACAGGGAATAAA
The DNA here is from genome assembly GCA_013396995.1 of Dicaeum eximium. Classification (NCBI taxonomy): domain Eukaryota; kingdom Metazoa; phylum Chordata; class Aves; order Passeriformes; family Dicaeidae; genus Dicaeum; species Dicaeum eximium. The sequence goes on from VWZP01003840.1 coordinate 122,331, forward strand.
GATAATATTAACTTCATAGTTTGTATGTGTCCAGGAAAACACAGAAATCAATGGTGGAAGTTAAAATCAGGATATCACTACTAAGATTGTAGAAATATTTTTAAAGACTGGTGTTATTAGTAGGTGTCTGGAGAAGACATACAGTTTCATCTTTGAGAGAAAGAACTTGGTGTCTAAAGGTACCAAAAGCCTGAATAAGATAAGAGGGAGAAGTACTTGGCAATTAAATCAAAAGTGAGATGGAATACATTTGCAATGGAATGAATTAGTTGTTGCTAAGGGTTTTCAGAATGCTGGAAACAACTCTTTTACAAGCACACTATTTTCTGAATGTCTTTGAAAATCTCTTTTGGAACTTGACAACTCATTTGGTAGATGTCAGCTTCAAGGTTCAAAAAGCTTGGCAAATAAAATTCAGCTTGGAATGGAAAATCTAGAGCAGCTTTCCTGGCAGATGCTCCCAGCAGCATCACAGAAAACTTGCACAGTGTAGGTGATGGGGTTTTAACACAGTTGTCTTAGTGCTAGATTAATTTGTAGACACTGTTCCATAGTTACTTAGCATTAGGGCAAGTTAATACAGGAGGCATCAAGTTCATACGAAGAGGTGTGTAAATCTTGACAAAAGCAGCTAAGTTAGAGCAAACACAGCACAAACCCACTCGGGCAACAGCAATCTGGGCTGTTTTCTTGAGAAGAATATAGAGCTCTGTTGATTTTTAGCAGATAACCTATTTTTTTTTTCCTTTTTGTGAAGTGAAAGCTGTTGGAAACGACTGTGTGTATGTCATTATATCAGTGATAATTTTCAAACAGAGATAAGTGTTCAATTTGTCTGCTTATTCTCTTGGAGTGTTCCACCCATTAGTGGGAGTAGAAGGCAAAGATTCTGTGCCTTGTTCTTAATCTGAATCTCTCTGAGGCAGTTAATTATTCTGTATATATCATCTTCTTAAATGTTACAGAGAATGAAAATACCTGATGGTTGTTTAAATGAAAATGTGTATGCTTCTTCTTAATTTTCCCTACTGATTTCCAGTATTCTTTATTTGCTGACAGACCATTTGTCTCAGTGCTGCTATCTATAATAGCAATTATAGATAATATAGAGCTGATATATATCTCTATACAATAATATGTCTATTATGAAAGGGAAGCCCTATTTTTTGCATGGGACATAAGTTATTGAATTTAAAATTTGACTTCTTGACTCTTTCTGTGCTCCTGGAAAGAAGATAGAATGTCTCTGCTGCTGCTCTCCCTTCTAAATAGTGATTTATAATTATTTTGGTCTGTCTGAGGACAATTTTTGTTGTCTTTGTACTGTAAGAGGTCACATGGAGAACTCCTTATCAGAGATAAAGACCCAGCTGTGCTGTTATGACACAGATAAAGACAGGGCACATCACCTGAAGAGTTAGCAGTGGGTGTATGTGTGTCTGTATTCTGTGGCTGGGATAACTGCAGACTGCTCCTTTGGTGGCTGTTAGCTGTGAAGCTACCACACTGGATTCTTATCGTAAGAGGAGGGGCAGCCCTGTCCTGGGGGACATCAGGCACAGCATCACCAGCCAGGTGAGGGAGGGCATTGTCCCGCTCTGCTCTGCTCTGCTCTGCTCTGCTCTGGGGCAGCCTCACCTCGAGTGCTGGAGCAGTTCTGGGTGCCACAGTGTAAGATATTAAGCTACTGGGGAGCATCCAAAGGAGAGAGATGAAGGTGGTGCAGGTTCTTGAAGGGGAAGCCTTACAACAAGAGTCTGAGGTCACTGGATCTGTTGAGCCTGGAGGCTGAGGGGAGATCTCACTGCAGTTACAGCTTCCTCATGAGAGAAAGAGGAGGGGCAGGCACTGATCTCTTCTCTGTGGTCACCAGTGACAGGACCCAAGGGAATGGCCTGAAGCTGTGTCAGGGGAGGTTTAGGTGGGATATCAGAAAAAGATTCTTCACCTGGAAGGTGTCTGGGTGCTGGACCAGGCTCCCCAGGGCAGCGGTCACAGCACCAACCCTGACCATGTTCAAGAAGCGTTTGGACAATACACGTGGTGTGACTCTGTGTGTGCACAGCCAGGAGTTGGACTTGAATGATCCTTTCTGGTTCCTTCCCACTCTGGATGTTCTGTGATTCTGCACAGCTATTTCATTATGCATTTATGTCATTTCCCATTGAAACATTTATGTCAGTTGAACAGGTATATGAGATATATTCATGGCAACTCTGCTTCTAAGGCAAGTGATTTTTTGAACACAGTGCCAAAGGATTGAAACTCCTCTAAACTGGCCTACATGACGATTGAGGCAACATGCATTGCATTCTTTCCAGGCTTTGAAGCATGTAGGTATTTGTGCAATATTAGATAAATAATCTAATAAAAATATTGCAAAGACTGTTACAAATATACTGCTAATATTTTTCAGTTTTAAAGAATGTTGCACATCTCATACATTTGGGCACATAATTCTGAGGAATTCAGACAAGAACTATGACTTTTCTACAGAATTAAAAAAACACCCATAAAACTAAATAATGTTTTTTGCAATATCAGAGTCAGAAAAAATGTATAGAAAGAAATCCCCTTGAGACTAGGATAATGTAGGTAACTGAATAGCTTTAAAAATGTAAATAAGAACTTCTAGACACTTCCACTATTCACAAAATCATTATGTAATTTGTGGTTGCCAAGTTTATGCCTCTAGGTATGCTCAAAGTCAGTTAATTTTGACATCTGGCTCCTTTTTTCAGCTCCTTTGGGATTCACAGAATAGGCATTGCCCTGACTTCTTCACCTGTGGAACCAGATGTTAGAAGGATGCTAACAGTGCTCTTTGAAAAAGCCACTGAAAACACATGAAGGAGCAGTTTCAAGTTTTATCAACTCTCTCGCATAAAACCTCTTCCAACTTGACAGAAGTATTTCTACCGGTTTGTCAGTGATTTGATTCTCATGATATTTCTCCACTTGAACACTGTTTTTCTGCTGGAAAAGAAGGACCTAGCTGGTGTAACAGGAAATTTTGGAACAGGGGAATCACAGACTTCTGCTTTATCCTGTAGGTCAATGTCTTGAAAACTGGAATATATTTGGGAAGCCTCCATTTCAGTCTGGCATAGAGGACATGAGGCCCTAGAACCAAGTAGAGCTCCTGAATTAAGTTAATTCTGAGGATATTTCTACCAGTTTTGCTGGAGCTCTTCTGTTTAAGTTGGTCAGAAAATCAGTGAAGCATTCAACACTTTCTGAAAAACTCCCTGTAGATTTGTGATTGAATCATGAGGAGGAGTAGAAACGTGCAGGTCAAAAGTCCCTGAGGCAGATGAAGGATTTGAGTCTAGGATATGTAAATGTTCTCCCAGATTCTTATTATCAGGCTGTGGAATAGAGAGGCTTAGCAGCTCATCTTTTTTTTTTTTTTTTTTTTTTTTCCTGTTTATGTGTAAAAGTAGTTACCCTAATGTTTCTCTAATGCTTTTAAGAGCTTTCTACCTTAGCATGCTTTTCACTACAGAAGCCATTGAAAGGAGTGTTTTCCCAATAGGAGGAGGTGATTTTTACTGTTGCTGTGATATGTGCAACTTAGGATCACCATCTGCACTCCATTTCTACCTCACGTAAATTACTGGTTGTTTAATTTAGCTTTTCTCTCGTGTCATTTATTTTCACATACAGAGGTAGCAGCTTTACCAGTAGATAATAGGAAGTTATTAACTTGTTTCACCTTACATTCCCACAACCACATGCTGCTATTTCTTATAATAACCTTGGCTTCAGTAATGTGGCCCTTTGTGGGATCGTGCCAGTGTGCTGTGTAATTACAGTGTGACTACTGAATGAATGTAGGCTGTCATTCCATTACCCTGCTCATCTAATGTGGTGATAGAGGTGTTGTTTGTATGATGCCTTCCCACTTGCCTCATCCGATAAAATTCTGTTTGAAATGAGCTGGTTCCTTTTTCTGCAGCGCTGATGGATTCTGCTCCCCAGTTCAGCCAGTGAAGGAGTAAGGAAATGGCTGTGAAACTGCCAAAACTGAATTGGTAAAATTGATGGAAATAATAATGATTTCCATGTTTTGAAGGAGAATTGCCAGCAGCAGACTCAACAAAATTTAAACCGTTTCTGGGATTTTTTTCAGTGGTTTTAATGAGGAAGCTTAAAATATTATTTCTTCTGAAATTTTTTAACCTGAAACAATTACAAATAATACTTATCAACACTGAAAAAGAAATAAATATGTTTATTTTCTTTATAGTTATGTATTACTTGCTGTATTCTGATCATTACAGTTTTTCTTTGTAAGCTCCTAAGTAAAATAAATAGAGCATAAATAATTTAAAAATGTAAGGGGGAGAGAGGCTGAGACTCTAAAACTAGGAAATATATTCACTGTGAGCATTTAAATTCTTTTTGTTATCATTTAGTGCTGAGTTTGGCTCCTTTCGAGAATATTCCTGTAATTGGCACATTATGGGACTCTCTGCAAGGAGATGGCATAAATGCAATTTGCCATCTGTGGGCAAATTTTTTTTGTGGCAGCATACCTGTATCAAGAATGATTGTTTATCATCATGCTGTGTTTTGAAGTTAAATGTCCAAATTTTTTAGTACTGCAGACCAGCCTCTTCAAATGAAAATTAATGGAGTTTAGCTAATTAAGCCATGTGAGGTCTGCCCTGTTTTTCAAGATGTCCCCTATTGTTTATAGAATGACACATTGGTAATTGCTAAGAAGGATTGTTAAAAATAAATTAATTTCTGGAAGGTGAGAAGCCGAAAATGTAAGCTCTAGTACCATTGACAGATGGAGACCTCTGAGTAGATATTAACTTTCTGATAATTGCAGTGGATCACAAGTAATACATGCCCCCACTCTGGTCTCCAGTATTTGACTGTAGTGGTTACAGGTTCTTTGCTATGTCTTAGAAAAGGTCATCATGTGGCTTTCCTCCTGCTGCACAGAGACACACATTTCATACCATGAAAAAACTCCTTGATCTGCCCTCTCCTATGTTGTTTTTCAATAAAATGAGGACTGTTTCTGTTGGAGATGAAGGGGATAATTTGTGGATCATTGTAATAGATTAATTGGTTTATGAACCAGAAGTTCTTTAGAGGATGCCACAAATATTTATGACATCCTTGAGTTTTGCACCAGATCTGTAAATTAGCTGAAAGATGTGTAAAAATTCATGCAGTCAGACAGCTCCCTCCTGGCTAAGCACATAAAGTGGCTGAGGAGCATAAATTATTCCTGCTGAGGTCAATCATAATTTATGCTATTTTGCTTCTGCATCTGCTCTTCTGAGAAAGAAGACTATAAAGAACATCTGTATTTGAAGAAAGGTTTCCCTCTTTGCATCAGATTTCATTCACTTCGGGAAATCTTTTGGTATAAATGATAATCTGAAGAGCTGCAATTTGAATTGGCAGGTCACAAGGGAAGAGAGCTTCAGACTGTATTTATGAAAAAGCTGAAAACATCATCACAGCCTGGACAGTTAAACCTCAGAGATCTGTAGAGATGTTGTCATTGAGAATGCATTCAGTGATGTGCATAGAAAGCAGAATAGTCCTTTAAAAATTATGTCAGACTAACTTCAATTTCTGTTCTATAGCATATTGTGAAATCTGGATTTCATGTCATTGAAGTTGTATTTTGGTGGAAAGAGTTGGTTCTGTCATTGTGGTGACAGTGACCACATGTAAAACTTGGCTGTCTCTTTAGTGTTCACATTTTACATGTTCTTAGCTCCTTAAGGGAACTTTCTGTTATATACCTGAAGTATATTTCCTAGAGAAATAGGAAGTAGTTTTAGTACAGTAGGAAGTACCTGAAATAGTCTTAGTACATATGTTGATGATACCTTCCACAGGTTAAAGGCTTTGATGGGGGTAATAATATCAGTAGCTTGTCACCTGTAATTCTTTGGTTAACTGTCCTTTCTTTATTTGGGTGTGTAATGCTTTGGTTTTTAGATGTCTAAAATGAATAAAACTAGCAGATAAGAGCTGTAGTAATGCAGCTAGAAGTCACCAAAGGAAAATAAGAGAGTCAGACTATTCCTACTGTACAGTATTTCCTGTCTTTGTCTTCTGCATCTTTATGACAATGTTACCTGAAATTCCACGCGTTGCAGGCTACATATAATAACAGCTCAAATTGTAGATGAATTTAAGCGTTTTTCTTAATTTCTTAATCTCTCTGCTATATCTCATGAAATAAAGGTTGACTCTGCAGCCATTATGAGGAAAAGAATCCAATTTTTCTTTATGTCACTTCCAAATAAAAGATATGTCTCTGAAGAAAGCGGTCGATTTAGGCAAGTATGAACAGGTTATTTACTAGACCTAGTGGTTGTCTTATCTCCAGTCCTTTTCTTTTTTTCCCCTTGGGAAAAAAGAAAAAAAGAACATGAAGAAACAATCAGCTTAGATTGTTGAAGTCAACCCTTTTTGAGATGTAGTAATACTGTTAGTGTATATTAGAAATGAGCCTCTCAAGTTTGAATTCAACATGAATTATTTTTGTGTTATATTGCCATTTTACTATCTAGCTCTAAAAGCTTATTTAATTTCATTCTAAGAAGGAAAAAACTAGACTTGAGCTTTTTTTTCTCCCCTCACATTCAGCTCATTCTTTTCCAGTCTAGTTAGCTATCATAGGCAGCATACACTATATTTCATTTTCAAAACTATATTTGAACATGCTTCCTCTAGATTAGCAGAATTGTTGGGAAGGAAAGTGAATAAAAACAACTCTTGTGGTATTCATTTTGCAGGGCAGATGTGCTGTCTCAGGGTAAGGAAAACTAGCAGTAGAGACCACATACTGTTGGAAAGGCACCAGGATGCTGGTAATTTAATTTGTAATGGATGGCAATGAGTGGGTCAGTCTATATTTTTAATTTTATATTTATGAATTGTTTTGTATTAATACCTATTAGAGTCTCCCTGCAGACAGGCTGAGTGAGGTGGGAGAAAAGAAGGCTCCAGGGAGATCTTAGAGCAGCCTCTCAGTACCTGACAGGGGCTCACAAGACAGCCAGAGAGGGATTTCACGTGGGCGTGTAGGGATTCAAGGGGGAATTGCTTTAACTGGCACAGGGTAAGTCTGGGTTAGATATCAGGAAGAAATTCTTTACTCTGGGGGTGGTGAGGCACTAGAACAAGTTGCCCAGAGCAGCTGTGAATGCTCCATTTCTGGAAATATTCAAGGCCAGGTTGGATGGGGCTCTGAGCAGCCTGGTCGAGTGGAAGGTGTCCCTGCCCATGGCTGAGGTTTGGAACTAAATGATCTTTAAGGCTCCCTTCCAACCCAAACCATTCTCTGATATTCTGTGACAATGCTTAGAATGAGACACTGTGCCTAGTGCTTAATCTCCTTTTATGAAAAGTTAGGCAGCCTGACATCAGCACTGGTAAGTGCTAAACAACTCCAAGAAATTCTGAACTCCTTAAGCTGCAGAAACAAGCAACGGTATAATTATCATTTCTGATGCCAGTGCCATCTCTAATGAAGGATGTTTTTGTGCTGAGATGTAAAAAATTTGCATTTAAAATTCTCCTCTGTTTTATTTTTAAAAGCCAGTTTATGTCTGAAGAAGTGTCATTTACTGCAGAACGCCAAAACAAAAACATGCAAATGACACCAGAGTTTACCATTTTCATCATGAATGTTGTTACTGCTTGTAGAATGAAGATTTTGCTCCTATTTGCACTCTTTGTTATGGATATTTGTCATATTCAGCGTGTTTGATCCTGGTTTTCTTCCAAATTTCATTTTATTTTTCCATAAATAAGAAACAATGATAATGAAGCAAAGTACCTTTTCTACCCTGTGCTCTAATTGATTATAGCATATGATAGCATCCTTTACAATATATTACAGGAATTGCTTAAAATCATGTATACTGTATTTCACTGTTCCAAGGAACAAAAATTGTGTGTGCTACTAGCTTTAAGCTCTTTTTTTATATTTAGGGATAAAAAAGTAAAAAGTAGAAGTATCCATTTAAATATTGCTGCCTGGAATAAGTTTTGCATTTTTGTTTCTACTTAGAGAAGAGAATTTAATTCAGAAACGTGAATTGTCACTTGTTTTTTATTACACTGCCTTAATTATAAGTTTTGATTCTTTTCTTGAGGATTTCAGCTCTTAGTATTCAGTCTCTATCTGCATCATATTGCTGTATTTCCTGTTTTGAAGCTCAACCAAAGTGGAATTCCAAGGACAAATGTATCTAATTATGTTTTACTGACAAGATTACTTACCCACCAAATATCAAAACCATGTAGATTTTACTTTGCAATTGCCTTTTTCTGTTAAAATACTCTAGTACTTGCAGAAATTAAACAAAAGGCAACAGAAAAATTTGAGGGGTTTTGGAAGATTGTTTCAGGGTAACTGTGGCATGTGACAACTTCTGTTATTTTTAAACATTTTCAGTCATGTAGACCTACATTTTCACAATAGGAAAAAAACCCCCAGTCTGTCTTTTTAATGATTCATAGTCGATGTTTTAAATTTTTTTTTTTTTTTAACTAGGGGATGCCAAAATCCATATGGTGCTTTCCAGGCTGTTCATGCTTCAAACTTGGAAAGTGAAATGTGTTCTCTTTTAATTCACCCCAGGACAGATGGAGCAGAGTGATTCCAGCTTTGCAAAGCCATCATTTTTTATCATTTCTTTGAATGGTTGTTTCTTAGGTACTTTCCTAGAGCAATAATTTTACTAATAGCAACTGAAAATTACTGTATAATTTTAGCATTACATTTTCTGACCTTCTTAGTTGATCACACAGGAATTGTGGTACGGTGCCTTCTGCGCAGTGGGTGATTGCATTACTGCCTGTGGTATCGGTCTCTTCCAATAGCGTTCCTCTTAGGATCATTGCTGTCCAAGCCTCACTTACCCCACGGCTTGTCAGCTCCACAAGGGGCTCAGATGCTGTTGGAAGTGGTAGGGGGCTGAGATATTCCCCAGTAGCTCTGGGGGCTTTCCCAAAGTGCCAGGTTCGAGAGCTGCGCCGTACGTCCTGTAACTTGGGATCAGGTGAAGCCTCCTCCATCCGTAACGTTGGGCTGGGAGCAGAAAGGCAGGGTTTAGCAGAGGTCTAGCAGAAATCTCTCTTGGCAGATGAAGGGGGAAGGAGTGTAAGTTGATTTCTGGTGAGTACTTAGCTGCCAGGAGTGGACCTTGGGGCTGTAGGGCACTCCACGGAGCTGATGGTGTCCTCACCCTTCTCATTGCACAGCAAAAGAAGAAAGCATTGGCTCTCAATATCAAGAGCCAAGTTCCAAAGCACTTGAGCAATATGAGCTCTTCTCTTCCCTTCTTTGTGCCACAGACATTTCAGACAGCTGTTATTACACTGTTCAGTTTTACTAAACCATCTTTTGGCCCTCATTGTACCTTAGTAATGGCACACAAATGAAGTGTGAAGGCACGGAGGTGAGCACGGAGATGGGGAAATAAATAGTCTCCATAACCCTTCAAGTGCTCCACTCTTTAACTCCATAACCCTTCAAGTGCTCCACTCTTTAACTGCTGCTGCACGTTTTATGGCTGGCCCACATGTGGGCAAGAGAGGAAGTATATCGAAGTTTTTGAGCCCAAGGAAGTTAGCAGTTGTTCAAAAGCCAGCAAAATACTGATTTTCATGGCTCTCAATAGAGGAGGATGGACATTAAAAGGCAAATTGACACTTTATGCACAGAGATGTTAATATGGCTGTATAGCCTTTTACTGTGCCAATAAAATGATACACGGCCCTAAATTTCTAACTGTGAAACATTTGGCTTTATATCATCATTTGCATGAAGATTTTTTTAAAACAAAAGTGAACCATGCTTCTGCCATTTAGTTTCATTCACATTGTTTGACTAAGACTATGAAAAAAATCACTCTAAATTAGATGGGCACTAAGATTGCTTTTTAAAGGGTTTTAGTTGTCACACAGACAGACATGAGCCCAAAAAAGTGTAAGGCAATGCATTTCAATTTTTTTTACTTCCTGATAAGCAGCTGAATAACTGAAAACTGCTTCTGTAATATTGATTCTCAAGTAACTTTCCAGTGCTATTTTCTCACAAATTGCTGATGCAACTCACTTTATGCTTCTTGCTGTTTAATTTCTTATCATTGTAGAAAGGCACATTTAAGAAACTAGCAGAGAGATCTGCCAAAAAAAAAAGAAAAAAGCAGTTGCTGCGCTGTGAGATACTTCGCATCAAAACTGATGAGTATGAGACCCTTCCTGGGTTAATTGATTTTTCCCTGTGAGATATAGTGTAATGAATTTTCTGCAGCTGAATTCTATTCTCAGTGCTAGTGGCTAGTCAACCTTTTCTATTTTCTATTAATAGGTTGGGAAGTAGACAGTCAGTGTTTGAACCTACTTTTTCTCCTGTTGATAGAAACAGAAGAAAGCAGCTCCTCTCTGCCATCACTGGTATTAAAAATAAATAAAATCAATAAATAAGTAGCCTTTTCTAAAACTTTGTAAAATTACATACCCTACCAAGGGTATGATGAATGAGTGGCAATTCATACCATGTTTAATTTGCTCTTGGAAACATTCTCCAGCTTCACAAGGGTACACAACTGTTTTACCATGAACGCTTCACAGAAAATAAATATATGGCTTACATCAAGGCTTGGATAAGCCACTTTACACAGACAAAACTAATTGTCTGCCTGTCTGAAACCCCTGTCTCCTGACTGGCGGCAGATAGGGAGCAGATTGTGCTGATAATCCGTAATGCGCGGCTTTCCTGCGCACACGTTTTGAGCTGTGCCTCTAAACCAGTGCACAAAACGTAACGTCGTGATAGTGCAGCCTGCCACGTCAGTAATTATGGAACCTGATGCACTAACTGTGGAACCCAGCACAGCAAGGTGCTAATTGCACTGCAGACCAGTGGGCTGGGAACATTAGAGCTGTCATCAGAAAGAAGCATAGCGTTTGGGTCTTAAAGGAGCTGCGGGTTTTCTTTGCCACAGTTTCTGCTCTGCCCTTCTCTGTTTGTTTTGTGTTTTGTGGGGTGGAGGTGAGGAAACAAAATGAAGGAAGGAATCAAAAGGATATTGATGAAAGTAGACAACGTAGATTTGGTAGAAGTAAGGAGGAAGGAACCAAAGGAAAAAGAAATAAAACCACAAAAATGCTTTAAAGCAGAGGTGGTTAATCCAGAACTAAGGAACATTTCGAGACAGGCGGTGTCTCCTCAGAGTTGCTTTGGCAAACACTACAGGATATGGCATCATTCCCTCAGCCTCTTACAGTGCTGTGACAACATCCTGCTGGGACTTGTTGTCCCCAGACAACGTGAAGTTTATGGGACTGATTTATTGCCAAGTTGCAGAATGCATCCAGAAAAATCTATGCAGCTCTCTGGTATTGCTTGAGGTGCTTCCTGCTGAGTGGTAGAGCTCTGTAGTGCTGAATTCCAAGGCTGGCATCTTGGAAAACAAAGGTTTTGAGAGAAGCCTTTGATAAGGGGAATTTGCTAGAAGGAAAGGTACGGGTTATCTCTAGGCAATTAGGAGGTAGGAGGAAGGTGTTGGTCACATTTGCAGGCCTTATCAGGCATAGCGGAGGCTTTTCCCCCTACACTGATAATTGCATATGTATACTAGGAGGAAAAGGCAGTGTAGTAAATGGCATACAAAGTCATCAAGTTATATTTAAATAATGTAGATTTCTGGTAAATTTTGGAGTAGCAAAGCCGCGTGCAGAAGCTGAAGCAAGAAAACTAAATTAAAAAGAATGGGATGTAACCAGGGCACATTAAGATGCAGAGCAGGAGGTTTTGATAGACTCTAGAATGGATGCAGTGATGAAAGAAGAGGGTTCAAGTTCAAATTGAAAGGTATCTGTAGACTTTAAAGGTGAAAGCTTTAGGTATGAGAAGAACAGCAGAAGGTGAAATTAAAGGTTGCAAAATCACTAAGTGTTACAGATTCAGTCAGGCCTAGGAAAATGTCAGAGACCTGATAGCAAGTCTGTAAGAACAAATTTCTATTGTGGTATGTTTTTCTTGAAAGAGACTAGATGGCAAAAGATAGGCAGTGTTAAGAGAAAATGCTATGTTTTCTGGGTGGAGATGAGGAGACAAAATGAAGGAAGGAATCAGAAGGATATTGATGAAAGTAGACAACGTAGATTTGGTAGAAGAGGAAGGAACCAAAGGTAAAAGAAATAAAACCACAAAAATGCTTTAAAGCAGAGGTGGTTAATCCAAAACTAAGGAACTAAGCCTAGAAATGAATTTTAAGCTTGGAAGGATAAGGCTAAGGATTTACCTCTTCCCTCGCACCAGTTAATGTTATTAATTTCTTCTTCAGAAGGCTCAAAATGGTAAATAGGATGCAACTGATTTGGTACCTCTCACTGCGCATTGTTCAGCTAAATTCTGCCATGTTCTCTTTCAAGCCTCTGTCTAATATCTCCTGTGAAAAAACCAAAAAACAGAATTTATTTGACAAGGGGGGGGAAAAAAAAAGAAAAGAAAAAAACAAAAACAAACAAACAAACAAACAAAAAAAACCCCTCCATAATTTCAAAGCTGTTGTTATGGTTTGTTTNCGCGCCATAATTTCAAGGCTGTTGTTATGGTTTGTTTACTAAAAGCACACAAACATTCAAACAAAACACAAAACTTCTCTTTGGAAAGTTTTCAGGTGCATTCACCCATATAGAAAAAAAAAAAAAAAAAAAATTAAAAGGGAATTTTTTATTCTACCACAACCTAGTACTTTAGTCCTGAAGGGGGCTGCTATAAATATAGCATGGACTTCATCTATTGGCCCTTCCTTGCTGGTTTTCTTTCAATACATTTTACTGCACTGAATTGAACTTTTCAAATTCTCGCCCATTAAAAAAAGCTTTTGGACTGCAGAGTTTACATGCACCGCACTCTTCTATTTACATCAACTCCTGTATAGAAAAAAAATAGTTTAGACACCTGCAGTCATAAAAAGTAATTTCTATCTCTTTTCTCTTGGACTTATTGTTGTATTATCTGTCATCTTGTCTGCGTTTGAATAGATGTTCAGTTTCTTACTTTTCCATTGTTACAAGTCTGAGAAAATTACCCTTGCTGATATGTGATAGAAATGGATCCTCATTACATTTATTCTTGGAGCGTCACGCGTTGTGATGAAATTGCAGTGACAAGTCCAAGGGCAATCAAAAGAGGTGCCGGGGCCTTGGGATGGCTGGTGGAGAGGTAAAGAGCACAAGCAGTGAGTCCTGCCAGCTGCAGAGGGTGGTGTTGGAAGGGGCAGGCAGAGCCCTCTGACAGGTGACAGGCTCGGTGGCTGCTGTCATCAGGAGAATTTTGGGTTCTTCACTCATGGGTTGGTCTGTATGACACCAGGCCTGCTGGCAAGAGACAGGGTACAGCAGTCTGAAAGGGGTAAAAGGATCTTCATGTAAGAGTCAGCAGGGCTTACTGAAATAGGCTGAAACTAGATTTGATGGGGGAAGGGGTAAAGCCAGGCTTGGTAGTGACAAGCCATGGGATGGCATGTCAGTGATCAAGGGGTAAAATAAATTGATTTTGAACACTCTTGAGAGTCATGGAACCAAGAGCTGCAAAATTCACACTGCTAGAGCCAAACTCCTGTCTAGCCATGAGTGTGTTTCTGATAGGATTTAGATGCTATAAAATATAGCCCATGCCATTGACTAAAACTTAGACTGTAAGTGCAAACAGCCTATAAAAATGTCCTGTCAAGGAGAGAGCTTTCCCTTTAGAATATACAGCAGTTTTGTTGAGGAAAGAAAACACAGTCTCACCTTCTGCAACAAGCAGAAAAAACAGCTATGGAAAGAATTTCAAGCTCTGAAGTGGGTTCCTTACTTTGGCTTTACAGTAATGGCTTTACTCTGGTCCAGACACTTAAATCACACATTTAAATTGCTGTTTCCCTATCACCAGAGCAATGATGATGACAGGACATAGCAGACTCCATTCATGGGTTGTCTTGAACTTTTCAGTGTATGTTTATTGTGATTCAATACTGAAAAGTTTTTTTTTAACATTTCCAATGAAAAAGAGGCTCTAAAAAGTTAGTTCCAAGTTTTTGTTTGCAACACAAACTGGAATGCTTGCTTTTACAGTGAAAAATGAGTTCATTCAAGTAGAATTAAACAGCTGCTGCAACAACTGAGCAATAAAAGAAAATCTAGTGTTTAATTTTTCTATTTCAGGTGTTCTGTATTTAACAGTGGTTCACCTGTCACCCAGAAGCATAGAGATAAGATTCACCTGACTGATAAAACTGACACAGAGCTGAACTATGTTGAAAGATGACCCCTTTATGTCAGTTTTTTAAGCGCAGCCAGCGTGGTAGATTTTTGGAGAACTGAGGTCTCTCAGAATGTGTTCTGTTGAAAATTGTTGATATGAATGTGTCTGTTCATGGCATGTTGCTGAAGGAGGCCAGGAGGTCACTGTGAGGAAGCCATTTCTTGTGTTTTGCCAGCAGGTCAGCCTGGCCATTGCCCCATCAACCTCACTTGGGAAGAATTGCAGCAGCCTTGCCAAGCTTGCCTCAGTTTCAGAGATACCTGCCACATCTGGTAGCTGCAGCAGCAGCTTACCTCATTCTTTGTCTTAGTGATTTTCATATTTTAAATGTATTCTACACACCTTAAAGTAACACCAAATTCACATCTGACTTCCTGCTCTTTCCTTTTCCCCCGACTGCTTTCCTGTTGGCACAACAAGCCCTTCTGGCACACAACACTGAGAAGGCAATTTAAAAGCAGGAGAACAAAGGTTTCACAATTTGAATTTCTCAGCTATGTACTTTATACAGAAGAGCATGTTTGGCACATTTTCTATAGGGAGTGGACTGAAGCCTTCAGTCTGCTGTACATTGTTATAATGGGACTTGTCTCTTTATGTGATCTTTAATATTTATTTTATAAGTTAACATAATGAAGGCTGAAACTCTGTCATTGCTATTTATACTGTATTTGTGCTTTGAGATAAAAAAGAAAAGCATCTGCATGGAAAAGGCTTATGGGAATGTTCATATACGAAGATTTTTCATCCTGGGGTATGAAATGCGTTATATAAAAAGCATCAAGAAATCTTAATCCTGCTTATGCTTCAGAAGTCCCCGCTGGGCTTTAAATTTTTCTGACAGTGGAGACTGAACTCTTTATGAAAACATTAAGGGTTAGAAAGGATTTTCACATTAAGTGAAATAAATAGTTGGATTTTATTCCCAATGAGATTGTATTGAGTGACTTGATTCACCTATTGCTTTTATGCACTTTTCCTACAAGGATATAAACAGATAGGTGTGTCAGGTCTGCAAAGGAACCCTGTGTGGTAGAGAATCTTCCTTTAACTTCATCTTCTATTAAAGTATTTTACTGATCATACAAGTAGAATTGCAGCAGCAATTAGGTAATACTTGACATTTCTAAGATTATTATTGGGGATGGTCCTATGCAGAGCCAAGCATTGGACTCGATGATTCTTGTGATTCCCTTTCTACTCAGCATATTTTGTGTTGTATATCTAGTTCTTCTCTTCCTTCCCCATATTACTTCTATATTAAAAAAATCTCCTCAGCTGACCAGCTACTTCTGCCCATTTTGCCCAATGTGCAGTAATGTGTAACATGTATTCCATTATTTTATTTCTATTATGTAGGAGGATATTTAAAGAAAATAAAAAAACCCTGAGTATTTCTAGATACGAGCTAAAAATACTATACTTAGAAGATTAATGTGATGGCTGTAATGTGAAAAAAATTACAGCAAAGGAACATTAGAGAAGGAACCAGTCATGCCAATTTTTAAGTCTGTTTTTTATTTTGTTTTCTAGGCTAAAGCTAATATGTTTTGTAACCTCTCTAAAATGTGTAGTGAAATCAGATAAATCTGAGTGATGGTTTCATAAAAGTAGTAAATCTGGATAAATTAGTGCTGAATTTCATGATCTCATCAGGATTTTTTTTTCTTTTCGTTAATGAAAAGGTATTAAAATGCCAAGTAAACTCTCCCTTTGTTTCTGTTCATGCCCAAATACAAATGGGCATGGTTTTTGTTAAACACTTTTTACAGATTAACTTGTTTCTTACTGACATGCTTTGGTTTTTGTTTTGGGATCTGAATTAAAAGTTCTTGTGCTGGTTTTGGCTGGGGTAGAGGGTTTTTTTTGTTTGTTTGTTTGTTTTTTCCTCAGTAGGTGGTTTTGGGCTGTGCATTGGATTTGTGCTGGAAGTGGTGAGGGGGTGAGGGTGCAGTAGGAGCAGGGAGGAGACAGAGCCAGGACAGGTGACCCCAAGTGACCAAGGGGATATCCCAGATCTCGTGGCATCTGCTCAGCACATACAGCCAGGGGAAGAATGAGGAAGTGGAGATGTTTGGATTGATGGGTTTGGCTTCCCAAGTCACCATTAAGTGTGATGGAGCCCTGTGTTCCTGGGAATGGCTGAACACCTGCCTGCCCAGGGGAAGCACTGAATGAATTCCTTGCTTTGTTTTGCTTTGCTTGTGTGCACAGTTCCTCCTTTACCCATTAAAGTCCTTTAGCTCAACCCACAGGTTTTGTTTCACTTGGGCTCTTTGATTATCTCCCCTGCCCCACTGGTGGGGGGGTTAAGCATGGTAGTTAGGTGCCAGCTGGGGTGCAAATACAGCACTATTTAAGTCAGTTTTGATGAAAAATGTAATCTATGCCTGAGTTTTTCATCTGTGTGTGGGTGACAGTGATTCTTGGCTGCCAGTCAGGACTTGCCTGCAGCTGTATGTCAGTCTGCTTGGAACTATATAATATCAGAGGTGATGCTAAACTCAAGTGGAGCTTAAAACACTTGTATGTAGTCTCCTTTGTCCTGTCACTTAGATGTGCTTCGACTGCAGGTCTAGGACATGTAGTTTGTAAAATAGTGTTGTCATTCTCTCTTTCTGGATTTGGGATTGTCCTGAGTGATAAAGTAAGGCACAGATGTGAGTATTAACACCAATTGCCTCTCCTCCCTGGGTACTCCAGATATTGTACATGTTTACTCTTTCTGTTGCTCTTCAGAGCTGTCATTCTCTGTGTCAAACTGCTCTTACTGTGAATTTCATACTCAGTTATTGATTTTCTCTTCTAGAACTGATTCATATTGAATTTATTTATTTCCTAGTGCTTCAGTGAGGGTTTTATTTCAGCTTTTACACTTCACTTGCTTATGAAATGCCTGTCTTGATGTTTATTTGTCTTTCCAGTCGTTACTGCTACTAGGAAACAGTGATGAGTAGTGGATTGGTAATCTGGCGTGGCTCTTGGGCTTTGATGCTTGGTTGGATTTTCAAAACAGAGCAATAACAGTTTGGAAAGAATATCCAGAAGAGAAGTAGGATTTCCTGTTTTTTGCATTCAGGCAGCAAAAAATACTCTTTTTTGCCCTTCTTTGCTTCCAAGCAGCCCTCCCTAAAGAGCAGGAAAAAATGCCATTTAGATCTTCAAACAATAGTTATATTTTCCTTTGACTGTATTGCCCAAATGAGTTCCAATGCAGAAACCTCTTTGCCCATTTGGAAGGTGTCTCTTGCAAGCAAGTGCAATGGGGGAAGTATAAAGAAACATTAGAAAATTCTAGCAAGGAAAATTGTTCTTGAGTGTCTTTAGTAGAATCAAGGAAACAAATAATAAGGCTTTTAGCCAGGTGTCTTCACCTGGAACCACTGAAATCACTCTTTGCCATCTGTCTGGCATTACTGGGATATGTTTGGAAGGATAGTTTAGGGGATTTGCAGCACAAAATGAGGTGATAATTTTTCTTTTATACCCTCTGCTTTCATATACAAGTCCTTGAGGAAGGGAGTATTTTTGATTGTATGTCCTTTTTCACTTATTCTGCCTGTTTTAACCTGAGCCCCTGCATTGATTCAGTGGCTGAGAGCTTCCTCCTGCTCTCCCCTACCCAAGTGCAGTTTGTACATCTATGCCAGGAATCTTGGATCAGTCAAGAAACAGCATTAATTACCTCATGCAGTAAATCCATTGAGATAGTTTGGATAGGATTCACACCTTCACATAAGTGAAAGTTGTTTTTTCATCTAAAATGTTCCCTTCATTAGCAGTAGCCTTTGTCACATCAGGTAGAAACTAGCATCCTGCTACATGGAGCTCTTTCTTTTACATATCTCAAACTTCATCCTGTTTTCTACAACCACAAAATAGAGGGAGGCAAAATGCACTTCTGGTCATGATGTTCTGCAGTGTTGGGTTTGGCATTGCCATGTCCATTGTGCCTTTAACACAAGGGTAAAATGACTGAGCAGCACTTGACCAAGCTGACCTGTTCTGGCAGTGATGGGCCCTGCAGACCCCAGGGCAAGAGCTGAACCTACTCTTCAGGTTTTTTTAGTAGACACTTTTTTCAAAAGCTCCCCTTTTGAGCTCTGCTTTGGTGCTCAAATACTGACAGCAAATTACCTGAAAATGGCCCTTTTTTTCACTTAGATGTTGAAATTTGAAATCCAGTGGAGAAAGTCAGGAGAGACCACAACAGAAGTTGCACAAATGGTGTGTTAAGCTCTGAAATGCCTCAGCAGAATATGAAATTGCTTTCAATGTCCTTCTTAGCTGGAACATGCACAGAGATGGACTGCAGGAACACAGGTGAAATAGTGTCCCCCAGGCTGGGAAGAGGATGATGTCCTTCCACAGTGCCTCCTTATATGTTCACTCTAAATTATTTTTCCTCCTCTCTAAAAACTTCACAAGAAATACTTTGTGTTATTACTAGCATTTGGATGTAGGACTGCCTTAAAATTACTGCCTCTGTAGCCAGTAGTGCTAATGAGAGCCTCAGTACTTTCTTTTCATATTTAAGGAATAGTTTAGTGAGATGATAAAATGGGCCAATTTAAGCAGTGATATTAAGTAGAATTCTTGCCTATGTTATGTTATTAAGATTCCAGGTGTTTCTCATGTAAGAGCAGTAGCCCCAGGTGTTATTTGTAATTTATTCTTCTAAATGGCTGCTTTTAAAGTGGACACTGCGCTGTTCAAAAACTTGAAGAGATTTTTCCTAGTTTAGAAAGAGAAATTTGTATTTCAGTGGAAAATAGGTTTATGTCTTTTAACTTACGTGTCTGAAATAAGCAGTGCACTTATCCAGGGCTTTCATTGTTTTTGCTGGCAATATCAAGAATAAAAGAGGGAGCATGTACAGATATTCACAAAATGACAGAACTCGCAGCTACCAGACATCTCTAATACTCATTTTGCACTGGTTTCTATTGTTATTCTTATGGGCCTATAAACAAAAGCACTTGTGGTTTGGTTTAGTTGGTTAAATTACAGGAATTTTATGAATCAGGAGCATGTATGTATTTTCCAAGCTTCCAGTTTTCACTGTTTTCAGAGATGAAGATAGATATAAAGAGACAGGTGTAAATATATGAGTCAAGGTGTGGAACTGCTATTTTATCACTTTTGTTATTCCTTGCCACTTACAACTGTAGTTACCCACTGAGTCTTGATGTACTGGAGTTTAAAGCCAATTAAAATGCCAGACTTTTTTTTTTTTTCCTAAGAAACTTGTAGCAGACAAACAATTGAAAATAAAGTAATTAAAAGTAATTAAGTATAGAATGCTAAGCCTGTTGTTTTAGATGATGCTGTGGGGAAAAATGTTGTCTATACAAATAACATTACCAGTTTTCTCAGTCAGCCAAGCAGGATGAAAACAAAGAATGGTAGAGGCTAATAAAGATACACTATCTACAACTTTCTTCCTTACAACTTGTATTTGTTTCAGTGGCTGCCTCTACAGTTATACTGATACTGCAGTGTCTGCAGTAAACATTCAACTGAATTCTCTGGCTCATGTTCTGAAGAGATTATAATTTTTTCTTGTGTAACTTAATAGTCCTTGTAGGATCCACAGGGTTCCTCCCTGTTGGTAGTGAGCTGATCACAGTTTGGAAAATGCAAACTGCTACTACTCTTTGACTTAAAAACGTGAGAATTGCAATTATTTCTTTGGTTGTCCTCACTTCGTTTGTTCTAAAAATGAAGTTAATATTCCTGTAGCATCAGGTTTACATTTTCACATTTTCTCTCCTCTTTAATTTTGCAAGAGAACATGGCTTGTACCATGCAAGTTTTGTATGTCAGAATCTCTACTAGCTTATTTTGAGGAGAAAGAGTAAAGATCTCCTGCCTTTCACTGAGAGTTTTACAAATGCCAGTCAGAGGTCCAGTAGGCTTGGATTATTTTGTCTCTGTTTTCTGGCACATAGATAAAAGTGTTAGTCATCTACCTCATGGTTTTTGCCTGCATTTAAATGACTTGCTTCACTCATCTCTTAGTTATTCTTGTGCCAGCCTTTATTCAGGAGAGAACAATCTGCATTAGGTTAATTATTTCTTACTGTATTTTTTTACAGTACTTGTTTTCTAAAAGTAATTAGTAATATTAAAGGACTTAGTAATTTAGAAGAGGTTTTTGCTTAGTCTGTGCTCTCATCTAGGCATTTCTGTTTCCTTGTCTTTTTCCAACATTGCATTTGTTCTTGAAAATGAAACAAAAAGCTTGATAAATGATGTTGTGTAAAAGAAATGCCAGCTTCAGCCTGTCAGGGTTCATTTAGACTGAAAAATGACACTGAAATTTCAAAATGCTGCTTCCAGAACTAATAAAAATGTCTCTAAGGGAAAACTTATTTATTTAATTCTCTGCTGCTAGATTTTGCTGGCAAACTTTGTGTTTAGCCAAATGACCCTGGGCAAGCTGAAAATGTATTTCAACAAAAGATGGACAGTAGTCCTGTTGGGATGGAGAAGAGCTAATGGATTGTGCTTGGAGTTCTGTTAAAACCCTCATACTGCTGATGGCCAATCACCCTGTTGTCATTGCAGTTTGATCATTTTTAATTACATCAGTTTATCATGCTGCCTGCATGAAACCTTCCAGGGAACAGCTGGAGGCTTGTTGGGGGTGTGTGTAAGGAGAGAATCTCCTTCCTTTGTGGAAATAGCTCCTTAGCAGTTTTGAGAGGTTGCTGCCAGATATTACTTGTGGGAGGTGCAGGCTCACAGGCTGTAGATACACCTAGCAGACCAACCAAGTGAGATAGAATAAAAAATTTCAAGGACCCCTCTTCTTTGATATTGCCTCAGAGGAATATGAATAATTCCTGGCCACTCAAAAATGCACATTCTGCATTCCATAGGACTTCAGAGCCCTCTTTACTGTCTGAAAATTTGATCACACTTTCCATCAACTTGCTGTTATAATCAGTAAGAATAACTTTAGGTTATGTGATAAAAATCTTCATAACTGGCTTGATGTAGACTAAAAGATATGTCATTTGAATTTTTGGGGCCTAAGAACTGTGTCTTCAAGTGAATGCTACTGATTTATCTCTTCTTTTGTAACATCAAGAGTTCCTGTAAGAAAGGTGGGACAGGTTTTTAGCAGGATCTGTTGTGATAGGACAAGGTATAATGTTAGATAGAAGGAAGAAGTGTTTTAGAATAAGGGTGGTGAGGCACTGGAGCAGTTGCCCAGAGAGGTGGTGGATATCCCATCCCTTGAATAGAAACATTCCAGGTCAACCTGATCTAGTTGAAGATATTCCTGCACATTGCTGGGGGTTTGGAATAAACGACTTCTAAATGTTCCTTACAGCCCAAATCAATCTATGATTAGACAGTTGCCCTCAAAAGGTTTCATTGTGTGTTCAAAGCTGTCGTGTTTTTTTTTCTAAAAAAAAAAAAAACCAACCAAAAATTTTAAAAAACCCTCAACAACAACAAAAAACACCCACAGGAAAAAAAAAGTGACTCAAGTCAAGTAAAAAAAGAAAAAACCAGAACATTCAGGTAATAGCAGGCAAATTTCTTGTTCATCCTTTTGTTACCGCTTGACCGTGAGTTGTGGCTCTTCTTTTCTTGTCTGCCCATGTCCAGTGTGTAGTTTCACAACATATTGCCTATTAATACACTCACATCCCAGCATGTTCTCAGGTTTGCTGTGTCAGATTTAGGAACAGCAGCCTGGCCAGTAAGATGCATGCCAATGCAAGTGGCTGATGGGTCTCTGGTCCCTGGAAGCAAAGGCAGGAGAACAGCACTGCCACAAAAGGTCCAGACTCATAAGTCAAGCAGTGTTCAACCTCAAAGATTGTACAGTGTCTGTATGTACACAGGTGTATTTTTGAGTGCTTTGTCTTCCACATCCAAAATCTATAGGGTGAGCTTTGATCAAAATGTCATGCTCTATCTAACGGTGTGGGCCAGAAATTGGCATTTTGTGCATTTTATTTTTAAAAACGGAATTTATTCCAAAAGCTGGAGTGATACTGCGAGGTGCCTCGAAAATAAATGAGTTGGCAAGTCCAGTTTTAATCTCAGTCTAGATGGAGCTACGGACAGCAAGTTCTAACATATGCTCCAACAATTATTAGTGCTGCTCTCCTGACAGTTTGCAAAACCAGTACCTAAAATTGTTAATTATGCTATTATGTAATGTACATTTAATGGTTCACAGAAGAAAGGCTACAAATTCTATTATAAATTAATAATCATACTAAATTTTTAATAATGTCCTTACAGCAACTTTTACAAGTATGTTTTTTCATTATCATATTTGTTGCAAGCTTTGATAAATTAATGGCACAAGTTATTGCAGTAATGCTAAATAAAGAGAAATTGTGTTCCAAATATAACTGTCATTTACTGCTTAAAATTTGAAAAATGTGCAGTGCAAAAGGATTCAGATATCAGACACCAAACACAAATGATGGGCTGTATATTTTCAGAGAGATGCAGCTTTTCTAAACTTGTGTGGTTTTGTACAGTATTGCTCTTCATGTTATTCTCAGCCTTAAACTGCAAACTGGCACTGTAAACCAGAAGCTACTGCAGTAACCCCAAATATTCAGGTAATTCAAGCAGAGTCCCCAAATGAGAGAATGTAGCAACCAGGGAGTAAACAGCTGAAATAAACACTGAATTTTAATATGACAGTCTCAAAACTCAGTGTTAAAAGGCAGTAGACCTGATGGCCTGAAAATGAAGAGAGACAGGAGGCATTGCAGGGAGAATGAAGCTTCTGGTGGGACATTGTTTGTAGGCACTTAGCTGTCAAGCAGTGTTGCATCAGAACAAAAATATTGTAAGCATGAAGAACTGAGCTGGTATTGAAGCTTTAGCATGCTTATTTCCTCCTCTGTGCTGGTTTACAAATAAATATTTGAGAAATTTCAGTGTGATTCAGAGATCTGAGCTTGGGTCCTTCATAGTCAACCAAACCAAAACCCATTGTCTTTTTCATCTGTCTCTGGCCTCACTTTGACAATTCATTAGATTTCCTTTTTCACAGCAGGCCAGATTATGGGGGAGAGAAGGGACAAGAAATGTTTTCTTCTGTAAAAGAACAGTATGGAAGTACTACTGGAGTGCTGAAGTCAAATGAAATTAAATATTCTGTTTATTTTTAATGAGCTATTTACAATCAAAAATGAAAACACTGAAGACCATACTGGCAAAGTCAAAGAAGTCTCCTGTAGGTGAGCTAATTTCACCATATGATAAAATAACATGTTTCTGCTGTGGCACTGAGTGATTGATAATGTCATGTGAGAACAAAGCAATTAGGTTAATTTACACATTAATTAGTTTATTGCTTTCATTTTGTTTGGTCTCTAATGCCTTTGTTTAAAAAATGGAGCACGTGCTGTTGCAAGGCTTTAATTTCACTAATTAGGTTGCAGGTGCAGACATTGCAAACACCTGCCTTGTGAGTGAAACTGTTCTGAGTTAATTCCAGCCCTCTGCTTGCTTGAGAGGACATCCCAAGGAAACAGCACCAGGGCTCCCACAATGTATGGGCTTTCATCTCTGTATGTAGCTGGGAACTTTTCTGAAGTTATTGGCCTCTGTTAGTGCTGGGGGCAGTTTTTGTAAGTTAGTGTCTGGAGCTGTGCAGAGTTCAGGGCAGGAGGAGAGATTCTGAGCCTTTGGAAGGTGAGTGGGTCCTGAGAATTCTTTGTGCTTTTGAAGCTCTCAGGCTCTTTTATTTCATGATGGAGTGTGAGCTGTTTGCACTGCAGCAATGAACTAGCCCTGATGCTGGATTTCTTGTGTTGTGCTGTTACTTTTGTGTGAATCACGCTTCCATAGTGTTCCCCAAAACCTTTTGAGAAGAACACAATATAACCTTGAAAAAAAAAATGCTAGTAGATCAATATCTTCAAGAATGTAGTTGCATACATGGTCTGGATTTTTTCATAAATTATGTTCCTGAATCCATGACATGCTTTCATTTATTGGCCATAAAAGAGGGTTTAACATAAAAGCTCTTTTAATGTTAACATTAGGTTCCAACTGTTGTATGTGACAATGAAAAAGTATGGGTTTTAAAGTTGCAGTTTCCTCCTGATTTATTTATAGTTTTCTACATACTGTAGGTGGATGGTATCCTCTGAATTTAGATGCAACTGTTTTCTACTCCTTATTCTAAAACTGCAGAGGGCAGGGAGAAGGGATACATTGGTTTCATCATGTATTTTCACCAAAATAACAGTCCATTGTGTTGATTCCATTGAAGAGTATTGAAAAGTATCATCACTCAGCTGTGTTTGTAATTAGTGAATGTTTTGGAGATAATGTTCTATTACTGACTTTATATTTAATTAAATGAAAATGTAGAGTTAGTGCTGAATTTCAGGGTTACTAGCTGGAATTTTCTGAACACCCATACAGTTTTAACTACATAATTCTTGTACAGGGCATTCCTTAACTGCTCAGCTCCTCTGACATTTTATTTTTCTGAGTCTCTGCCATCTAATCCTGTTGGCATGTGCATTTTTGCTAATAGAGGGATATGTTTGGCTGTAGCATGTTAACCTGCAGGTTAACCTGATTGTTTAGATGTCTGTATCTGGTTTTAAGCCTGGGCATGGTCAGAAACCTAGACATTTCTATGATTGAGCTCAATCCAGAGTTCCCTGAGTCACCTGATGAGAGGGAAGACAGGCAGGGTTTGGGATGGAGGAAAAATGAGTAGAATGCTGAAGGTATTTTAGTAAATATTAATTGCACCTTTTGTAAATCCGTTATGCATGTCAGATGAACCTCTTGGCCAACACAAGCTATAATGAATTGCTTGCTTGCTCCATGGAGGTGTTTTTAATACTTAACAGCTCATCAAAAGATAATATCTTTGGTTAGGCAGTAATAATATGATTAGGTGCTTCCCAGGTATTTAAAAAACAATTCAGACAGGTCTTAAAGTGAGTGGCTTGTCTCCTTTATAAAGTATATGAATTTTGCACGTAAATTTCTGGTCTCACTGAAAGTCTGTCTTTGTTTTAGCCATGTCTGTGAATTCTGCTTGGCAGTAAGCAAATATTCCTGCTGTCCTTTTAGTAGATTTGACTTTTTCTCTTAGCATACCTATCTTCTCACTAAGGCTTATATTGACAGTTCAGGACCTTCTTATGGAGCACAGAAAATCATTTGCCTTTTTCTTCTTTCATTAAAATACACATAATTTTGATCAGGATTTCATAAAGTTTCGATAGCAAAAAATACTATCTGTAGTAGGAAGCATTTGACAATTTGTTTTTAAGTAATGAAACCTAGTTAAGTAACTGAATGAAAGGAGTGTACTACTTGTTCTTCTTGGAAGGCAGTCATCAAATCCAATATCCATTGTACTTTTAAAGGGTTTTTTTTAACCTAGTAAAAGCATGAAAGTTTTTTGCTGCATCTGCACGTTTTCTAAAGGAAAGACCAAAGCATTCAGAGCAAAGGTGAAGAGGAATGTTGTTCTGATCTAGGAGGTGACAGTGACAAAACTGATTTCCCCCTCATTTTTTTCCCATTTCCCCCAACAGTATCGAGTTTTCTGAACACGTTTCAGTGCCTGTTGTTAATAGGTGATATCAAAATGTTGTGGTTCTAGTCCCAGGTCAGTTCATCTGTTCTGTGCAGTGAGATTGGGAGAGAACACCAAGTGTCTTGAGCTTTAGTCTGTACTGAGGCAACATCCAGTCAGAAGTGTGTAGTTTTTACAAACGCTGCCATGTCTGCAGGGAGATTTATCCTTTGTTCAAATAAAAGAATCAGAGGTTTGGAAGAGAGCTTTAAAGATCATCTAGTTCCAATTCCCCTGCTGTAGACAGGAACAGGCAAAATTTATTAATTTTTTTTAATATCCTGAACAGAGACGTAGTGTTAATTAATAGTTGTAAAATGGTTTCAAGAATGGTCTCCTGCTGACTTTTTTTGGGAGGGAATTTAAAAAGACTGAACCTACCAAAGTCTCAGTGCCAAGCCAGCCTCATTTACTTTTGCTGGTTTATCTTTAATGCTTTACTTACTACTGCACTGTTATATTTGAAAGTGAAAAAGCCCCACTGGTCTTTTCCAGTTCTGCTATTTTTTGAACATTATCTGATTATTCATTACATTATCTTATCACATTTGAATTTTTCTGATAGGTTCCAGGAGGAAAGAAAATGGCTTAAGTTTGAAGTGTTGTTTTGTGCTAGGTCAGGGGATATAAACAGAGCTCTTAACTCCTGTGGAGCTCAGAGAAAGGAAAGAAATGCTTGACAGGCCCTTACCAGCTGTACTTTACCAGCAGCTGGAAGGCTTTTTTATTTATTTTTTTAAAATTTGATTCTATATTTCTTGCTCACCATGTTCTAGCCCCAAGGATGTCTTTATGACTGTGATACAAACCTTGGAAAGAAAAGCAGTTTTAATGGGAAAGGTTGATAGTCTCTTAACTTAGAGCAGCCCTGGCCATTAGAGTTTGTGTGCACACTTGTGTGTGGGTGGGGAGTTTCAGAGTGACAGATTCTGGACATCATTTCTCTGAAAGGCTGACCTTGAAAAATCATAGCATCAATAAAGGATACACAGCTGTAAAGGCTGTAAAGTGTCAAACAAGGTGTACCTGAGAACACAAAAGTCTGAGATCTTATCCCTACAGCTTCTGAAGCTGTCTCTGTTAGAACAGCAGCAATGGTGAGAAATTGTGTGAGACAGCAGTAGAAATTTTGCTGCCAAAGAATGCTAATATGGGTAATTAGCCAAGTGTTTAAGTTCTGGTTAGCTTTTTTATCTTAGTATTGCAAAGCTTCTGTTTTCAGAACTGAGTGAGGATTTTGCCAGTTTTTTTATCCTCCTTGACTAGATCTTGAAAACATTTAGGCACCTAGCAGGGCCTAAATTATTTTATACATTCATTGTAATATTTAGGAACGTGCTTTTTAAAGTCTGTGCCTTAATTCTGCTAAATATGGTGAGAGGCCTTTCTTTTTTTTCGAACTGTGTCCTGTTGAAACTACTGAACTATGTTCAGTTGTGAACTTTGGGATAGAACATGTCTCTTTACTAGATGGGATTAGTAGGAGATCTTTCAGGGATTAAGATTCAGGGTTTCTCAGGTGGTATATTTCATTTTAGGAGAGCCACAGAGTGCTTCAAGCTAAGTTTTGGAAGTATTTGAGGTTGGCAGCTTTTCCTCTAAAAGTCAGAAGCAATGCTCTTACACGTCTTATGTGGTTCAGCTGTGAGGGATCTATATCAAAATAGTAATTAGTTCATTTTCTGAAGGAGGAAAACCTATTTACTGTTAGTGAGGAAAAAGAAAATTCTGGTTGGGAGAAAGAAATATGGATTGAAGGCTTTCTAGATTAATATGATATAGGATTTCAGGACAAAAGCTCTGTGTAAAACTAAAAACACTTTCTTCTAATGTAAAAGGATGGGCCAAGCTATGGACAAATAAGAACTACTTGTTTTTCTGAGAAATTTTCAGAAAGACCAAATTTTTGTGTTAATGTAATAATAATATATGTGTGACTTCTACAACTATACATATATATATATCTCCTATTCTATAAAATACATGTGTGCATATACATCTTTATTTTTGAATATATACACACACAGCTGCACACTTAAACACTGAAAATTGGAGATTTGAGGCTTTTTCTAAGACCCTGCTTTAGAAGATAAGCCCTCAGGGAAGAAAGGAGGTGTGCTCAGCTCTTCTCACAGAGTCTGGGGTTTTTTGCTCGGCTTTCAGAGCCTTCCTGATGCCAACAGTGTAACATGGGTTCTCCTCTCTTAAGCTGATATCAAGAGAAGCAGACTCAGGGGAACCAATATTATTAGGTTAGGCTAATTCTGCTTTAGCAACATCTTGAGCACTGCTGATGAACACTAAGAAGATTAAAGTCCACATAATCTGGGGATCTTTATGTAAGTGAAGTTCAAATTACCATAAGCTCTTCAAATCATTGATCTGAGGATCAGTAAAAAGGGAAGAATAACTTCAGCTCAAGCTGCAAATCCATGTCTTTGGACCCTCTTTGTTTTATTTTTTTCCCCTTCATTTTTCCTATTTTTTTTTCTTTCCCCCCTTTTTTTTCTCCTATTTTTAAAAATAAAACCCTTTAAGAATTCTTCAGTATAAGAAAATTGGTTTTGTTCTACATTCCTAGGGAAAAGGAGCTTTCAGAGGATCTGCACACCTGTGTCTCTTACTCAGTCACCATGTGGTTGCATTGGATTGAAAGAGGCAATTAAATGCTGAAAGCCACTGATTGATTATTTTAATGCTAGCATACTATTTCAATAAAGACTGCTTTTGAAATAGAAATCTGTCTTAATGGCAGTACCATTTTACTGACTGTACATATTGTAGCTTCTGGTTCTTTGTATCAATTAGAAACGAGGGGATAGATTTGTGGTGTTCAGTAGATATGAGAAATAAGCCAGCAGGCCTGAAATACCATTGAGTTGCTCAGCTTTTCACCCTATTTAATATTTACAGACTTATAACAATGTTTCTGTGGATTTTCTGCCCTTATGATGGCAGGAACTTAGCCTGAGCATGTGGCAGGTGAATTTAGAGCTCAGGCCAGAGCCATCTATTTAAAAAAAGTGGCCAGATTGCCTTTCTGAAATATCGTGTGTTGATAATATTATGTAGTTAATGTTGTCACTTAAAGGAAATACATTGCTTTTGGCCATTAAAATAGACCTTTTGAGGCTTTTTTCCAAGGGCTTAAGGAGTTTGTCACAGATAATGTTTGCCTGTGTTTTTATTACAATGAATGCATTTTAGGAAGGTGGAGGGGTCTGGCCATCTGTAAGGAGCTCCTGCACTGCCAGTCCAAAAACCAGCCCCTACTCCAACTTAAGAGGATGAGATGTTTTACTAATAAAGTGAAACTTCTAATTTAGGAAGAATAGGTGTTTGGGTGTTTTTTTTGGGGTGTTTTTTTTTTTTTTCCCCTTTTCTAAATGTCTGTTGCTGCTTTGAGATGAATTGCAGTGGATTACCATAATAACAGTGTAACACACCACCTAGATGCTGTTAATAATGAACTTGATGAGATAACATTTCTGGAATGAATTTTGAATGAGCTTTTTTCCTGCAGCAAGTAGGATGAGTTGTATCAGTGAGTGCAGAGTTTTTCTGTCACGGATCAGTGGAAGTACCTCTGAACTGCCAGGAAGGATGTATAATCTGAATGCTCTCTGTATGCCATCTAACTCTGAGTCACCATTTTCAAGAAGCAGTTGAGTCAGATTTTAAACTCCTAAGACTGTGAGTGGTAATACGTTATTATGCTGCTTTTCATACTTCAGTACAAGATTCTGTGCTTGAAAATATGGGAATTTTGTGTGTTGAGCAGTGGGATATCAAGGTAAAGCCTACTGAAGTAACTGCAAATATTTTGTTTATTTGAAATTCAAAATTGCTGTATTTCCAGTACACCTGTAGCTTACACATAAACACTGTATCTTTTCTAGAGTGGAGGGTAGTTTTCCAAGAATACCACTTATTTCCTCATCACTGGGGAGCAGGGCATGGCTGGTGATACCAAATTCTCCTCTCTGATAATGAGCAGTAAAAGACTCCTTCTGGGGGACAGTACATCTTAAATTGGTCCTTTCTCAGGGCCAGGATGGGACCCACAAAGAACACCTGTAGAGGAGAAAGATGAAACTTCAGTGAGACTTATGAAGTGAATGTGCAGAATATTCTAAGGAATAATCCATCTTCTAGTCTGCAGGTGCTGGGTGGGAAAAAAAAAGAGAACCTTGTTATTTCATCTTAATTTAAATAATGTGCTTTTCTGGCTACATAAATCTTAGGCAAATTGTTTGAATATGGCTTCTTTTATAGACCTTTAAAGGTGGTCTATGTTATGATACTTCACTTTCATAAGCTGTTTTTTCTTTGCATGATTTATATCTGGGTCTTGTTTAAAGGCTATAAAACAGCAGTGGTTTAATATCCTTCAATCAGAAGCAACTTTACCATCTACCTCCTATTTTTATTTTAAAGGATGCAAAATACTCCACTCAAAGATGTTTCAATGCATTTTAAAATTAAAACAGACTAATTTTTGTTGTTTGAGCCATTTTCCATTGGCCATCATGAGGATCTGTCCATCTGTGTGGTTTCTGTGGTACATTGCTTGGTCTAACATGTTGTATTTACTGTATATTGCATAGCTTTCAAAATACAAAAATGAACCATCTACAAAAGATAGTTATAGTTATCTTAGTTATATAGTTATATCCTAATTTCTAGTGTTTTAGTATGGCAGTGGGAACTGTTTGTCTTAAGAAATCACGTTAATCTGATTTTGTCTGTGGATCCTATGAAACCAAAGACAAAGAACATTTTATGTGGGAAAATATTCTTTTTCCTTCCGAACTATGGCAGAATCACTTTTGTGTTGCATGAAAATTCAAATGGAACAGGAAATTGGAACAGTATTTTAAAGGAATAATAATTGTGATTTTCTTCACTGCTTATGCTAGTATCTTTAATTATACTGAGTTAATTTAGTATGACTTTCTTCATCATGAGAAAAATGGTTAGATAACTTGTTCTGATATTAAAGAAAGATAGTGTGTATGCAGCAAAATAATGGTCTTTCATTACCTTACAAGTCCATCAAAATCTTTGTGTCTTTCTGTATCTTTAATGGATTCTCAACCACAACTTACTGTTGTTTTATGTTCTGCTTACACAGTTTTAGTAGTAACTAAACCTTAGAGTGAGTGCAGATTAATTAAATTCTGTATTCTGTTTTATACAATAGCAGGTTCATCTCATGTCCCTGGGCCAGCCCAGAAGGGAGTATTTTTTTTTTTGCCGTTTTCTTTTCTTTCTAAGTCAAAGTGCATGGAAGATTGTGATTTGATTTAGCTTCTGAAAGTGCATGACAGATTCATTTTTTTGTAAAGTTCAACTGAAATAAAATAGACCTGTAGCAGTTTTGCCCATAGGGTATTTCGTTTTAAGAAAATGGCTTTCTTTTGTAGGGTGTGAGCTAGAACACGATTTTAATTCCTGTCGAATATGGTCCTTTCATAAATGTGTATTTTATTGCTAACACCATATGGCTACAGGCATGTTATAAAGGCTGTTCATGCTAGCAGGCTCAAAAATCAAATTTTATCAGTGCCTTTAAGCTCAGAGGAATTACCACCCCCAAATTGTTAGTTCGTTTTTGACATTTTAGCGCTGACAAAGCTTTGTGTTTTCTCTCGCAAGGAATCTGTCCCTGAAGCTGTCGAGGGAGGTGGTGGAGCAAGGAGAAGCCAGGCACCCCCGTGTGAGCCAGCTGGCTGGCAGCCCCTCCGTGGAGTGGCCTTTGCCTGCCCTGGAGGAAGGGGCAGGCATCGAGTCCCTGCCCTTCAGGCTGATGCTCCAAGACTGCACGGCTGTCAAGACGTTGCTTCTGAAAATGAAGAGGGTTCTTCAAGAGGTAATCACCCGCTTATTTGTTAGATTAATGTGTTTCAGCGTTAATGAACTAAGCAGCAGAAAAGGGTCAGTGAAGTTTATGGACTTGATGTCTTTTAATGTGTCTTGAGTGCATGGAATTGATGCAGAAGTGTAAATAGTCATGCCTCAACATGGTGAAGGTCAGAAAGTTTATACTTCAGCAGAATTCAAATGATCTTGCCATCTTGGTGTCCAGAGTGCAAATCTTTTTTTGAGCTTTTACTAAAAGGGGACAGGGGAGGCCAACTGCTTCTGGTCAAAATACATTTTATTGTTTTCTTCCAGGGTTTTAGAGCTTTTCAGTTTCCTTACTACAGTTGTTATCCATTATGAAGTCGCATGCAATTCATTTAGAGGAGAGATGCAGAGGGAAAAAAACCAACTCCTAAGTAACGACACGAAAAGGTTGCTAGCTTCAGTTTGTAAATGATGGCTGAAATCAGATTTTGTAGGCCATTCACTGGGCCATTCCTAACAAGTTCAAGTGTCCTGGCTTGTCTTGTCCTGCTGTATTCTCCTGCTTCCCCTATGGACTGCTGGTGTTGCTTTGAAAGTTTTCTTTTGTGTCTGTTTGTCTTTAGAATTTTAGAGAAATAAAAGTATTTGGTTGTTGGTTTTTTTTGTTTTTTTTTTTTGTACTTTGCAGCTGTGGAGCCTTTACTCAGGTATACACTGGGAACTTCCATCTTCATTGTTAGCAAATTGCAGTTTGCATTATGTTTCGATCTACAAGAAGGTTTTGTTTGTTTTTATCTATATAGTTCATAGAAATACAGAATAATTTACGTTCAGAGGGTTTTCTGGAGGTCCACCTTCTCTACTCCAAGCAACTCAGTAGAGGTTGCTCAGATGCTTGTCTACTTAAGCTTTTGGTACCTTAATTGAGGTCTCCACATCATCTCTGGGTAACTGTTGCAATGTGTGACTACATCATTCTTAACTTTTTTCCCTGAAGATGGAAACAGAATATCCCCTGTAGAAGCTTCATATAATAATGACTGAAAATAAATTGGAGGTTTTTTACTGCTCACTTCTTGGTCATCTGTGTCTAAATTCAGTTGGCTGTTGTCCTATCTGAAAAGGTTTGTCAAAGGTTTAGCCGTGGTAGTTTGCCATTAGTCCTGGTAAACAGCATGGTTTTTGCTCATTGGCAAGCCCCAGGCTTTCCAGTTTCCTTCAGTTCACTAGAAGCTTTATTTGTTCTATATGGAACCTTAATGCACTTCTGAGTTACTGAATCCAGAACTGAAATCTTTAATTCTCCATTAGTTGCTTTTTTATATAATGTGAGAATGTAGAGTGAATTTAAAGGATTTGTAACTTCATTTTATCTGAAAATAAATAAGAATTATGATATGGCATAGCACTTGTAACATTTAGGTGGTAGTATTGGCTGCATTCTGTTGCTTCTAGTGTGAATAATTCTATAATGGTCAGAAAAGGTCTTTCTTACCATGATGGTAAGCATAAGAATTTAGTTTTAACTTACAGAGTTCTGTTAAAACTGTGTAAGAATCTACTGTTATTTTCTGTTCGGAAATATGTTGTACCTTTCAGTAGTTCATCTTTAAAAACATTCACCAGGTGATTCCACAAAAGGAACATAAGGTGTTTCATGTGACTCACTAGAATTTCATGTCCAGTTACTAATACCTCCTTATGTAACTCGTTAATCTTATTTTTTTTGTCTTAATCATTCAGTCTTTTACTTACTTGTTCCTTTGTACTATATAATTTGAATCCCTCCAACTGGCTATAACACAGCATGTCTCTGTAGTTTTCTTTTTGTCTTGCCCTTTGAAATGAAAAAGACCTTTTCCTAATCTTACATTTGGATGTCCATATGTGCTGTAGTTTACCTTGAAGGAACCTGAGTAGCTACTTTGAACAATCAAGGACATGACCCTGAGATATGTTTGAAATTTATATTGAAATGACACAGCTTGGTTATCTTCAGAAATTCAGACATTTATATGTTTATGTCACTTCTAAATGATTAGTGAAAGATTACAGGGAAATATAATCCCATAAAATTGAAATATTATTATGAAGAATCTGATAAATAAGTCATCTGAGCGTATTTAGCAGACAGTTTCCATGGAGAAAATGCCTTATTTCCATTGCAACTAGATGTAATTTTTTCATCCAAGAATCACTTCTGCCCCAGCCTATGTTATAAATCAAACTCAGAACAGTACAGAACAAAAGACATAAAAGAAAAATTCTTTCCTTAGCATGGAATGCTCAGGTGTTTTTAGATGTAGTAAAACATAGTCTCTGGCAGTCTTTTGTAGACTTGAAATATTCTATGCTTGCAAGAGTGTAAAATAAGATTATATATTTATAAAAATAATAATATGTCACATTTTCATCCTCTTCAAAAATATACTAAGCGTACGAACTTCATGGGGAAAATTACATGGGTACCAGAAAAAAAAGTTGCAGTATTACTGTTTTATAGCTGATATTACCCATAGAACAAGGAATTACAGTATTGTATACTCTTTATTGAAAAATAACATGCTAATTGAGTTAAAATATTAGCCCTGTTATTCAGCGTAATCCTTCTTCTTAAGCGCTGAGCGCTGCTTCTAAGGAATAATTTAATTATGATCTGCCAAAATGTAATACTGGCTAGTAAAATATGATTTTTTTTTGCCATGGTTACTTGTAATTGAAGAATCTAAATGGAAAAAACTGCACACAATATATGCTGTACTGTGCTGCAGACTTACAGGCTTGTTATTAGTCTTATCTTGAAAAGGGAAATTGAAGACATGGCAGTAACTTTCAAGATTGAGAATGTTATTTAGTAAAAGGCTAATGAATGATCGTTCAATTAAGAGAATTAATTACCGTTTCACTTAGAGGGAAAAAGCCTTGGAAATGTCTACTAATAATTCTTTATGGGTTTGGCCATGCAAGGCTCATAAGGCAGATTTTTACCCAGCTGTCCTGGGTTAACTTTATAAGGCTCATTATCCCCATTCATCTGTGTAGCTCAAAAAATAAGTTTTTGCACCTTTAAGGTTGATTCTGAGAGCAGAGGGGGGGAGGAGAAGTATCTAAAAAGTTTATTTTTAATTCTTACTTTTTTTCTTGTTAGTTACTACTAATAAACTATCTTTATATTCTCTTAAAATTTTAAACCTACTTTACCCTTCTCCTAATCCTATCTCACAACAAAAAAATACTCTAATAATTAACCAACACTAAAACCCACCACATTTAATAATACATTAACCAAGAAAAATTGAAAATAAAAAACTTTAAAATTAACAAACCAAAACCACTACACAAATTATTATTTCTACCCAATTTCAACCTAAAACCAACACACCAGTGTTTTGGGAAACCTCCTTGAACAAAGCTGTATCGTCTGGAGGAAACTCAGTGACTTTCCAAGCGCTCCAGAAGATCTCTCTCAATCTCATCTGCAGCTTTTTCTCATGGATGTTCCATTTCTGACAGACAAATCTGTGATGAATTGTGTAACCAAGACCTGTGGGATGCATAATTTCATGAAACAGAGAGAATTACCTGTATTACCCAGCATGGGCAGCTTGGTAAAAGCCATTTCAGCACCGCAGACAGTTCAAACTGTTTCACAGCCTGCCCATCATTTCTTGGTCTCCCTTTGCTCTCCAGCTCTTGGATGTTTATTTTGGCTGTTTGGTTTGTTTTTGTTTTCTCCAAGTCGCTCTTGGGCTGACCTTGTTGTCACTAATAACTCCTCTCATTTGAAAGAGAGAAGACAAGAAAATAGGAGTTGGATGGATGAAATTGGGAGCTTTGTCTACTCGTAAGAAATTGATTCTTTACCTTCTGACTTGAGACAGGCCTCTCTGCTCTGAATGTTTCTTCAGTTAATCCGTCATTTTTTCTCCCCCATTTTGGGGGGAAAGTATAGGGCAATTGGTGTTCTGTGCTTTATATGTTTTATAACATTTTTGGCAGCTGGTTGATTGTGTTTAGCCAATGAGCTTCTGAAAACTAAACTGTAGCTTCTTTCTCACTCATTGCTATCAGCAATAATGAATATATAACACCTCTTAAGCAAGCAATATGTTGGCTTTCCTGGACTCTTCCAGATGAGAATGAAATGATTTCCATCTGTTAACATTTTTATGGCTTGAGTTATAGCTGGCCTAGGCGATGTTGAAGTCTGGCTAAACGAGGGGACATTTAAGGACTTCACCTTTTCTAAATCACTGAAGTGTCAAACACTTCAGGCAGAGACAGTGAGCAGAACTTGTATGGTTTTGGCTTTGTGCCTAGCAAGAGGTCTTCATGCTGAAATAAACATAATGGAAAAATACAGTTGTATTGGGAAGGAATCCATTTAGCCAGTGATAACAGGGGTTTGTTCAAACTTTAGTTGTTGAGCTTGTTGATAAATTTTACTGAGTGCCATAATAAAAAGAAAATCTTTAGGCTTGTAGAAATAAGGTCATATTTTCCATGTATTCTTGATTAAATGTATAGTTTATCAGCTGCATAACTCTACTTTCAAGTATTTTTAAGGGTCTATCAGAAGTGACCTTACTGGTTGCTAGTCTAGAAAATTAAGATATGTTGTCTATATGTATGTGTAATTTGGAATATAAATTATTCAGCCCATGATTTTTTTTGGAGCTCTGCAAAACACCACGCAGGCTATGGAGCTTTAGCTAATTGCTACAATTAGCAATCGGACTAAGTCACTTTGGACATATATTGCACACTGTGTTTTACTAATTAATCATTTATTTTACTGAGGGGAAATTGCAGCTGCCTGTGGCTGTCATTAAAAGTTAATGTGTCTGATACTGTCTTTAGATTACATTTGGAAAAAAAAAATCTCAAAAAAAAAGGAGAAATGTGGAAAATTATGTCAAAATTGCTGTGAGACTGCCCATTAGGGTTGCCTGAGATGAGCAGGGCAGAGTGATACCACTCAAGCTGCAATTAGTCTGTCAGATACCACTGGCTGCCTTACTTCTCCCCATGCATCTTTCACCTCATCAGTGAAATAAGCATAATTACAGACTCCCCTTTTATACTGCACTTGCAATCCACTGATGGAAAGTACTGAGAGAAAGCTAATTGCTGTTTGCTAATTGCTGGTCAATATGGAATTGGCCTTCAACTGTGGTTTTTAGAGACATTCAATTATTTCCTCCAGTTCTCTATGAAATGTGTTGCATTTGCTAATATTGTGTTAGCCATGCTAGGAACCAATTACAAGTTTTTACATTGTAGAATACTGCAGGTTTTCTTCCTTTAAGTAACTTTATAATTAACCACTGTAGCATTGCTGATTTATTCGACAACTCTGCATCTAACACAGTCGCTTTTATTCAGTATATCGTGCTGGAAACTGGTAACTCCTTCATTTCATGGTATATTGACACTGCATATAGTCATAAATTAAAAAAACTAATAATAAAAATGTACCAGATTTAGTAATAGGATTTAAATTTGTCATGTTAAATTGGCTTTTTCACTTGGAAATATTGGCTTACCCATGCCCAACTAGTTGCAAAGACAGGCAGAACACCCTATTGTTGGACTCAATGTGTTTTTTTTCCCTAGGAATGTATCTCAGAGTAGTGGAGAATATTGGGAACAAGTGGATATAATCAGGTATTCACTTGGGCAGTGCAGATGTTTTATTCTGAGATTATCCATGATAAGGTATTGAATAACAAGGAACAAATCCAATGTCAGTTATTTGGTTACACGTTCTCAGGGTACAGGAGCAATTCTGTCCATTCCATGTGGTGGCCCCTAAGCAGATCTGGCACCAAGCTGACAGGCCTGGAGGTTCTGGGAGCCTCCTTCCAGCCCCCCTGGTAGAAGGACATCACATTGGCTAACTTTCAATCAACAGGACAGGGGGGAAGTGATGGAAAATGGCTCAGTGAGCTCTTCCACCAGCTCCCTCAGTACCTCCTGGCCATTTTTCCTTGGATTATGATGGTTTCATTCTGCTCCCTGTCCCTGTCTTCCAGCTCTGAGTTGTCCCTGAGGACAACTGATCTTAGTGCTCAAGAAGGATGCAAAAGCAGCATTAAGTTCTTTCTCCTTTGTCCCTTTGTTTCCCCCACATTCAGTAAAGGATAGAGTCTCCTTAACCCTTCTTTTGTTGTTTATGTATTTATAGAAAATTTTATTGTTATTTTATATGGCAGTAGCCAAATTAGGTTCTAGTTAGGTTTCATCCCTTCTAATCTTCTCCCAGCATAACCTCATGAAGTATTTGTAGTCCTTCTACAAAGGAGAGTTTCCTACCTCTTCTTGCAAAAATCTCAAATTATCTTTTTTTATTTTTTTTCTGAAGTTCCAATCAAAGCTCACTGTTCAGCCACACTGGTTATCTTCTCTGCCAGCTTAGCTTTTGGCACATGGGGATGGGGCTGTTCCTGTGCTATTAGGATTTCTTTCTTCCAAAATGTCCAGCCTTCCTGGACTCCTTTTCTCTTAAGGATCCTATTACTTTACAGTAGATGCTCCTGGACAGTGTGGTTGGGATGGGCACACAGCTCTGGCCCCTGTGGAGTCACACTAATCCTGGCTCAAGATAAAGCTCTTCTGAATTGGTTCAGCTCAGTGAGCAGTTTGTCATTGCCCATGCTCACGTCCAGGTTCTGTTGAAGGCTACATTCAGAATAAGCCACACTTTGATATTTTCAGTCTGAAATGAATACCCTTCATTTTTAATACTGAAAATGGAAAATTTTTCTGTTTCTGTTGTTTGTTCTACCACTGGCTTAGTGGCTTAATCTTTGTAGCTCACATGTGTCTGTGTGCTGCAGCCTCACTGAAACCAGACTGACCCTGAAACAAGCTCTCTTCCACATGTAGAGCTGCTGGTGATAGAAGTGTCTACTCTGTGTATTCAGAAAGCAAGTGGTGAGTTTTCTTATTTCTCCTCTGGTTGTCTGGGTGAAACCTTTTCACATGGCAGGGCAGTGTGCTCTAGGTCAGCACAAATTTGCATAGATTGTGCCCCAGCCTCCTCAACAAGCCAGGTCTTAGCAGCATCTTGCAGAGAGGCATTAAAAATAGTAACCCTATTAATATGTAATGTTGCCACATCAGCAGTTCTGTGCAATTGGCTGTGATTAACCTGTGGCTGAACACCATAAAATTATAACTGTTGCAAAACTGAAACCATTTTCTCATTTAGTATTTCCATGGTTTTCATCGGTTACTGCAGGTCAGTCCGGTAAATCCCACCAATGGAGCTGATCACACTAATTGTATTTTGTGATAAATCTCCAAATAACAAAAAGTGCATTGCAAAACAATGAGCATGCAAAGAAATCCAGAATGTCTGCAAGAGTCTATGGAAGCAATTGATAATACTAAGTTATTTATTGCAGCTCATGAGTAATTTGAGTTAAATGACAGGAGGTAGATGGAAGAATTTCTGATAAAAACATATATAATGCTGCCAGGTCTTGGAAATTTCCCAATAAGTTACGCAGTTACCCAGTTTAAGGAAAAAAGGATTGAAAATAGGAATGGGATGAAGATGAGTGCACAGCGCCTGAGCTTCATTATAGTTGATTTCCCTGCAAATTTATTATTGCTATGAAAATACCAACTCATCAAACAGTTTTGTAGTTTACAAAGAGCATTTCAT